>JBBMJY010000015.1:7907217-7962418 GCA_037833715.1 Toxotes lorentzi | reverse complement strand
TGTGTGTGTGTGTGTGTGTGTGTGTGTGTGTGTGTGTGTGTGTGTGTGTGTGTGTGTGTGTGTGTGTGTGTGGCAGTAGAAGTCAAGCGTTCACAGGAAGCCGTCCAGCTCAGTCATGCTATTTTACACTTCTGACTGATAGGAAGTAAAAAAGTAATAGAAACAGCGAGGAGCAGAAGTAGAGTGTGGAAGGAGCAGGAGCAAGATTTTCTATTATTTAGATCTTTTGTGCTTTTAATTCTGAGGTAAAAAGAGAGATAAAGGCACTTTATACCAAAAACACATAATATTCATGAGACTGATGGAGCACGGCACATAAAAATACTGCAGCCAGCCATTTTGTCAAAGGGGCACATGAACACCATCTACTATCTGATGTCCATCAGCATTTTCAATTATCTGCTTCACACATATTTTGCTGACACAACCACAACAATGCCGTGTAGGTGTTTTCAGCGCAGTCTTTGAATGTGTGAAAATCAACCATAGAGAACTCTCTGAGAGTTTCCCTTTCCCGTCAAGATGGGCACTTCCTGTGATGTTTTGTACATACTGTGCTTATAAAGGTTCAAATGATAGAGGTGAAAAATGTTAACTGCATGTGTACATATGATGCAGGCAAACAGAGCACATGTAATTTTAAGAGGGACCAAAGAATGCCTTGCTCATTATCATTCTTCCCCTCCATCGCCCCTTTCTTTTCTCTTCTGCTTGTTATTTTTTTCCTTTCAGAGTTGCCCCATCACTTGTTGTCGTTCTGGGGAAACTGATACGCCACTGGCTGTTGTGTAGAAAACAAGAATTAAAAAGAGTAAGTGCACTTGAGCAGTGATAGAAGCAGGGATATTTACTTTACTGCTTTTCTTAGCCCTCCTTCTCTGCACCCAACCCCTCCTCCTCTATTCAGAACAGGAGCTAGTGCGAAGCGACATAGTGTGTAAAGGGAGCGTGTGAATGAACGACAGAAACAAGGAATAAAAGAACCCATTAGCTTAGTTACCAAGAGCCTCTTAAAAGGCCTGGCTCTCCCTCTTTCCTATGTTCCCTCTTCTCTTTCCCCTTTTCTCCCCAACTCACTCCTCTTCTCCTTCTTCTAAAATACCCATGTTCTCCCCTCCTCTACTGCTTTCCTCTCTTTTTCTCCTCTCATCTGTTGTTGGTTTGTTTTGTAAAGGTGCAGGCAAGGACTCCCCCTCTGCTTTATTTCTTTAGCATCCTCCAGGCTTCCCCGTTATTTGTGCGTGAGAGGACACACACAAGTCCATGTGGGCGTTTTTCTGTGTATGTCTTTCTGTACGTGTGACAGTGCATGTTTTACGTAACCGAGGAAGTAAGAGTAATTAGAAACAGGGTCTGTCTGTGGGACAGTGGAAAGAGGAGAGGAGGAAGGAAAGAAAGAAAGAAGTAGCTGTGTCTCCATCCAAGTGTTTTGTGTAAGGTCACATTGCACAAGCTGAACACCAAATACAGTATAGCTTTTTGTATGTGTCGTGTGTATGTAATTAAATTGTGTGACTCTGTATTTGTCAGATTAACAATGTAGGTTTGTTTATGTAGGTTATCAGTTGCTCCCTTGCTTCCTCTTCCTATCTGGAATTTTAAACTTTTTTTAACCACCATATTGTTTATCTGTCCCTAACTTGACAGCTGTTGACTTTGGAGTGACATGCTCCAAAAACACACATACGAAATGCCTCTTCCTTGGTCAGGTGTCAGCAGTGGTGAAAAAATTATTTAAACTTGATATCAAATTGTTCATGTTCCTGTCCTCCTCCTGGAAGAAACTACCTGCTGTCTACCTGAAATCAGTTGAGAACGTTTACCTGGTGAGAGAAACTGACCTTAACTTTATAGTTTGCTGTTTAGAGCTGTACCTGCTGAAATTGCTTTGAGAAAAGCACGGAAGTTGCTATTTTCTAGGTGTTGCCTGTGACCAATAATCTGTGCACTGACCTTGGCTGACACACACTCTGTCTTCTGTAGAGAGCAAAAGAACTAATGCAGGACCAAACCAAACCCCACTGATGAGGTGCTGCAAAATGTCAGAATTTATGGGCTTTAATGGGAGAATCAACTAGTTTTTCCCAGTGTGCTGTAAATGAAGTGAAATGGACTGCAAAGACAAAATGCTTATCATCATTACAGTGTTAGAGGGCACAGTTCTGTGCATGTTTGTCTCTGCATAATGTGTTTTGTGGGTTAGGGGAATCGCAAACCATCACAAATCACTACTGCCTGCCTTTCCTGCTCATTGTGTGTATATGTGTGTTTATGCTTGTGTGTGTGTGTGTGTCTTCCCGGGCTCTGGCCCAGCACAGAAGCAGACCTCTGTTGGAAATGTAATTCACATGAGGCCAGAGGAGCTCTAATGCTATTACCACACACACACACAGACACAAATGAACACACACATACAGCTGTTGCCGCCCACAGACTCACACACACACATGTGTGTGCACCTCTCCTTCTCTCAGACTCCTGTTCTCTCCCTTGCTTCCTCTTCCTATCTGGTAGTCTGTCGTTGTGGTTTACAAAGATGAGTGATGCAAAAAGAAAGGCGAAAAACTTGTTTTGTCTCTAGGGTGTCACTGTGCTGATAGGCAAAACTGTTTATGTGTCACCGAGTACAGCAGTCAGCTTTTCAGTTTAGGAAACCGCTGCATCAAAAAGACTTTTACAAAGAAAAAAATAACAGAGATATCAAATATCTGGCAAATGTGTGTACTGTTGGAAGTGATTTTCTGAGGAGTGAAAAATGAATCATGGACAGAAAGAAAAGGCAAAGGTTTGGGATTCTCTGGAAGTCAGGATGTACGTGTCCGTGCTACAGTAACAAGAGGAAAGCCTGCAGCCACTGCCAGAGAGAAGAGCGAGACACGAGAGGTGGGACCATTTTTCACACGAGGCTCCAGCAGCCTGAACGCCCACGCTGACTTTCTCAGACTCTGAGACACAGAGAGAGAGAGAGGGGGAGAAAGGGGGAGTGAGAGAGAAGAGTGATGCCTAATTTCCTCACTGTCTCAGAAAGAGAGAGGAGAGTGATTGAACCATCTGAGAGAATCAAAAAAGGCCCTTGAAAGGATTATCATGTGAATGCTGCCAGAGTCAGCTAGCAGAAGTGTTTATGCTAAAAAAGTTTTGCTTTTTTTTTTTTTTTAAAGTTCCTTTAAAGTTTCACTGTGTCGCCTCAAGGACAAAGAGAAGTTGTGAATGGAAAAATTCACTGGAAGTTTTAGAAGGTCTCAAAAAATCTGTACTTGAGCCCCTGCTCTCTTAGCTCTCACAGATCTAATTTCTTTATTAAAAATAAGAAGGAGACAAGAATCTTGGTGCCAAGTCAAAGCACATTTACCACTCCAGAGGTCATCAGCAGGTCTTCTTTCTCAAAAATGGTGATTGTAAGTTACACATGGAACCATTAATCTTTAGCAAATAATATGAATTCAGCTGAAAGCAATAACAGTTGAAGTATGAAGTTGAAGGATGCCCAGAAAATGAAAATTGGTCAGAAGCTTCAGAAGAAACAAGCAAGTGGAAATAAAATAATACATGGCATTTTTTTAGCAGGGGTTGAAATGATAAAATCATCCTTCCTGTTACAACACTGCGATTAATTTCTTTTTCCCCCTCTGGTATTTGTGGTTTCACTCTAGCGGTTACATTCTTGCACATCTTCTGGAAGTTTGAGAAGATCTTTCTTGATGAAATGCCCTGATAGAAATGTCCTTCTGCAGTTATTAAAAAAAAACAAAACTTTCAAATCAATGTTCTTCATCACATAGATGTAAAAATCCTGTTAATCAAACATCAGCATGAAGCAGTTCAGTTCATTTGCATCAGTGCACTGTTATTAAATGTATTGCTATTTTTGCAGAAACAATTCAGTAAAATCTCTACTGATAAACAAAATCTCAGTCTCATCGGCCAACTCAGGTTTTTAAAGCTCAAGTTTAATGACTTTCTCATTTTTGGACACAAGCTGTAAAGAAATTAGTTTGAGGGACACAGTGTCAGAGGACAGCTAGCTGAGCTTTGGCCTGCTGTTCTCTTCCCATTAACTGAATGGGTCTCCATCAGTGTCAGCCGCTATTAAATTGGTCCACATTTAACTTCATCTGGTGTCGCACAAAGAGGAACAGGAGTGTGTGTGTGTCTTAGTAGCAAACTGTGGTATTTTAGCGGCAGAGTGAATGTTGAAGGATGTAGTGTGAGTGTGAGAAGAGTTTAACCACTGTAACCTCTTTGTTTGGTAGCTTAAAAACCAAACCGTCTCTTAGTAAATCAAAGATGAAAAGTAGAAAACTTGACTGTAACTCAGTCAAATGAATAGTTCTCTGTTTGTAGAGATGCCGCAGAGCTAATATTTCTTATTTCCAGCACTTTTATCACAACTGCTCTCCGAAACTCTGTCATATACTCTAATCATAATCTGTGATTAGTACCTTATAATCTAATCTAAATCACACCCTTCATCAATGCATAATGTGTTGCTTTTCCTTTGTTTGAACATCCATTTATACCAAAAGTCAAATGATGTGTATCCTCTGCAGGTGAGAATGAAGGAAAGGAATATAATTTGATACCATCCCCTAAATATTTTGTTCTCTTGTTTGTCTTCTTTATTTCAGCGTTTGCGGCGGTTATCTACCAAATACCGGACAGAGAAGATCTACCCCACCAATGTAGGCGAGAGGGAGGAGAATGTCAAGAAGAACAGATATAAAGATATACTGCCGTGTAAGTACTGGCACACCCACAAGTGCTCACAGCGGAGGTTCTTATCATACACAAATATATCTAATAATATAAATAATGGCTGCATTACGTTTAGATGCGTAGGCTTGCTCATTTGTTTGATTTGCAGGTAAACCTAAATTTAATGTAGCCATTAATGATATTAAAATAGAATAAAGGAATTGGAGGAAAGGAGGAGAGTTGGAGATTGGATGTTGTATACCAGTCTCTGTCTCACATACACTCAGAGCTCTCACTGTACTTAATGACCTCAGGGGAAGCTTCCATGGCCCAACATCTGTCCTACTTTTTTATATACCTTTATCCTCTTTTCCTCCTCTGTCCATCCATCCATTTATTCATTCATTAAGGCTTTTAGTAAATGAGCTGCTGATAAGGCAAAGGAAGAACTGGTTCATCCGTAACAGATGTGTATTCATACACACACACACACACACACACACACACACACACACACACACACACACACACACACACACACACAAAGTACATAGGAATGAGGATGTTGTTGTGTGTCCCGTAACCTCTTTACATGATTCCCCTTCTCTCTTGTTCTCATCTGTGCCCTTGTTTCCCTTTGTCTCATTCTTTCAGTTTTTCTTTCTTACCCTTGTCTCTTCCTCCTTCACTCTGTATTTGTACCTTTTGAACATTAAAGTATGAATAAAATGAAATAATTGTGGTAATTATCTCACTCTAATTTTTTTTTCTCCTCAGTTGATCACAGTAGGGTGAAACTGACGTTAAAAACAACCAATCAGGACACGGATTACATCAATGCTAATTTCATCAAGGTAAAAATCAAGCTGCTTTGTTTTGTTCCTTGACTGGTTTGACTACTATAGCACCAGGAAGACATTATATAAAGTGTTAAATGAATCATGCTAACATGCTTTGTGGAGACCTGTAAAGTACCTTTGCATAAAATATTCCTGCACTGTTTCCTGTGCAGATTTGTGATCATGCTTTTTGTCCCTTTCTCTCAATTGCTCCTGTCAGGGTTTTGATGGCCCAGAGGCCTACATTGCAACTCAGGGCCCACTGCCGAACACCGTCATCGACTTCTGGAGGATGAACTGGGAATACAATGTAGCTGTGAGTATGGCTCATTGGACTGAGGAAAAGCAGAAGTGATGTGTAAAAAAAGATTATACTGTAGATAATGTGGGAGGTTGCTGAGATGGCAAAGACCCTCTGTGTCAACTTGTATGGGCAGGAGAAAGTTTTTATGAAAGTGGATGCTGTACAAACTTGATATGGCTGCAGAATTCTATTTTGTTCCAATTTCATTTCATTTTCACAGAATTTGCCTTTATTTGTGCAGTTATGCTGAAAGTGACATTCACATACCTGTTAAATCCTATGTTTTACCAATAAGGGAGGTTTGCACAGTGAATAATTATAAAAAGTAAAAGTACTGTTATAATTAAAATCATTACAGTAAATATTTAATGTGGTTGTCAGAAATTAAGAGGCAGAAGGGCGAGTCCTTATGCTTGAACCAGATGGACAGATAGTGAGAGGGAGGGAGGGAGCTGCGATTAGCACTCTGAAATACTTCAGGTTTTAGCTGTGATAATTAATGCTGTATGATCAAAGGGAATGAAGTGAGATATAGATGTGAGAGTGAAACGTATGATCAAAAATGATCTGAAGTCTGTACTAATCCTGTAGGAAGGGGAAAGGCCTGAGCCATTCTCAGTTCAAGTTTCTCTTATTCTGAAGGAGACTCCACTGAGAGTCTGGCACTCATTTTGGTAACTGCAGCTTTACATAAATAGAAGATGTAGGACTGAACAGAAGTGTAGAGTGAAAATGCTAAATTTAAATATTGACACTAATCCTTCCTGTTTGTGTCTCTGCAGGTTATTGTAATGGCTTGTCGAGAGTTTGAAATGGGAAGGGTAAGGCATCTATTCTTAATCCCTTCATGTGTATAAGCATGTCAGTGCATGCATGCAAGTGTACATAAGTGTATGCCAGTGTTTTTCAGTGTCTCCACCAAGGTTACAGTGTATGTTTAAGGTCCCATCTTCATCTGTTAGAAAAGCTGTTGAAGAAGTACAATTATTTTACCCATGGTTCTTTACTCCAGCTCATAAAATAACAAATGTAGAGGATTATCTAGCCTTGGTGGAGGAATTTCTAGTATTTTATGTGGTTTTTTTTTTTTGTTTTTTTTTTTTTTGGGTCTGCCTGAGTGTACCAATGTTTTTGTATTTGTTAAAAGAGAAACCGAGAGGTCGCTCAAGGCAGTTATCGAGGCCTTGAGTAAATTTAAATTTATCCTAGCTTTTACCGTTTTAGGTCAAGATGTTCTCTGAAATAAAGTGTGACTGAAAGCTCAAAAATCTTGCATATGCTTCTCTAAATGTGTGTGTGTGTAATATGCTATGCTAGTATGTATTTATTTCAGGGTAGAAGTGTGTGTGTGCACAGGAAGCTGTGGTACCTGTCTGGTATTTTGTTCTCAGCCAAAGCTAACTCTTGTTCTTTTCTGGTTAGAAAAAGTGTGAACGATATTTCCCGCTGCTGGGGGAGGAGCCCATGAGATTTGGTCCCTTCAGAATCTCCTGTGTAAGTAGACAAATCTCTAATATTACAGCTGTGTGTCTCATGAGTGTCTAAAAAGAAAGGTGTGTGTGTGTGTGTGGACTTCTGCATTTCTCACATTTTGTTCCAATGACTGTTTAAGTCAAGGATTGTGTAAGTGTTCCCCCTGTCTTTGTTTTCTAGGAATCAGAGCAGGCCAGAACAGACTACTTTATCAGGACTTTGATGGTGGAGTATGAAAATGTATGTTGTCCATCTTATTACATTTCTTCGATTTCAAGTAAAATTTGCTTGAAAACATCTATTTGGGCAACACAATTTTGTAAACAGAATACACATCATCACATACACACACTGAAACATCGCCCTCCGCCTTTAAAAATATTCCTCCCCTGTCTGTGTGTCTCCCTGCAGGAAACTCGGAGGATAACACAGTTCCATTATATGAACTGGCCAGATCATGACGTCCCCTCATCGTTTGACTCCATACTGGACATGATCGGACTAATGAGAGAATACCAAGAGAATGATGATGTCCCTATATGTGTGCACTGCAGGTAGCTATATACCGTACCTCACGCTGGTATTGATGATTCTGGATTAAGACTCTTTAATTTTAAAACTCAACCCGATACATACAACCCGATGAATTTTGAGCAACTTGTTTTGTTTGACATTTCATGTTTCGGTTGACTAATCTTTTAATTAGATTTGATTAATTAAAGGATAAATAACTTCTTAGCTGCCTTTTAGGATTCAGCCAGATGAGCCCAGCCTGACTCTTGCATCAATAATTTTACTCTGATTGCTGCTGTTGAAAATGGCACCATGTACCCATCTTACTGCAGCTGCAGTGATAGGTTAGAGCATGGGGATGAGAATTTAAATGTCATTGGTTTAGGCAATGATAAACGTATGACAAAGCAGTCTCATTTCTTCTTCAAATGGTGACAGAGTTAACAAGAATGAAAACAGGGCTGTAGATTCAGGTTTTGCGCTGCACACAGGCGTGCGCATACACCCAGCACGCACACTGTCTCCATGTGTGTGTAATCAGCTATAATGAGCAGCCTGAGGACATTTGCTGGTTCCTCTGTTACACAGCAGGACTTAAAGCTGTGTCTCTGCGTCTCTTAAGATGCTTTGTGTGGGTTGACGCGTACTGTATGTGTGTGCTCGTTATGGAGTAGCAGAGGGCTCTCTGACAGCATGAGACAAAGTTTTATGATTTTATGTGTCAGACTTGATGTCACATAATCTCAGCTTCTGTGCGGCTCCTGTCTCCATCCTGTCTGGACGGGGTGTTCTTACATACATACAAACAAACTTGACCGAGTGTTTTTCTGAACTCATTCTCTTTTTTGTGGCCAGGTGCCCGCTCAGGAACAGAAATCCAGCATTTATACTTGTGAGGAGTGTGTTTTTAGTGCATTCATGTTTGAGATAAGAAGGCAGACGCTCTAGTGTGTGTGTTTGTGTCTCTGCACATGTGCTTTTGTTAAATCTAATCTCTATGACTGTGACTGTACAGTGCCGGCTGTGGGAGGACGGGTGCAATCTGTGCTATCGACTACACATGGAACCTCCTCAAAGCTGGGGTATGTGAGCACACGCACACAAACACACACTCTTACACATACCTGTACAAAAACACACTTTCTACACACTAAATGTATTGTTATGATTGAAGACAAAATGAGCCCTTTTGTTGTGTTTTGTGCTTTTAAAGAAAATACCAGAAGATTTTAATGTTTTTCGGCTCATCCAAGAAATGAGGACGCAGCGACACTCTGCTGTTCAAACCAAGGTTTGTTTTTGTGCTTTCAAGCCAATTGATAGTAAGATTTAACACAAAGTGGTTTTGAGTAACATGGAGAAAATACAGAAATGCTCATTAGTGTTTGGGTGCTAACTGCTAACCAAAAGTGTTGCAGCACCCCCACACACGAAACCAGCGATCTGAAGTCAAAATTCTACATTTGTCACATTTTAATACATTTCCACAAGCAGTATCAGTTTCTTTGTATAAAACCCACTCTCTTTCACTATGTTTCTTCCCCCAGAGGTGTGAAAACATTTTTCATAACTATCTTAATACCTGGTTTTGATTTTAAACCTACGACACTGATGTGTGAACATATATCACATGAAAAGCATTTCACAGTCACCCACATGTTAGGAAAAAATGCGGTTCTGAATTTATTCAGATCTGTTGGGTGCCTTATTGACAAAATTTCATTCAGTGACAAACTATATTTCTGTATTTGGAAAATTGTTTGATCAAGTACTCTTTTAAGATTTTAATGTCATCCCCTTATATCAGTCACAATTTGCCTAGGTGACAGTGATTCTGTTGTAAAGGTTTGCTGCATGTCTTCCTTCATATAATCTCTTAACTCTTCATTCATTCATGTGTTTCTGTTGAACACCTGCTTGAAAATGGATCCTCCCAACTTTCACATTCCCGCCATTATTTGTAACTGGTTTAGGTTGTTTTGCCAGAATTGTGACATGTTTGAACGGTTCTATGGTGTTTGCCGCAAGGGACAGGTGACATTCAGCAGGCCATAACTTGCATTTTGCGGTCTTATATTTATCTTTAAGTGGCTCATGTTATGAATAATAAAGCGCCTCTGCCTCTGTCCTTTTGTACCGTATTTATGGTGTTCCCTCCCACACATAAACCCTAAACACTGAGAGGGAAAATTAGGCCTGTTAGATAAATTGTAGAACTGCCTTGATAGACATTGACACGGGTTTGAAGTCAATGTCTCAGACCAGATTTCTGCTGCACGTCAGTAACTGTTATGTAATGTAGTGCAATACTCCTGCTGTCTTACCAGGGAAAGTAATGAGATTATGTCAGTGTGCATCCATTCCATTGTTTTCACACAGGTTATATTTCATAGCCTCGTAAATGGATTTTTTTGAGTACTGACATGAAGAATGTTTTGCTTTTGTATTGATTTGCTGAAACTCTCCTCTGCCTCTCCTTCACCTCACCTCTCCTCCATTAAACACCTCTGTTTGGCTTTTTGCAACCTTTATTTCTCTCTTTCCACCACTCTGTCTCTTTTTCTTTTCTCTCTCCAGGAACAGTATGAGTTAGTTCATAGAGCGATCGCTCAGCTCTTTCAGAAACAACTGCAGCTACTCGAGAGCCCCACCAACACGCAGATACACGATGGCATGGTATGACACACACTTTAACACACACACACACACACACACACATGTTGTGCTTACTGTCTGGTGTTAAAGAAAGACAGGATGTCACTGAGTAACACTCAGAGTTGGAAAAACCAACCAAAAACCAAATAATTAGTCACAAAGGAAGGAGAGGGTAAGAGGAATACAGGAGAGGAATAGGGGCATTCATAAAACTTTGCTCTTCACACAGACAGAAAAAGAGAAGTTACAGAGTTACTATTTAAAAGGGCTAGAAAAAAGCTTTGCTCTGTCAGTCTCCATGCCCTCATTTTAATTTGCTTCGCACCATATCCTTCATTACCCCCCAAACACATTCACAAACACATGCACTGTATATGAAGCATCCTGAATCGTCCCTGTTCCTCCTCCCATTGCCCTAGAATTAGAGCCAAAATAAAGATTTTACTCATTTGACAAAAATATCATATTAATTAAATTAAAAGGAGCAGTAAACACTGGGTCCTTATCCTATCTCTAACTGTAAGTGCTGTACTCCCCTTCAGTCCACTTGATTGATTCTCTCTTGAAACTTGAAATGGAGCTGGTTTAATTTCTATTTCTGAGCTTTTTAATCTTAAAGAAAACACAAAACGGTGAGCTGTAGCATTTGGTCGCAATTCCCCTGCTCGTTAGTGGAAAGAAAATAGCTGCTCTACCAGACTGCTGTTGGAAAATGTAGTTAAACTAGTTGTGTCAAGATTCTCTAACACTGTTCTGTAGCTGTGTGACGATAAACGACAGAAAGCCAGAGGACAGAGAGATCAGTGAGGCACTGTGGAAGACTGACAATTCTAAAGACAGAGGACACATTCGGACTATGAAAGAATGCACTGGCGGCAATCCAGGAGCTGACTTCCTGCTTAGGAAGCTCTGATGACATCACCCCTCTCCCATAATGCACTTTTAAGTCTTAGAATAGACACGCATCCATAGGGAAAGGGGGACCCTTGCAAGAGACAGTCACAACACACACAATCATGTTTACACTAGAAAAGACTTGTGTTGACACACTTTCGAAACTGTTGCCGAAAATATCTTTCAGTATTTTTAAAATGGGACAAGCTGAATTACACTTCTAGAAACTATAAAACCTGTTTAAAATCTTATGCTATTAATTATTTGTAAAGAGTATGTGTGGTATATATTGAGGAAGACAGCAAGTCCAGTACACGTTTGTTGCTACTGATTACAACCTTGTCATTATCGTACAAAGTTGCAAGTCCAACAAGCACACAACACACACTCACACACACTTGGTTTGCAAAATATTATCAGTGTGCTGGACTGACTCAGTCTATACACAGATTGACTCATGTCCAGTCAGCCCCTGTCAGCGACTAAAACACCCACAAAGGTGCTCTCAATGGCAGAACGAACAATAAGCCTACACATAGACACGTCCCACACATGATTCTTTGCTCACACGCAGCCGCCATTGTTTGCAGGAAGTGCTCCTACCAAATTGATTCTGACAACACACACTGCCCTATGTATACATCCAAACCTTTAGTCTTTAGTGGAATGTGCTCAGGTTAGTTCCTTAGCCGATTTTAGGGCTTGTACAGACTGACAGAGCTGCAGTGGTCTGCTTTGCCCCTCGGTCATGAGTTTATTACGACTGTAGTTGTCCTGTCATCCTCTCATTATCAGAGTGGAGAGAGAGTCAAATACATGAGTCACGGGAGGAGGAAGAGTCACATCATTGTTCGGGAGGGGGAGGCCTTCTTTCTGAAAGTACTTTTGATCCTTCAGGCCATTTTGTAGCAACTCCTTACCTCTGCTCCAGAGCATCTAGGACAGTGGAAGACATAGTAGACATGAGTTAGAGGCACTTTACATTTGAACAGGTATTATAAAAACTACAGTGAGCACTGAAATTGACTCAGGGGCTCTCTGGAGAGCTTAGAAAAATCAAGCTGTTTTGAGATTTACAAAACTAATAATGCCTACAGGGAAGTCATTTAACTGATTTCATCAACTTAACTTCTGCAATGCAAAACAAACGCCCCATTATATGTCCACACACACAAACACAAACAGGCTCTTAGACTGGCAGGACATGCAAAACAACATCACATCTGGAATGCTGTCAGACTGAAAATGTACAGTACACTTACTGGACCTCAGGTGTTTTCCTTTCAGATGTCAAGTACAGTATTAATTAGTCAGATTACATTTTCATTTTATTTTTGTGTCTGCATAGTTTTGATAATTTTTTCTTTTCGCATGTCAGGATGAAAGCAATCCAGACAAAGCGAGCCACCAGTCAGACAATGAGAGATGGGACACACCACCTCCTAAACCTCCCCGCATACGCAGGTAAGACCTGTCACGTCACCTGTCATTTGCAACATGGCTGTAGCTGAATAATAAACTGACCAGCACTCATCCTCCACACGGATGAATGAACAGGCTCACAGAGAAGTGAGCAGTAGGTGTGAAGCGGCCCGTCACTAAACACAGTGGGTGTTGTTTTTTGTAGGAGGAACACGCACAGGAAAAAAAAGCCCAAATTACAGCACAGAACAGTTTGTGTGGGGCGCACAATGAAAACATATTACACTGACCAAACAGAAACAGCAGGCATTGTTTCCACCTCAAACGAACCAAAGCTTTCTGACACATTAGTTGCCCATCAGCCCACAGATGCTCCCGGCCTCCACTTCACTGAAGTTAACTTGTGTTTGGCTGTTACCAACTGTTGTGGCCCGAGGATGAGCTGTATTTATAGACCATTTTGCAACACTTTGCAATACTGTGCAACACTACATGGTGTTGAACGCACCACAACCCTAGGCTAGTTGAAGTAAAGCTGCTACATCTTTGATCTCCTCCTCTTTGGGAACAAATACACTCTTTGCACGCACATAGGCATATTATTTAAAAAAGATACACACATAAACACATAGAGATGCCCTCTCTCCTTTCTTCTGTAAGTCTTTCTTTCCCAAATGTCCCCCCTCCTCATTCCTTTCTCAGCCCGTCTTCTTGTTTCTCTTCTTCTCTCTGCCTGCTTTCCTCCCTATCCTCTCGTTTTTAATTTTGCTATATGTGCCCAGCAGGGGTTGTGCTCCACTTTCTCTCATACAGCTCATGTTCAGTCTCCCCTTCCCTCCTCTTATGATTTATCCAGAGAAGGTTCAGCCTCTCTCCCCTGTTAATGCAGCAATACGCATTAACAACCTTTTAAATGAGCCTGATGGATGCCATTGCTCAGAGAGTTGCCTCAGTGTTGCTGCTTTAGTGTCATAGAGGACATCTTGTGGTCAGGAGGCGCTGTTTCACTTAATTACCTGTTGCTAGAAGCATTGCCTAAAACTTTCCAGTTTGACAGCATTTTGTGTGTTAATGTGTGAATCATGTGCTCTGTGTTTATCCATGTGCTTTAATTTATATATTTATTTTAATTCCTTGCTCTGAACCAGTCCCACTTTTGAACCTTCTTAATAAGTTAGCGGGTATATAAATTGGTTACCAGAAAAATCATCTATTTGAGCTAACCTGACCTTTGTTTCATTCTCTTACCGCACTAAAATGATCATGCTCTTGGCCTCCTGAATTTGTGTTGTGTAGCAGCCGGTTGGAAGGGAAAGCAAACATTTTTCAGAGGTCCTAATTTTGGGATGTAGCTGCAAGCGATCTGTTTACTGAAAAGTTTCTTTCCTGTTCTAAGTAAAACATACAAATTCGAGCTTGGAAATTCTGCCAAAATAGGAAGCATTCCTGGAAGTGGGACAGAGCCTGACGGTTAGGAATATATGGGTGTCTCTCTCTGCTTGTCTCACTCTGTGGTGCAGTATGTGTCTCTTTCTGTCTATATCATCCCTTTGTTTCATAAAGAAATAATGCCAGCTATACCCCGCAGAGTCATGTCCTCCACTTCTACCATTAGGACTGGGCATCCAGCTTCCATACCACATTGTGTCTGTAGCATATCAAATATTGAAACTTAAAGTAGAAATAGATGGCATTTAATATTTTTGACATATTCTTAGTTACTGTTCCTATGCAGTTGGTGTCCTTCAACCTCTATAATCCTGCAAAGTTCTAAACCTAAACCTAAAGTACTCTTACTGAACCTGAAACCAGGACCAGGTCTGTCTAACCTCCATCCCCTTCTAGCTCACCCTGCCTCCTATGAATGCATGCAGATCCCAATGTGAACCAGTGCTCCGATTAAAATTGCAGCATTTTCCCTCTGGAGTACATATGTGGAGGGCACAGTGCACTTGTTGTGTGTGTGTGTGTGTGTCTGAGTTTGTGCATTTATTTATGAGTGTGGGTGGTTTTATTACATAAATTTCAAGTTTTTCTGAAGGCGTGGATCTGTGTGCACACATGTATGTTTATGTGTGGGAGTTTAGCTTGCATGTGTGCATAATCTGTGTGTGTGTGTGTGTGCATGTGTGCATAATCTGTGTGTGTGTTTGTGTGTGTGTGTGTGTGTGTGTGTGTGTGTGTGTGTGTGTGTGTGTGTGTGTGTGTTCAAGGTTAGCTCTTAAGTGTGTCACCAGCATGCCAGAGCACCATGGCTGGTGTTTTTATGCTTTAGGTAACGCTAAGAGCAGGAGCGTATGTTTAGTTTTGTAGTTTTAAGTTCTTTGAAGTGATTTAAAATAGTCACAGATTCTTAGAGATCTTGTCTTTTACACAGAGGAGCTTTTTACAGCTTTAAGGGAAAAATTCATGATTCATAAAAAAAAAAAAAATCCATGATTCAAACTGTAGAAATATTTGACACATTATTTATGGCCAGAGAAGCAATAAATATAAAAAATGTACAGCTCTAAATGAGATATAAAGTGAACTTTTAGTTATTGAACCATGTCAATCTGCACATCAAAAGCTAAGTGAATCAAATTGACATGATGTGGACAATAAAAGATTTAATAACACATTAAGTTTAAAACAAGGCTGAAATTGGTACATAACCCAAAAAGAGATGGAAGTTAGATGTTTAGATTATACTGTATTAATTAATATACATTATATTTCAGAAGCTGTTTGAAATGTTTTAGATTAGAAATGTATGTGATTAGGTTGGTTTTAGTACTTAAAAATATATAAATGTTATTTATAAGTTATGGTCACTGATGAATTGATGTTTCAGATTATCTGGACAACAGTTAAACACAATGTTTTGAAGGTGTTAGTTAGTGGAAGCTAATCACTCCCCACTTCAGGGAAAATACTACTAGCACTTTATTCACTTCATGTAAACCCTCATAAAAATTCGAATACATATTCCTACATTTCTTCATGCGTGTCTTAGCGCTGCAGTTGCCTGATGTTTTTTATGCCTGTAACCTCCATTTCCTGTATGCTAGCTGATACTGCTTATTTGTTTTGCTGTGGCTTATTAGTGTTAGCTCCTGTAACAGCTCAGCTTCCCCTTAGGAATCATTAAAGTTTCATCTTATCTTATCTTAGAGGGATGTAGGGCCTCAATAAACTCTGGGGCATCTGAATGATTCATATTCCCATGGAAACAATCAGCACCAGTGGGGATCATCAGTGTCATTGTTAAATATGTATTTTGCTTACTCAGACGTAGAAGTAATTCTCACGAGTAATGTGCGTTTCATTAAAGAAAACTCTAAAGGAATAATTGTTTTCTTTGTTGAGGCTGTTATTCCAAATCCCTCCATGTTTGCCTTTTTGTTTATTTTGTCTCTGCCACATTTCCTTAAAATTATTAGTAAAAATTAAGAATACAGAAATGTAAATAAGTGAATATACACGTGGCATTTAGTAAGCCCCGTCACAAAAGAGTAGCAGCCAATGGCAGCTACATTCAGTGCTGAAGCTCTATGAGGAAGCCTTATAAACTATAGCTGCAACTCCGGCGTTGCTCAAGAAAAGGAAATCCCCCGTTCTTCTACCTTGCAACTTCTCTTTGTGTCTGACTTTCTGTCTGTCTGTCTTTGATTGCCTCACATACACACATGTAGCATCATGTGCAGTCAGTCCTATGTTGGCTCTTGCTTCAGTCATGTGCCCTTGATTTAGCACATCACCACATCCTTTCACTGTTTTTCTCAGTGTATATATTTGCATACATATGTGGAACAGTGTCTTAATGTATATTTTTCCATTGCTGCATGGCTAGCTTTGACACTACTTCAACTTCCTGTATGTAATGCACCCACCTACACTGTGTGTAGCTATAGGTAGATTTTGATTTACCAAAATACGCCGTACGGGTTATGTGAAAGGTGTTTGTTGAACACTGTTAAGTACAATAGAAAACTTCATGCATTAAAATTCACTTTAGTGACTGAAGAGAGAATTGTTTCTTTTTTTTAACACTACCCCTTTGGCATGGACTAGAAATGCCTCAGTAGGTTGCTGCATAGAAAATAATGGAGTACAATAGAACAGGAAAAAATACAAATACTTGAATATCCCCTTGGGAAATTTATCTTAGACTCTGCACCACAGTTCCAGAAACATCAAATACAATGAATGTAGAGGGATAAACTTTGTAGAGCTGATTCAGAGTCTGTTTTCAGTTCGCTTCACATCAACACATCATGTCAACCATGAATTCACAAAATATGGGCAAGAGCGGACTGACACCTAACATCTGAGGACATGGAATCTGTCTCCAGTATGTCACCTGTGTTGACATACTATGAGGATGTTGTTACAAATTCTGCCATCTAGTGGTGGAAAACTCACAACATGAACAGAAACTGTCTTTTAGTTTAATTCATGTGTGAAATGAATTTAATGGGTTAATTTCATCACCTCAGTTTCATCATTCCTTTGTTTTAGATGGAGAATAATTTAAATGTTTTAAAGATGTCTGACCAGCATGATGAAATTCTTGCCTTTTCATCATTTTTATTTTTTTAATGCTGTTTTCAAACTTTTTGTTTAATGCACCTTCAAGCTTATTTTGTTTTATCAAAAGCAAACAACATAGGTTTGTACTTCAACATTAAAACAGCTTGTACTATAAGCAAAAGCAAAACACATAAAACATAAAAATAAATGCCTTTGTCTTTGTAATGTGCAGTTTTGGCTATGAGTTTGGTGTTTTAATTATAGCACCTCTGCTACATTGTGGGTTCTGTGGAATTGAGATGTTAGAAAACATGAAAGCCCGTCTCGCTCTCTCTCTAAGTGTGTAATATTCATTCAGTGAAAACCCTGTCTGGGTTTAGCTCTGTTGTTCTGTTAACTGAACTCGCTTTTTCTTGTTTTCTCTCTCTCTCTCTCTCTGTCTAGTTCCCAGGCAGAAGGTGACGTTAAGGAGGAGATTCTCCAGCCCCCGGAGCCTCACCCTGTACCCCCCATTTTGACCCCGTCTCCCCCCTCAGCCTTCCCTACTGTCACCAACGTACGGCAGGACAACGACCGCTACCACCCCAAACCTCTCATACACGTCTTGGCTACTACACAGCACAATGTGACACAGGTGAGCTGGTGACTACAGCAGAAATACACAGCTTGGGTATTTTTGTACCTGTTTATATGATGTATATATGTACGGTATTTTGGCCTGTAAAACCTGTTGTATGTTTCACATTTCACTCAAGGCATTTCACGGACGTCCTTGTCCAGAGTAATGTGCAGTGATGCTCAATATTCAAATGAGAGGTTGACAAGTGTCACACACGTCCTGTGGTTAGGTCGCAGTTTGTACTCTGATAATGTGATATTGTTCTCAACAGGGTGATAAAACAAACTTCTCCATATCTATGTACATCTGCACAGTCAGAGTTGAACAACACAGATGGAGGGACTGTTTATAGGACATAAGTGTAATGTGATTGTACCTTTGTGCTGTTGTAACATTTTATGTTTTTAACTTGGAATTTTTTTGGAGTGGTTTTAGGTGATTTCTGGGTGAAAATGCATTTTCTAAAGGATATCTCCTGCCTTATCTCTTGGCTTCCTTTTTCTTTCAGAATAAAGACGGGGACCAGCAGCAGAACCAGTCAGAACCCAGTCCAAACAAACAGACCAGTCCCTCAGAGCAGAGGGACCAAGATCTACAAAGTCAAAAACAGCTGACCAAGGTCTCAAATCTGGATCTCAATGACAACTACAACAACAAATTGTCTTCAGCATCGACAAAATCAGAATCAGGCCAAAGCCAGACTCAGACTCCCTCCTCGCCCCTCTCCCCTGTCGTTGAATGTTCTGGTGCTCCTCGGATCGAGAGGAAGCTCAGCATTGAGATTAAAAAGGTGCCATTGCAGGAAGGACCTCGTAGCTTTGACACTTCCTCCTCGATGGGAGTAGCAGGTGGGCTCGGTAGCGGTTCAGCCAACAGTGTGAATATGCTACATAGAAGCCACGCCTTCAAATCCCGTTCTGGCCAATCCCTGCTGACGTCTAGCTCCTCGCTGTCGGAAGACTCAGGCACAGAGGGAGGAACAGGTGGGGACAGTCATGCAGACGGAGAAGTCCCAGCCAGACCAAACCACCTCCCTGTGAAGAGCGGAGAGAAGGGGGAGGCACATGGAGGGGAGAAAGTGGAGGTGAAAGCTGGCCATGCAGCATGGGCTAAGCCCGGCAACAGCCCCGAAAAACAGTTCCCAAAGACCTCCTCCTCTTCTTCCTCCTCAGACCGTGTCGCCCCATCTTCATCGTCCTCCTCTCACCTCTCCTCCTCCTCTTCCTCCTCCTCCTCTACCCCTGTTTGGACTGCCCTGAGTTTCACCAACCCCCTGCACTCCGATAACTCGGATGAGGAGGGGGATGGAGAGCTGTCCGGAGGAAAGGAGGGTTATCGTACTAATCTATCCATGGCAACAGCCACGGTAACTGCATCCCTTCACCATGGAGACCAGCAGCCAGTCAGGAAGGTGCTGCCAATGTCGATCGCAGGGCAGAGCTCTCCATCACCCCCTGCAACCACAGCAAGTATGTCAATCAGCTTCTGTAATTGAATGAATGGATCTAATTCCTTCAGCTCACTGGCTGCTTTCCTAACAATTGATTAACAAAGAAACCAACAAATCAAGTATAAAGTTAGTCAGATAAATGGATGCCTGGACTCCATTGTTTTGTCAGGTTGAGACAGCAGTTTGGATTAATGAACAGCATCTTACCAAATAAGTTGAACTCACTCAGAAATGATCCAAACAACATTTAATTAACTCAGCTGAACGCCAAAGTTAGGTTCAGTTCATCTATAAGGAGTAAGTTCTTCTCCTTTAAACGCTGGTAAATGCAAACGCTGAGAGTTAGTCTGACAACCTGTCTTCATTATCCAGGCTCACATATGTTCAGGGAAACCACACGGTAGAGTCATTGTCTGGGTCAGTAAGAAGACAGGTCTCAGACAGACCACATGCTAATGACAAGTTATATCTGTCAACACACACACACACTGTTATACTGTTCTTACTGCTGGGGAAAGTCAGAGTCACGGAGGAAGAAAAACCAGGAGACATGGAAGAAAGCAATAAGAAGAAAAAAAAACAACAACAAAAACAGAGTCAGATAGTTTCCAGTGAGTCTCATTAAAGCATGACTGTATAACTAATTGGTTTGGTTTGCGAGGAATGCTGCAAATGTTAACAGGCAAACATCTGTCAAAACAACTCTTCTCTTCTGCTTTCAGCTCGTGTGTGTTTGTCTAAGTGAGCGAATTTGCAAACAGGAGAAAGAATGAAAGGAATCCTGTTTTTGTGTGTTTTCGTTTCAGTGCATCTGTGAGTGAGAGCTGTGTGTGCATGTTGGATGGTGAAGGATCAACACTGCATGATACTGACAAACACACGTTTCAAATACACACTTTGATGCACGTTGGGTTGAGCAGAGCTGTGTCACACTTTGCCGTGTACGCGTCGGTATGGCTGCACTGTCACGACTGCAGTGATGAGGTTTTGATCTTCTGGGGCACAGGGAACGAAATCACTTCTCCTCTTGATTTCAAAATCAGGAGATTCTGAAATCTGATTCTTGCTGTGATACCTGCAGCTGATGTGAAATGGAGCGGACTGAACTGGATTTTGCCTGGACTGGAACGGTTTTGATCTTGAATGGGCTCTGGATGAAATAACTTAACTGCATTTTCAGATATTTGGATGAGACTCTGAGGAGGCATGATGTGAAGCAGTTGGCCACCATTGCACTTACTTCACATAAAAAGTAGTGTAAGTTTTACAAACAGAATCTCTTGTAATAAGGAGAAACGCCACACTTTTTAGTTTAAGTAACGTCGGCTGTATTTAAATTCAGTTTTTGTGCAAACTGAAATAGTTTTCAGTAAAACAACTAGTTTATGGATGTATTACAGTAAACATGTTAGTGATTAGTTTTACTTTTTAGTGGTCTTTAACAGCAGCGTACTTGACTTTACTTTAATCTGAAATGTCCTTTTAACACAGATCTTTTACTCCAGATTAGAATCCAACTCAAAGGATGTTTGAAAGAGAATTAATCTCTCCACAAGAAATACTGTTTTGAGGCTGTTAAAAATTAGAATAACAGAGAAAGAAGGAAATAATCACAAACTCTTGCAACTTACATGTGCATGGTGCTGTTATTGTTTTCCTCATTTATACCAAGGAATTAGTTGTTTTAGGAAACACGCTGAGAAACTCTCACAACAAAGTGACCTGTTTCTCTGATACAATAAAAATGGAATTTAAATCTTATGGTTGGCATTTAAATGTCTGGCATCACACATTATGCTCTCCTCAGGTCATTCCAGTATTTAAAACCAAATGCAGAATTGTTTGCCTCACATTCCTGAAGTGGTCTGTTTTTGGTTTGCTTGGCTTTCTGGCTCATTATTTGTTCGGGCTGTGGCAGCGCTTTGTAATCGGTCATGAAAAGCTAATGGCTGCTGTTTGATTGGTTGCAAGAATCTAATGACTGCTTGTTGATGAGTTGCATTGAGCAAATTGCTGCTTTGTGGTTGGTCAAGGGAAAGCTGGTGGTTGCTTGTTTTTTTTTTTTTTGCACTATCAATGAATTGATTTAAATTGCGCATTTCATACAGTTGGGTACGTTTTATGTTGCTTCACAAGTCAGCTAATGAGACAAGCATTATAAACACAAAATCATGGAAACACATTATGCAAATTATAAGGCAGCATTTGGAATCATTTATGTAAAACATTACAAATAAACAGCAATATAAGATTAAAATGTAATAAAATGTATGATAAAAACAACAAACATACCAAGTAAAAACTATGATTTGCTATCAATGTAATTGACCTTTTAATAATCAATATTAAATTATTACCAGTTACTGAATGTTATCCACTCGTTATTTTTGCTTGTAATTCACAGCTGTCACATAAAGCAGGTTTATTTTATTTTTACCAAGTCGCCTGTGTCTGTAACAACACTGACCACAAGTGATTAACAGCCTTAATTATTCTGTTAAGTCTCTCTCTGAAGCTCGAGTCCGTAATTGCATCGTTAACAGCACCAGGCCATTTCAGTAACAGCAATATCATGTTGTCTCTGTTGACTCTTCCCCTCGTCACTCATGGTGACATTAACCTGCTGTACAGTCACCTAATGTTTTCCTGTAAACGGTGCAAAGCTAGATTAACTAGCACCGAACTCTGACTATCATGAAGACTAATGTTACACTAATCAAGGCTGGTTTATGTTCTTTCTATGGGCAGTGGGGAAACCCAGCTTCAAATGAGTAGTTCACAATGCTTAAAACCTCTTCAGACCAAAAATTAACAAGGGTAGCATTTGAGGGAGAAAAGAGTACACAGATTGTTAGGATTTCTAACAAAAAAAATGATGTCAAAGGTAGGAGAAACATAGATTGTGACTAGCAGGAAATTACACCCATACTTCATAAAGGCGGCATTATACTCAGGGCCTCTGAGTAAATTTCAGCCTAGATGAATGGGACAAAATGTAATTTAGGGGTCAAGAGAGAAAGAGACAGTTAATCTCATGGTCGATAATTAGGCTATTAATACAAAATGTCTTCTTGGATATCGGCCTTGCATTAAAAGGAGCCATATTTTTTCTAGCCGAACAGCGGGTTAAAGCTAGCTTTCTATCAAAGAGAAGCACTAGCAAGTTATTATTGTTAGGCCTTATAAATAAATCAGAGTTGTGTCAAGCTGAGATAATTGAGTTTATACGGTAAACAGAGGTGGAACTGCCTCACAGTAACGGTCAGTATTTCACATCGGAACATTTTTCTTTATCTCTTCTCACTGGGCTATGAGATGATTTGGATGTAAGAGGTTATGAGTTCATCAGATTTAGCCATAGTTTGAGTTTGGGTGAACCAGTAGCAGAAGTGAACCAGCTGGCACTCAAAACAAAGATCATTTGTTCCTTATTACATGTCCTTTTGCATTGCTTCCCTCTTACGACATGCTGCAGCAGGAGCTAATCATAATGGTAATGACCTGTGGGTAATTTTCCAAAGCAGCACAGAAAGGCAGCGTTGCCCTCAGAAATGGAGACTGACAAACAATAGTCAATTTGCAGAGGATAAGATCAGGAGAATGTAATGTAATCATGGCAGTCTGGAGCATGTCAGTGATTTTAGAGGCAAATCAATCTGTCATACCAGGAACTTAAAAGGACAGACTGTACATTTATTAACCAGCAAAAATCCCAGTAAAAGAAAGACATTAAAAATTTATATTAACAGTGTCTGAGCAGTGTGTTAAGCAAGGCTCGTGAATTATTATTTATCCTTACATGTCTTACGTGTTTGTTACAGAGACCATGAGTGACACTTTTAATTATGTGTGTTTAGGGTTCATAAACATCAACTGTGAAAATGAATCTGGTGGGAATCTTAGAGAAAAAGATGATTAAAAAAATCAAACTGTCGCTTATCATAGCGTATGTGTACATGGTTTTTTGTGCACACTGTTTATTAGTTTTCCTTTATCAGGGCAAATGACAATGACAAACAATGCCCCCCACCCCACTTCCCCAGACCCTTCTTAAAAACACAACAAAATATTACTCTAATAATAATGCAGAGCTAACAAAAATCAAATGTGTGGCAAAAATGCACAAAAAATGTCAACCACACAGCAGCACCAAAATAAATATTCAAACAGAAACTTGTAAATTCAGAAAGAAGAAATTCACATTCAGAGGGCTTTCTTTTTTGCACAGCCATATTCTGACAGCATGATTACTTATTACATGAACTTATGACATATTCAGAACATTGTTAATATAACATGTTGAATAAAAAAAATAGAAAATAAAATAATAGTACAGGCATGTCTTATTTAACAAATCAAAAAACTGAAAAGTGCTTTTAAAACACCAGCACATTTAATATTATTCAAATAGATTTTTTTTTGATTTAATAACATCAAAGCTTCTTTTTGTGATAAAGCATCTTTGTGTTTGTGTAGTTTTGTGCACCTGAACTCCTACCAATTCTCACAAGAAGAAATCAAGGGATCAACACTTGTCGTGTGTTTCAGCAACTGAGCTTTTCTTTGTCTCTCTCTGTCATTTCACTGCCGATCTCTTGTCTTTCCTCTCCGGCCAGTAATTAACGTTGCTTCTCATCTGACCTCTGACCTTTTAACCCAGACTGCTGGGACAGCGACGACTCCCCTCCCCCCCTCCCTGAGAGAACCCCTGAGTCCTTCATACTGGCCACAGGTGCGTTTGCATTGGTCAAGATTCACAGGTGTGTTTCCAGTGCTGTGGATTCACTGGCTCACCTCCTGGGTCCATGTTATTGGTCAGCTCCTACAAAAAACAAAAAAAAGGTGGATTGATCAGCGATTATGAACTTGAAGGAAAAAAGAAGAAGAGAGTATCTGTATGAAAAACAAGAAGGGAAAGTTCTTGTTGCTTTGTTAGGTGGTAGGTGCTGCACTGTATTGCTTTAAGTGCCATGTTTTCAAGGGAAAACCAGTACTAAAACCATGAGAAGTGGTTGTTTGATACGGTCAGTAGCTTCTGATATGAGCTATAACAGGAGGAAAACTATTTTCTTTTTCTTTTTAATCTGGTACTTTACGATGTGTGAACAGGTAGGGGCTCAGCCGCTCTCATCCTCACTTCAAACACACAGATGGACAAACACATTGCAGGTATTAGGCCTGCGACCTCTCTTTCACAGCATAGTCTTTTTAATAACTTGGCCACCCTGTTGCCGTCTGCTGTTTTCTTTTTTTTTTTTTTTTCTTTTTTTATTCCTGTGCGGCGCTCTGATGTTTTTAGGAGGAGAGCCTTAAAATATTCAACCACATTAGAGCACACAGTGGAGAGGAGATCAAACGCTTGTGTTAAAAGTGAACGTTGCTTTTGTGAGAGGCTCTTTCAGTGTTACAACACTGGAGGGCAGCATTATCAGACCTGCAGCAGAGGTGTTTGTGTGAAGATCGTCTTTGAAATCAGCTACAGTCAGTCACAGATTACTGCTTTTGGAGTGGTTTCTGAAAGATCATAGCTCTCACCTGCCTTCGCCGCCTCATAATGTTCCAGAGAAATATCACTTACTCTAAATATGTTGCACTGTTGAACATAAAGCTTTGAGGCCCAAAGTGGAGGTTGTTCTCTCTGCTCTGTGACTGACAGATTGGATTAAAGGCAAAGTGATGAGGAAAAATGGAAAGGTGCTGTGAGGGCATAGTGAGTTTGAGTGTGAAAGGAAACGTGTGACTGCGTATGTGGGTGTGTGTCTGTTTGTGCTCAGTGTGAGTATGTCTTAACCTTTGGTCATCAGTTGTTCTTTCGTCGTCTGATTCACTCATTCTCCCGCTTTCTGCCAGACCCTCTGGAAGTGAGAACGTCAGCCTCAGCTGAATGGAGCAGTTCACACAAAGGTACGAACACACACATCATTTATCTGTGTGCTGGTGTGTGCAGAGGCGCTCTTCCGCTTGCGAGTCCCTGTGTGTTCGTCCTTGTTTGTGTTGCGTTTATGTGTTCATAGCAGTTAGTCGACAGAGCAGGGGAGGAGATGGGCATTCAGTGGTTTACAAATTAGCCTGCGCACGATAAGACTGACAGCATTTGTCAAAAGGGCAGCTGTAAGAGCGAGAGAGTAACGGAAGAGAAACAAGGATACAGAAAGAGAGAGAATGGGGGGAAAACAGATAAAACATGTCTGTGGAGAGGTGAAGTGAAAAATGTGGGTATATGCGTATCTGTGCTACGAAGACTAAGTGATGATGGTTACTGCCAATTTATTGCTTCAGTAGTTTCAGTGTGTCAGAGACAGAGAGTGATTTTTTTTTTGCAATGAATATAACTCAGTAGAAGCATTTGTAGATCTTTATAATTTATAGATCTAGGTCTTGCGTCACTAAAACTATTATAGAAAACCTCCTGAGCACATACATCACTGATATTCTCACAATATTTTCTCTCCATTAATGTCTGTGTGTGTGTTTTTGCCTGTGTGTAGATGTGTCAGACTGCGTTAAGAAGACATCTCCAGCTGACCCTGCATCTGCTGGCACCACAGCAACAGACAGCAAAGCAGACTTGGGTGGGTAAGTCTGCTGTCTTACCTCTTTTAGATGTCCTGACATCTGTGATTTTACCTTTTTTTGTTTTTGTTTTTTTTATTTCTGTTACTGCACGCTGCTGTTGGCCAGGTTTCCACTGCTCAACCCTCTGAGGAACTCAAGTGTTATTTTCACAAGTAATTTTTTTCAGTCTGTGCAAAAACCTTTGCTGACAAACATGGTTTCTATTAATGTCATCTGTTTTTTTATTTATTTTTATTTTATGTGTGGCATTGCTCTTGCTGATTGGAAGCCTAGCTCTGGGCTGCATGTGCAGAAAATGTTTGATGGTTTTGAGACCAGGCAAGAACTGAAGGCGCATTTTCCTCCTGGGCAGAAAGTTCTGGATATATTTTATTAAATTCAACCCCAGCTGAGAGCCTCCTCTCCTTTCAGGGTTCGGTAACCGCTGCATCCAGCCCAAAGGCCCTCGAGAACCCCCCCTGGAGTGGACATGATGGAACGATCCGTCTGCCCGTCCACCAGCAGTGCCCTCGCCTGTCAGGAGACGGACTCTGCCGATCTCACCTGGCTGGTCCACAAACCAAGTTGATAGATGCCACACAGACAGACGGCACATTGTTACATAGAAGCACCTTCTGTGTAACTCTGTGCCAACAGCTTGTTAAGACTGAGCTCCTCCTCCTCCTCAGTCCTTCCTTCAAAGTGCCACTGTGCAAAACAGAAGAACACTTACTGGTCCAGTGGCTTGTCCATTTTAGAACAAAGCCCACGTTTTCCTGTTCGGCTTGCTGATGTTAGAGGTTTTGACTTCTCTAGACGCTGACCTGGGATCAGTCTGGTTATTTCCCTGTTAATGGTTAAAGGATAATTCCTGTTATTTTTCTGTTTTTTTTTATTGTTTGTTTGTTTTGTTTTGTTTTTTTTTGGTGACTTGAGAGTAGATTAAGAAATGGTCTTGTTTATATCTCTGAGCTGTAGACAATGAACATTTGTCCATTCTTAGGCTAAATGAAGAGGAATGTAGGTGTAACCTATATGTTAAATAAAAAAAGTGTTCTCCTTAAATTAACAGGAAGAACATTTTGTTTCATACCAAATGAGAAAAGTTACTTTTGTTGTCATAAATCAGGAATTATCTTTAATCAGAAAAGCTACTGTGGGAAGCTGATTCCTGAGGTTTAACTGAACTCCCAGACGGTGTCTGCTTCCTCCTACTGAATGAACAACAATCTTCAAAGCGAACCTAGATAATCTGTTACCCATGATGCAACCTTTTCTGTTGGGTATGTACAGGTTGCCAGGGTGCTCTCTCTCCCTCTCTCTGTCTGTATCTCTGTCTGTCTCTTTCTCCCTTCTCTATGTGCTGGTGCTACATTACAAAGGATCAGCATAGAATCAGAAAGACTAGAGCTGACTGTTACCAACATTCACCTGTGTCTCACCTCTGTCCTGTGGGATTTGTTTCCTGTGTTAGCTGCAGTAATGTCAGCTCTTGTCCCATATATTTCTATGCTGATCTCCCTGTTTACCAGAGGAATAAGGCTGACAGGGTTTGGCCATTGCAGTCGTCAGTCGTTGGCATATTTGGCTCCAGAATCCTGCTCTGTGGCTTTTGAGGGATTAGTTCAGTATTTTAGGAAATATGCTTATTTACATTTTTGCCAGGAGTTAGAAGAGAAGATTGATACCATTTGTGGCTGTATGTTAAATATGGAGCTGGAGCCAGGAGCTGGTTAGCTTAGCTTAGTATTGATTCTGTGGCGTTGGACATTAATAACCATGCAGACATGGGGCATTAGAATGCAGAAGCTCTAAGCAGAGACAGAAAATTAAAACCGAGCAGTTCAGTGAAAGTGTTTCCCAGTGTTTTTTTTTTTTTTTTTTTTTAAACGTGTGATCCTTCAAAAAAAAACGATCTCAACCTGTTACTCCTTGTCACAGGTTTTGTTATGTCTGTGAGCTGCTTGCAGCTCAACCAAAGAGTGATGTTTCCTTCTCATGTTGACTCATTTGAATAGTTTTTAGAGACCTGAAGAGGTAAAACGATCCATTATTTCACAATAAAAAGCAATGAAAGAAAAAATAACATCATACGTAGTTTTCTTAATCCCTCTCATTTTTTATTATCACCTTCAAACCCCTAGGATTGATTCTTTTGGGGAAGCACTGGCTTAAGAAACTGTGTACCTAGAAAACCTTAGGGCCCCGTTTTCCAGTCACAGCAGAGTTTAATAACCTTAAAACACATTGGTAATGGCCAAACTCGTCGTCAGCCCTGTGACTCTGGCTCTCACTGCTGGGACCATGAGCCTGCCTTAGACCGCCCCTCAGAGAAGACAGCCAATGACAGTCCTTCTTAATTAGGCTTTTCTCTTCAGTTCCTTTCTGCCTCTGTGTTTTTGGCTTCTCCTGGCCTGTACTCGGGACTCATGTTTACTGTTTTATTTCATTTTCTTCCCGTTTTCTTTTCCGTTCTCGTTCTCCTCCTCCTGTTGGTGAGGCCCTCAGATGAACGACCATGCATGTTTCTATTTTAGCAGCCAGTTTACTCACAAGGAACCTCAGTGTTTGGAAGTATGAATGTCACACATCATGTGAAACTCTTATGGATCTTGACAGATGGATATTAAAGCTTAACTTGTTTGGTTTCTCATCTGATGGCCAAAGTCGTACTTCACATGCTGCTGTACGTGTCTGAGACAATGATCCAATAAGGCTACAGCAGCTTGGGACCCAGGACTACTGTTTTCTCCTGATTTTTATTGTTCTCTGCTAACTTCTCCTTCATTAGCTACCATAACTATACAGTATATGCATTTTTTTATAAAGATAAAGAAGTGTACAGGGCAGTTTAGGTATATAATATTTCAGATTTTTTTTGCTATCTCTTAAATATTCTTATTAACAGAAGATGTAAGAAAGTCAGTGCATGATGATGATGATGATGATGATGATGATTCCTCCTACACAATGTCTCCCCTTCAAACTGTAAATTATTCTGCTGCCCTTTTGTTTTTTTTGCTTCTGGCAAATATTTCAGGGTTGTTTTATTTTTTACTTTTACGTTCGGATTATATGCTTAAAAAGATTGAAAAAAAAAATTGTTTTAATTGGTTGGCAGAGGAAACGTATAGACTGCCAGCTGGCCCCCTTTCAGATAGCTACAACGGGCTCCTAATAAGATTGTAATAATAATATTAATGATGATAATAATAATAATAATAATAATAATGGTCATTTTTTTGTAAATGGTATTTTAAAGTTATTTTTGTATACGCGGTTGTTTGTTGCGTCACAAGTCCACTGCTCCCCATCCTAAACCCCGCTTCTCTCTTCTCTTCTCACATACTCCCTCCGTCTTTTGACTTTTCACACTTTTTGATTTTATTTTTCTTGCCTCTCATCTTGCTCTTTCAAAGTAAAACATGCAACAGAGATGGCTCTCATGCTCTGGACAAGGAGCATCTCATTATTCTCCTCCCCTCCCGTTCTCTCTTCCCCTGCTGTTTTCTCTCTTTCATCTTCCTCCACTTCCACTCTTGTTTATGCCTTTTTAATTTTTGAAAGGCTGTCGTTTTCAATGCGCCGGCTCACTGTAGTAATACATCTCTTAACTTGTTGGTGATTCAAAGCAACAAAATATGCCCATAAACGGACTAATAGTGTTAAGAAAAGGCATTCTTTTCAACTTTATTCATCATTTCTCATCTGCTTCTCTCTGCTGAACCATCTCTCAGCCCCCCAGTCGCCCCTTCACCCTCACACAAGCCTCGATCTCAGAAAAGAGCCCACCTGTGCCTTTAAGAGAGAGCCCGCCCCCCCATGTCCCCCCTCTGCTCCAATCATCATTAGTGGCGTGAGCGTGAGTGATATGATTTGCTGCTGCTTGCTCATTGCCTCCTGTGGGACTCTCATTCAGCCACACCCTCGTCCCCCTCCTGTCACACACACACACACACACACACATAAAAACACTCACACCCAAAATGTTTGTATGTTGCAGAAATCAATCAGTAAAAATGAACGTTAAGTAAAGATGCGCTTCTTTTTTTCTTTATTTGTAAGCGATGACTTAACACAAAAGTGTGGGGACTAGATATTTGTGAGTGTGTGTGTGTGTGCGTGTGTGTGTACATACAGAAAGCCACAAGAAATAAAATAATTAAACTGTGTCTCCTGCTGGCTAACATCTCTGTACACATAATCAGATAGTGTCAATCACAACTGACTTTGAAATGAACTTCTAGTCAGTATCAGTTTGATACTGTGGGGGGGGCACAACAGGAGATCCTCTCTCACACCTGGAAGATCTGCTCACACAAATGTACGCACATGCACACATACTGATATGACAATTAATTAATCATAGCAGGTGGTATAAATACACATTCGCTCACCGTCTTACACAGAGACCTTGAGGGTTTCACATTTGTATTCGCTTTACACACATAGAGAGGCACAGCAGGTGGCCACACGTACTGTAATTATTTGTTGGTGATCACATGTAGCCAGTGCTCATTTCAGATTAATTATACTAACACATTCCATTCAGTATTTCATGTGCAACTCTGGCAGCAGAGGTGTTTTCTGCGATTTTTTTCTTTGGTTTTATATCACAGCTATGGACCAAAGCACTTATCATGTGACAATTATATGAACATTTATTGCTGGATCACTTCAGACTACCACTACCACGATGTTGGAGAGCTGTATGCTGTGGCAGTTATGTGAATTTTCTTAGCACACAAAAATATATGCAATACTAAAAAGCTTATACTCTAATACAAGTACAAATCAGTACTGAATATTTTAAGAACCAAACACTTAAAACATCTGAAGATCCTAAAGTTTATGTCCATGTCAAGAAAAGTATCAGTGCATCAAAGGGTAACCTATGCAGCCAACAGTATTATAGTTACTTGAGACTTAACTTTGGACTGTGCAGCTTAAAAGTGTGTATGTTACAGTAGACTAATGTTTCTGCAGATGTATAATACATTCACAATAAAGCAGGACCCAGAGAGTCTCTCACCACTCCAGTTTCTTTCTCTCCTTTACTTTTTCATGCACATTTTATAACTTTCTCCCCTTTGTTTTACTCACACCTGATAATCTATGCAGTGTTTTCCTTGCAGTAGCACAGTATGAATGCACAGTCCATCACACACACACACACACACACTCTCTCTCTCTGTGTAGTATAAATTAAGCCAGGTTGCTGTCTTAACTGGGTCACCTCAGTTTTCCCATGGAGCGGTTTAACATGTTATGTAATGGCTTATAAATATAGCCAATCAGTGTTCAGTGTATGTGAGCAGCAACGGCAGGCTGCGCTGCCATCTGAAGAAAATGAAAACTGTGTCAGCTCTGAGGTTTTTTTTTCCTTTAACGCCTGGAATATTAAACAAATTCGACTACAGCTGGAAGACTTTGACTTGCTCAGTATGCACTTACGCACACTTACTTCGTGGTGTTCTCCTAAACTGCCACTGCACACACAGACATCAGATTTCCACTTCTGTTTGCATCATACAATAATCTTGTCACAATGTTTATGGCCAGCTGTAACTTTACAACCCTCCCCGTGCTGCCGCTAATCATGTTTAGTATTCATGGTTGGCTGTCACACACTGACAGGCCTTGTGCTGAGAGGCCCGCCAATCAGCCTGAGCGGAGAAAATGTTTTCATCTCAATAAATCAAAGTGTAAACAGTGCCGGAAGATTCATGACGCATCTAATGATGTGTTCTGTGTGTGAAAGTGATAAGCTCAAGATTAGATGAAAGAGGGCAAGTTTATCTCTTTGATGGGAACGTTTCCATTTCAACAAACACATCCCACCAACCACCAAACTTCTCCTCGCGTTCTGTCAGTCATTTGAGGACTTATCTGAATCACTGGACCCATGTGGCCAATCTGCATAGTGCTGGTATCAAGTCCAAATCCAAAACATAAAAACATAAATAAACCAAGTCAGAGAAAATGTGAGTCCAGAACTAACTTATCTAAAATAATTGGACTCTGGCAAGGTGTGATTTTCTGTGAAATTTGTGAATGTGAATTTATAGATTAAACAACTGATTGATATGAGTTTACATAATAAACATGGTCAGATTAGAAAATAAGTTGCACTGTTAAAAATGAGTCTACTCTAACATTGTTCAAAGCAAATACATTTTTTTCTAACATTTTATACATGGAACAATCAATCAGTTATTAAATAAAGTGAATGTCAGGTGCATTAATAACAAAGATAGCTGTAGTTTGCAGCCTTACAGTACTAATATGAGGGAAAGTTATAACCTATATTAATTGCTTCACAGAGAAAAAAATTAAAGCAGCGATAAAACACAACTCTACAGCACATGAGCACAATATAAACTAAAACAATTACAGTCTTAGAACTAGATTTTAACACAGGGGCCCTATTAGTCCCAGTTTGTGCCAGAAGTAACCAAACTGGGGCTGCAAGACTCTTGATGGAGGACCCATCAGAGTTATTATTGTACTTCAGCAGTGAAAATTCCTTACTATTTTGCAATAAATAAAATAATTTTGACCCAAATAATGTGGAGTAAATCTGTGGCTTTTGGGGCCCACTTTGCCCCACACTGAGTTTGCTCTTTTATTATCACTTCACAAAATACATTAACAGTAGGCTACAGACACACAGCTGCGAAACCCCGCCTCTAGTTTTTCCCTCTCTACCTGTCAGTCAAGCCTTAATCCCGCCCCCTCCCAGTTCGCCTGTCAATCAAACCTCTGCCCCGCCCATCCACTGCCTGCCTGCACGTCGCGCAAAAAAACAGCAGCGACGGCCGTTGGGGAAGAGAGTAAATAGAGAGAGAAGCCTCAAGATGGCTGACTCGCTGGGCTCCGTTCACCTCACCGGAGCTGCGGCTACTGCGGTAGCCCCGGCGGTCGGCACCGCCAAAAGCCCGCTCGTCAAGCCGGCCGAGGCGAAGGGAGCCCCTGACAGCCGCTCTCAGTCTTCCCGGGATTTCAACCCACCGCCGCCCAAGAGGGTCCGAATCGAGGAGAGGAGCGTTAAACCCAAGAAACTCAGCAGGGAAGCAGGAGTGGGAGGCGACGGTAACGGCAAAGAGAAACTCCAGCAGCCCACGAAGCAGCAGAGTTATGGCAGCAGCGCGGGTTTGTGGAGCTTCAGTCCGGTCAAGACGAGCGGCAGCAACCCCCTGGTGCCTGCTACCGGTGGATCCCAACCACCGACAAACACACACAAAGTCTTCAAACAGAGCGATTTCTTCCTCCACAAAGCGCCTTCTTCCTCCAAACCCAAGAAACCGAGCAAAGATAAACAGCGGGAGAAAGAGAGGGAGAAGGGGAAAGGAGTCGGAGAAGAGAAAAAGAAACATAAACTGATGTTGACCTCCGGGCCCGGGAGTAACGCTAGTAACAACAACAACGATATCAGCAGATTTGATTACATTTCTGCAGCGAAGAGAGAAAATGGGGAGGTCATGTTGCCACCCAAAGGTAGGCCATCATACTGTATTTTCTTTGGTTAAAATTTACTTTAACGGCGGCGCGAATTCATAAAGTTTGAGTTGTGTTTATTATAAGTAGGCAAGAGTTCCGTCCTTTTATAGTTACTTGGCTCGTTGTACAGTCAGCCGCTTGGGAAATGAACATGTGGCCCGGAGTGTGCAGTTGTCTGCCTTCTAATTTGTCTCGGACAGTCCTGTTTTCGGACTAGCTACTGTTCCAAAGGGCGCTCTCCAACGCTATGTTAGATCACCGTATAATACTCTAATCTACATTTGCCCACCCCCCCCGGGGAAGTGTTTACATCGAGTTCAGTGGCTTTACAGCCCTGTTTGGTCGATGTTTCTGCGGGCTACGTCTGCCAGCTTTCGTCGCTCGTTCACCCGCTCGTGAACCCTCGAGCTCCATAACAGCGTTCCAGGGCAGTAGTCGCGCGACCTGCTTGTTACATTGCAACCAGCTGCTCTCGTGCTGCTGCGGAATTGTTACGTAGTTACGTCGTATCGACTAAATATAACGTGTTTTATTCACATACGTTTAACAGTAGGCTAATGTAATATATCCATACTAAGATGTTATAAACGGCAAAACAAGCGATAATCTCCGTCATGTCAGTGCAACGGTTGAGGTAGATTGTCAGTTATTCTGTGACATAAACACGCATTAAATTATTTTATCACCTTTGGAGCGATGTATGTATTAAAACTACACGCTACTGTCATAACAATATGACAGTCGCCCGCCATTATAGTGTAAGTGTTGTTTTGGTAGAGCACCACGCCCCCCTCTCTAACCCCAGGCTGTATGGGAAACAGACACGGAGCTCGGTGGCTTGTTGATACTCCATGTTTTTCAGTTGTACATGCAGAGCATGTTGTACTCATTGTACCACTTCTCCCCTAATTTGCTTTACTACTGAAACCTTTGTTATGACACTGTAGTAATTAGACCAGAACCCTCCCGACAACAGCAAGTATTACTTCATCACTTAACTCAATTCCTCCGCATTTAGTTTTGTTTTGAGTGGGACCACGGTTGTTTTTTTTTTTTTGTGGGCGATAGGGGGGGAAATTTAACTCAAGAACACGTAATTATTTAAAAGTATTAAACAATAACAATTAATTAATAAACATTTTACAATTTCCCAAATAATTATCTAGTCAGATTACTTAACCATGTCACTAAAAAGATGTTATATGTAAGTTTAAAGAATATATACTGAATATAGTTATAAATACATAGTAGTCTTTATATCATATTCCCTATATAAGCCAAATATTTATTAATAACATTAAAGGCTAAATTAATCTATTTCACATAGTATAGGAGTGCTGTAAATGATCAAAACACATGTGGATCAGTATTATTCTATAGTTATCTCCAGACATAATAGACATCAGGCCATTAATTAAATTGCATATATATTCTGATTGTCACAACACTAAAGCCACAAATGTCTGTTGTATGAATGTCTCATTAGTGGACATTGCTTTTGGTTCATTGATTGTCTGTGTTTTTGTCAGTATGGGCATTTTGTCATTGTCACACCAAAGCAGCGTCTCAAAATCTCTGCATGTGTGCATTCGTGTTTGCCAGTGTGCGTAAGTGTCATTTGTGTGTTGGCGTCACGACACGAGCAGGGGCGCCGAGTGGACACATGTGAGAGCGTGTTGAGTACATGATGTCACACTTTTCCAGTTGGGTAGTTTAAGAGGTCATGACATGCTCTGAAGAGCCACTGCAGTCAGCGAGAACACCAGGACGAGATGAGTTGCTGGCCTGTAGCCCTGACACACTATCAGAAACACTGTCTTGTATACAGGATGTGCTGGATGTCATTTTCATTTTATACATGCAAAAAGGTGGCAGGCAGTGTTTTACAGGGATTTCAGATCAGCTAAAGACTCTTTAAAGGGTTTTTAAAAAATTGTTAATAAACTTGATCTTGTAACTCATCAATGAATACATTTTTATTGAGCAACCATAACACTAAAAATCAGTAAGTTTTATTTTATTACTGATAAAACGTTAGTTCTGTTTTTACTGGCGTATTATGCTAATTTACGATCTGTTAATGCTGTTTGCCATATTGTTGAGAATAATTATTTATGGCTTCAGTTCACACAGCGAATCTAGTCATATCTGCAGACATCAGCTGTCTTGTTGTAAAATAGTAATTTATAAGGTCTCTTGTCTCTGAATTGCAAAACACTTCTGTCACTCAAAGATTGCACCATTTTTATTCTGGACCCAACTGAGAAAATTTGGAAGCAGCAAGTGATAGTAATAAATTTAGTAATAAAATTAAAATAATAGCCCTCCTTCAGCAGTCCCACTGAGGTGCTCTTGAGCAAAGCACTGTTCCTCTAATTGCCATGGTGAGCTGCTCAGTGGTCGGCAGCTGGAGATTGTACTTATACAGAGTAGCTTCAAATGTGAGGAAGTATATAAACATGTGTTAATGCACATTAATTCTGTGCAGAAATGTTTTCAAGGATTAAAACGCTCAGGTGTTGAGTGGTGGGCCAGTCCGGTGGTTAGACAGAATGATTTAAGGACATGTGTTTGAGTCATGGTGCTGGAAAGTGTCCTTGAGCTACAGAGTCAGTCCTGCCAGCTTCAGGAGCGCTGCTGAGAAGCCAAACTGTGCTCTGACCTTCCTGGAGGGAAGGAATTTTCCAACAGGGATCCAAAGAGTATCACATCATCACAGTAATATTAGTGGGGTGGTTTCTGTTGGAGCGAGGCTGAAGGCAGAGGCCAGGGAGCAGTGACTCCTGGTTACATTTGGTACTGAAATAAGAGACATGAGTCTGACAAAAAGCACTGTGCACAAGTGGGTCAAGACAAGGAAAACACTGAGAAGAAGACAAATTACTGCAAGTATTGATTGACAAATAGGACCCAGCACTGGGCGGGATTGACTAGTGTTCAAGATATTGTTGTTTTATTCAAAGGTCACAAGTTTAATCCTTGCTGAGGCGAAATGTTTTTTTTGTTTTTTTTATAGAATTTAAGATGTGAACACTTTAAATGGATTATATTACTCACTTAAGATGAATTGAGAAACATCATAGCTGGAATATTTGCCAATGTTTTAATCACTATTTTTTGTGTAAACAACTTACTGTGGTTGTTTTTGGGGGCGGTTATCACACGTGCCACATAAGTCACAGATTAAGGCTGATGCAAAACAGCTTATTCAAAAACAAGTGTAATATGTCAAAAGGTTTCCTTTTTTATATGCAGCTTTCAAGCCGTACATGTTGCAACTAATATCACAAGTAACAGGAGCTTGCATGGACTCATCAACCTGTTAAACATGGACAGAGTCTATTCATTTTCTTATTAATATTCAGTATTCCAGTTTCCTATTGCCCTAGAGTGCACCACGCCCCATTCTGGACTCTGCATGTACAATAGCAGTTCAGTAGAGTGACAAAGACTTCATCAACCTTTTGCTAAATCATTTTGAGATGAGCTTGGATGGTGAAGAATGGATTTTCCACACCAGCAGGGGTGATCTGACCATCTTACATTTGCAGGATTTTGCCAGGAGACAGGTCTACCTGTTGTCCCACTCTGAGTCCAGCAACACTGATCTGAAAAGATGTGAGGATATCTGGTGCTTTTTGGTCTTCCTTTGCCTGGCAGGCCAGTCATACGATTAATCACATCTGAAGAACCCATATTTCCCTCCCTATCATACTCAGTGTAATATAGGTTTGCTGAGCTGCTGATGACAGACCGATAATTTAAGTGATTTATGTCTCGCCACACTATGTTTTGAATTTAACATTTTCACCCTATACATGCTTCAAGATGCACATCGGAGGCCTGAATGGCTTTCACCTGTTTTCTTTTTCCCCAGTTTGCCACAGCGTTACAGACTGAGTCAGTTTACTGCTGTGATTCACAGTGGTGAGCTCACTATGTCTAATTTTTGGAGGCTTTCAGAGTCCTCCACAAAAACAAAATTTGCATGATTCAATTTATCTGCATGAAGAAAATCTGATGGATAGATGCTCAAAAAACAGTCTGTCATATTAAAATCGGATCATCAGAGCATAGAAATCAGTGTTAAAGAGATGAGAATAATATAAAAGCTATAAAGACTTTCATATGGAGTTCTTTTATCCATTTTCTGAACTGGTCATCCTGTGTAGGGTCACAGGGCTGGAGCCGATCCCAGTGCGTATTTTGGCCAGAGGCAGGGAACACCTTGAAGAGGTTTCCAGTCTTACCACATTGCTAAATCTGGCTGGACTACAATGTTAAACACTGTGCTGCCCCAGGTTATTACAAGTTAATACACATACTAAATAAAGTCAATTTCAAGGGCAGAAGTTTTGCAATTTACCTTAAAAGCAAGTAAACATCCTAATGTAGATACCCCATTGATTTTCTGAATTTTTGATTCTCCTCCCCAACTCCAAAACATTATATGCCAATGGCTAGTGGTGTAGTTGAAGTTTACGAATTGCCTGCCACTAGCCCTCTATCTTTCAAAGTGTTTTCTCTCCTGTGATCATCCAAGCAGTGAAAACCACCTGCTGTGTCCCCCTTGAAAACAGGCTGCTGCAAGAAAACAACGAAAAAAAAACCAGAGAAGTTTCAGTTTCATGGATCCACTCGTTTCTGATTCATTTAGACCCCTAGTTTTGTGCTGCGTTGTCCTGACAAAATTACCACAGCTTTACATTTTAGTTCCGCACTAGTTTGAACTTGTGACCCCCCCAAGCCATGGGATGGTCACCTTAACTACTGCAGCACTATGCAGCCCTGTCTTCTTCAGCATGGTTCTCATGAAGTTCAAAAGAATATTTTCCTTTTATTTTAAGGGGAAGGCACTTCTCTCAAGCTGTGGTAAATCAGCTTGTTCTCCAGTGTATTTAAGGCCATGTCAGCCACCTGGGCTAATTTATCTCCCATTGCCTCTAAATTTTTAGTTTATGAATGTTACCGCTGTGGCATGGCCTGACATGTTTTTATAAATCTGGCAGTAGATCTGAGTGAGACATCCTTTGTAGGCAGTTTCCTGTGGAGCAAAATTGATGTTTTGAAAAAGGCTGCCCTTTTTTTCCAGCAGGCAGCTTACAGTGTCTGGTAATTTTACAGCATTTATTTTGCATAGTTCTTAAAATGGTTTGTTAACATTCTTGGCGTTCCTCCTTTTAACCACAGGGTGTGAGGGGAATGACTACCTGCATGTTAAGTAGCAAAGAAAAACGATCCACTAAAATTCAAAATGCCAAAGTATTTATTTAAATATTATTGAAAAGAGTGTATCGATGTAACTCTAATTCTCCTACTGCTCCTTTAAGCCTTTTACTTTCAAAGCATTTTCTCCTTTGATCCTGCAAACAGCGAGTCCAACCCCACTGTGTTCACTTTCCCACTCCCCACATCCACAGGAGAGTGAACAGTCTGAAAACACAGCTTCCTTTTAAAGATGGATCTGACCGAGTTCAAAGAAAAAAGTTCTTTGGAAAGGAAAAGAAAGAAACGGCAAAAGAACTAATGTGGAAAAAATAAAGGTGTTTTTTTTTCTTGACAATGAAAGGAAATAAGGAATCAAAGGAGGCGAGGAATAAAAGATTTAATAAAATGAAAGATATTTTAAGAAAGGTGAGGTTTCTCTTAGCTCAGCTGTAGGTGAGAGTTGTTGGTTTACAGAAAAAATGGGTGTTTTTTAGTGTGTGCACACACTTAGCCTTGCCTTTCAGAAAGCACTCCAGCGGCTGAAGAGGTGTGTTTGATGGTATGATATTTACATTTTAAGCTGATGCTCTCATCCACGGCAATTTGCAACGACTGTTGCATTAGAGCGCACTCCAGTTCCTCGATCTGTAGTATTCTGTCAGACGCTCTGGAAGAGGAAATAAAATGAGTCGAAAAGCAAGGGAGGATTTTAGGACTTTTAAGACCGGAACGCATTGAATCTGGTAGAGGCAGAACGTGGGACACGGATGAGTTTGGGGGTAGAAATGTGAGGTGTATCTAGATGAGATGTAGCTTTAAGGTTATGAGTGAAGTTGCAGAGTGACTGCTGGAGTCTTAAAGGGAATTGGAAGGTCATTACATTGCTGAAGAAACATGAGAGATAAGACTGGATGCTGTGGCTGAGAGATGAATTTGCTGCAGCAGGGAAGGAAAAGCCAAACATTTTGTAGACCAACACGATTAAGCAAAAGTTAAGGGGGATGGCCAAAGTGAAGCACTTGGCAAGAGTTCCATGAAGAGAAGTAAATCGAAGTTAAGTGCACGTGTGTTTGCAAGTGAGTAAATCTGAGTGCTTGTACTTTGTGCCATCGAGACCTGAGACCTTCCTCTCTGCTTCCACAGAGCACTCCACCAAGGACAAGGCAAAGGAGAGAGACAGAGAGGAGCGGGAGAAGAAGAAGGTCAAAGACAGAGAGAGAGAAAAGGAGAAGAAGAAGCACAAAGCGATGAATGAGATCAAGAGGGAGAACGGAGAAGTCAAGCAGCCAATTAAAGGTTGGTGGAAGCACACACATGCACATACCAAGTGACTTTTGTAGGGATGAAACTGATGATTTTTTTTTTCATTATTGATGTCTTTAGATTGCTTGCTTTTGTCCAACTAACAGTCCAAAACCAAAACATACTGAATTTTCAATCATCTAAAATATGTGAAAAAGCTTTGTTAAACATGAGAAGCTGGAGCCAGCAAATGTTTGACATTTTTTTGCTTAATGAAAGACATCAGAATTGGACTTGAGTATTCATTCTGGACCTTGGTAACAGCAGCTTTACAAAAATGCTCAACTCAAGGTCTACTTGGTGTTTCTTAATCTCTCAGTCACATCTTGTGGCCTTCCTCAGCGGGTCAAGTTACTTGATTGTTACAGAGGTGGCTTAGTTGTTATCACATGACCTACAGTGAGCATGAAGTTTCAGTCATGTGATAACAAGTGGTCGTACGTGGGGTTCATACTGTGTGGATCGAGTTGTCAGTTTTCTCATCAAGACATCAAAATTGTTGATTTCATCAACCTGTTTGTTAACTAATGGAGTTAGAATTCGATTTATCTCATTCTACAAAACAAAAAGACAGTTTCTTTAGAATTAAGTAATTATTAATGTTTAGCATGACATGTTACCATTTAAGAGCCTCAGTATACAATATGAAAAATACAATATAAAACCTTTCTTTTTGCATAAAAATTGATTTGTGTAAGATGCGTTGTGATATAATGTTGTTAAATTAATGATCACATTTGACCATGGTCTACAGTAGATTTTGTTTTGTGGGTCTCTGATTCCTTAATTTGACAGCAGAAAGCAGTTGACATGTAGACTTGTTATTGTTTGGGCAGTGTGCTAGTGTGAGAGTGAGGAGGAAATCAAACGTGTCAATGTGTCCTGGTGGCTCAGTGGGCTAAGCTATACACCCCACAGGCTATTTGTTATATCTGTCTCTTCATCTCCCATCTTTACTGTCTCTTTCCTTGGTATGCAGTTAAAAAGAAGAGAAATGTCTTGATGAAAATGCTAAAAAATTTAAATGTGTTTTAGAATGTGTCGGGCAAATCTCTCAGAAACCAGCTATTAGTACAGACCATCAGTGGAAGCATTTATTGCCTTCGCTCCAGCAAGAAATACAGACTTGTGGACAGAACTCATCACAAACATCTCACTGCATCACTTTTAGGAGTCGTAAATGGTGTTTTCACATGTTTAATGGCACCCTGTTGGACCTCAGCACGAATTTTCGCTTGGTAGAGGCGCACTAGAAACCTGCTGCTAAGGTAACCAAACATGGCCTACTTTCACAGAGTGCTGTACAGTAAATCATCATTATGTTTGTAACGCACAAGCAGCATACACAAGTGCTCCGCATCCCAGTGGGTGTTGGAAAAAATGCTAATACTGCACAGTAGCCATAAAAGACCCAATATAGAACAGTATCTTTGTTGTGGGTGAACTCCATAAGTGTGACAGTGGTAGTAAACATTTTTTTTTTCTTTGAGAATTTGATCCCTGGCATTAGGTTGACCTTTGCACTGCACTTCTTCCCCACATGGAGAAATTTAGCTTAGGGTTTATTTAGTCTGACCTTCTGACACTGAGTGTGTTTCTGTGTGTGCTTATTTTGCATCTGGTAGTTAGAATTGTAACATGAGAAGTCGACAGACAGGCCAGGGCAGTGTAGCCTACCCATGTTTACAGTGCCACCTTTTCTACTTGTATTCTCTAAGGTTAGCTAACCAAAATAAATGTGTTAGGATTAGGAAACAAAAACACTCATACAAGAAAAATATTGTAAGTTAGGTGTATAAGGGACAAAACATAAAGTTGCATCCTGCAAGATAAGTGAATGCCTGTATTTGCTTGTCCTACCTATCATCCTTTGTCTGGCTCTGCTGTATACACATTTCTGTCTTCTGCTGCGTACACATTACGAATGCGGTGGAGAGTTTCATTGCAAACCTTCTGACAGTAGTGAATTATTTGCAGAGCACTGTGACATAATCTCCATGTCTCTCTCTGTTCAGTCTGAGCTCAGCCACCGAACTGCAGTTCCTCATTTGTCAGCATCGGCTGTTTTCTCTTTAAAACCTTTTTTTATCCTTTTTTAGACAGACACACCACACACTGACGTGACATGAATGCCACATTTATTTTTTGGCTGATTTGATTTGTTGTAAATGTCCAGTCAGACTTGCACGACCACACTGTGACATTTCAGAGTCTTAGCAAGGCTTTGGCTATATACCATAGCTAGTGGCCACAGATGAAAATTACAGATGGATTATTTGGCGCACTATTACAGTCTTCCTACTGTCAGTATGAGCGAAGAGTTAGGAAGAAACTGGGTTTAGAAGAGACACAGAGAAAGAGTCAGTGTGTGTTAAGTCTGTAGTCATCCTGTGAGAATGTCTAGTATTTAATCATGTGTGTTAGAGACACACCGGGATACATGGTGGGATATTGAATCAGAGTTGGGAGACCAGAGATTAGGTTTACAGTGATAGAGAATGAGCCATTTAATCACAGAGTGTTAAGTTTGCAAATGTTTGTAGCAACAGGGACACGGAAGGAAAGCTTGAAATTTAATCAGTGAGAGAGTGTTAAGTTTACAACTCGACAGGGCGACAGAGAGAGAGGCAGCTAGAGGAAACATGTATAGGAAATCAATAAGCAGCTAACAGCTATTCTGGCAGTAAGGCTTCTTTACTGCCACTGAGGCTATTTGTTTATGTGTGTGCGTCTGTGTGTGTTTGATGTGATTGGGAACTTGTCTGAGCTTAAACTGATCATGGCTACATCTAATACATAAAATTTTTAGTATCTACATTTGCAATTTGTAGGTGAGAATTGCACGCCAGTACTTACAGTCTGCTTCTGCGTTTCACATCAACAGTGCGGTATCCAACAAATTTATCACACATCACATATTTTCCGCGTATTGTGCTGCTCTTCTGTGGGTTGATGAAGGTTGAGGTTAGGGAATAAATGTGTGCGTGTGTGTTTGCGTGAATGAGTAGAGAGAATTGGGGGAGGGGTGACTTGTGGGTTAAAGAGCTTTTGGATTAGTAGCTGGGGTATTGTACTGCAAATACCTTCTCTCTCTCTGTTGCTCTCTTTATTGCTCTCTCTCTCCCTCTCATTCCTGTCTCTCATTCCTGTCTCATGTTGCGTTGAACGTGTGTGGGGTACAAACTAGAGTGAAGGTGTGTGTCTCTGTGTGTGTGAAGGTGATGATAGCTGATGTTGGAATTATGCTGAGGCAGCAGCGCCTCTATAAAAGTGACGCACGTATGCACAAACACACACACATATGCGGTAACATATGCACATGTATATATAGATCCACTTGTTTACACAACCACTGGGCAAGAATGAACCACCAACACGTTTGAAAATCGACGTGAACAGCTCTGACACGCACTCTCTCACAGACAAAAACAAACAGTAGCTCTGTGCATAAATTTGCATGTTCCACTTCGTCCTGCCCCCGGCGTTTAAGAGATGGACTCCCATGTACAGTATTATCTCTGATTCAGATGCCACTCGAAAGCTTGTTTCCTGGCTTAGTCATATCTGCTTTTCTCAAGGGATTCCATTTCAGGGCTCTTCAATTTATTTTATGTATGCACCCCAGGAGATGCACACCATCTGGGAAAAGCTATGACTCATCTGTCTACACTTGCTTAAAATAGTTAGGACACATTTCTCAGTTTCATTGTTTTTTAAACAGGGAATTTACGAGGTATCAGTTTGTTTTGGTGATTAAAAAAACGATGAAAATAAATAATACGACAGTCTGGGTGAAAGTATGGTATTTTATTTTATATTGTTTCTTCTTACAGACTCCGGAGCAAAATCAGCACCTCATGTGCAGTTTTGCCCATTTTTCTCTTCACCTTATTTTATTGGACGGTCCTCATTTCAAATAAGGGCCTGATTCACTGTGAAGTGCAGTGAAAAGTATCTTCTTACAGTGGGGGGTTGTGGGGGGAGTATTTGTTTTTTTGTTCATCACACATCAGAAAACTGACATGAATAGATCCTTACAAATCTTGCGAGAATAATGTGTCTCCCTACCCCCTTCAAGCCTTCTGAGAATGACATTTTTTCATATTTTATGTGTAATTTTTTTTTTAAGAATGCCTTCTCTTGTAATAAGTCTCTTCCCCCTAAGTAATGAGGTCCTTCCTTCTGTTTCTCTGTCACACTGTCCAGATGAAAAAGAGAAAACCAAGATCAACTCAGAGGAGCTGCAAATCAAAAAAGTGAAGAAGAAAAAGAAGAAGAAACACAAAGAGGGGGAGAAGCACAAACGAGTGAAGATGTATCACCGCTCCTGCCAGACCATTTGTGCTGGCCTGCTTCTCCTCCCTCCTTCCTCTCCATCTCCCACCTCTTCTTCCTCAGCCTCCGATCCCACACACAACTCCTCCGTGTCTCCCTTTAAGTCCCCGCTGCCAGTTTACCCTTCATCTAACAACAAAGCCTCACATGTCCTGCCCTCCTCTCCTCCTCTTGCTTCAAAATCCCTCTTTAACTCCTCTCTTCACAACACTCCCAACTCTCCATCATCCTCCATCAAGACACCACTCCTTTCCCCGACCAAACAACAGCCTCTGTGCACCTACCCCAGTATGGCGGGTCTGGAGTTTGCCCCATACATCCACATAGAGAACCAGCCTAACGGAGGGGCACTGGTGGCCCACGCCTACACCTCACAGCTCTCCTCTCTTTCAGAGGGCCAGAGGCAGAGATTTGCCCAGGAGTTTGTCACCTTGGCGTTTAGTGAGGACTCATCCCAGGTAAGGTATAGATATTGAGCAGATTGATCCATAGATGCTGTGTTCAGTGCAGCATGATGCTGCTGTAGTTGAAATGCAGTTAAATATGATTTCCTCTCTAATATAAAACATTGACATTATCTAAATTACTTTACTGACCTATGGTTTACAGGCAGCTCATTATGTCATGGGAATTGTCCATGGAGAAGCCAGCTACCTGCCTGATTTTTTGGACTACTTCTCAACCAAGTTCCCATCAGCTCCAGTCAAAATGGAAATGCTGGGAAAGAAGGACATAGAAACTACCACTATGGCTAATTTCTACTCTCAGGTTAGTCAGACAAACACATGACACACGCTGATTAGGTGGAGAATAGGTGTGTGGGGTATATTAAAAAAAAGCTAGAGCCAAGTGTTTCCTGCCCTCTGTCCTCTGTATATAGTCTGTTTGGCTGAATTTCAGGCTGGATATCAAAACTGTCTATGAACACAGAACACATGTTCCAAAATCCTGCTCTGAAATAGTCACATGATGTAGCAAAATGTAATTTGAGGTCATGTGATGGAGGGCACATAGTCCAGGTGAGTTTAAACAGGACTAGCTGATGGCATGATATTATTTCAGCTGTCCACACAGCATTTTTTTTTTTTTTTTGCTGTTGTTTTCAAACTTTCTCATACATGCAGGCACACACACAGGAAGAGGTGGAGGCCCACTGAGAACATCTCTGAAACCAAATCACCAAATTAGATGTGCCGTGTGTGTCTGTTGTGCACTTTGGTGGTTTCTACAATTTCAGCTTAGTAACGGTGCAGTTGTGTATGTGACTTCTGTGTAAATATATTTTTGTGAAAACACAATATTCCCACATTTGCGAACAAAATATTTTTTTCTGTTGTTTTTTTTTCGCTGTTATTGCGCAACATGTAAACATAAAGAGTGTTAAATTTATGAATTGATCTCCGCGTCAGTATTTTGTACATGTGAGCACAGTTCAAGAAAAGTATTAGATGAGTACAGCGACTTGACATCTTCTGCCTAGCGGTTTTGATTCTTGAAAAGTGAAATGTCAATGAAGGAGGACACCTGATGGAAAGGTTATAAGGAGGGGATAGGGGACTTAGGAGATGAATGAAGAGGTGGGTGGATGGATGGAGGGAAGGAAAGATGTAGATACAGCATAAGTTGAGGGAGGGGATGAAGGGATGCTGGGGGGAAGGAAAAAGTGTGATTGAAGGAATAGACCTAATGAAAGTTCTGTTGTGGCTTTAACTATCAGATTGAAGAATCTGCCTCTATCTGTCCAGCATTAAACAGCTTTTGGCATTTAAACTGATTTTGGCATTTAGTCTGATTTCTCAGTCTAAATGCCAACATTTTAAATGACTGGTGGGTCATTCCTCTCACTCCAGTGCTGCTTAATCTTAAGATAACACAGCTGAAGTGAGGGCATGAGAGGAAGTAGAAAGTAAGAGGATGTTTTAGAGAGGGAAAGACATCACATACACCAAGTGAGAGAAGAGGTGAGAGCAAAAAACTGAAAGATGGTGAGGTAAAAAAAAAAAAAGAGAGAAAAATCTGAGAATAGAGGTTGATATAAAGAAAAGACGGTGACAGTACAGTAAGCAAGAGGATGAGAAAGGAAGTAGTGAAGTTATAGACAGTAAGAGATGACTGATGTCAGGCAGGTGGCAGGCTCACAGCAAGTCAGGTTAGAGTCAAAACCAACACAAAAGGTGTTTTTCCTTCTTTTCTTTTCAAAAGCTGTAGTCGGATGCCTCTCACCTACTCCTCAGCATACTACATGGCCTTTTGAGGACAACTGGAAAACAAGATGTGTGTGTGCTGGTGGTGGTGTCTGTGTGGATTGTCTCTTCTGTGCACAGCGACACAGCTAGACCTCTTCATTTGGACTTGTCCCTTGTCTGTAGTTCACTAATGAAAAGCCTTTTGTTGCCTCAAACCTCCTGAGTGGCTTTGTATTGAGATACTGCCTGCTCTTTTTCAATGTGAGTGCAGGCAATACTGGCTAACACACTGTGTGACTGTGTGACTATGTGTGTGTGTGTGTGTGTGTGTGTGTGTGTGGTACTACGGGGGGGAGAGCAGTTTATGCTCTCTATCGCTCTCCTTCTGGCTATTTTTTCCTTTTTTTTTCTTATTATGAAATATTCATAATGTTGTTCTGTGTGTTTCTGTCTGTTTTGCCTCCACAAACACATTCTTGATCTCTGCGTGGTTCTGAATAAATTAAATGGGTTGAATTAAACATCTAAATTGTCTGGTTGTCTAAATGGAGTCTTCCCTTCAAACCTGCGTCCTAAGCTGTCCCTTTAAGAGTAGTGTTCCTTGCAGGGCTAACGTCATTGTCCACTGGTCTTGTTAATTTTTTTTTCTTCCCTCCAAGCTTTCAGCAGTGACCTTGGGAAGTAGACATACAGTCTACACACACACACACAGATGTGAGCATGCTCATTGATATATACACACACAGGCACAGGTGTACACACACACAGATTAATGGTTTATCATGCATTTTATGTTTCAGCTCTGTTGTTTGGCTCTCTGCTCCAGTCACAAATGATTGGACAGCCTTTTTTGTAGTGTGTGTGTGTGTGTGCGCGTACAGAAAGATGAAAAGAAGGAAAGAAATTTGCAGCTCACAGTGTTTTTTGGGTTTGTGTTGATGTTGAATTTCATGTGTGCACCCCAACACTCCTTCGTGGGTAACTTAACCTACAGTAATTGATAATGAGCAGTGTGTGTGACAGTGTATGTTTGTGATCAGAATGTTAGTATTTTGTATGCAGCACCTGGCTGAAGGCATTTTCAATGCTGGTAAGGATTACGGGAGATTACAGCACTCCATTTTCTCAGGGCAAGTCAGCCCGACACGCAGTATATGATGTGCTTGGACAGTGAGGTAATTTGGTCTTTCCTGTTTAGCCACCGAGTGTAATAATGTACTTACGACATCAGAAGATTAACACAAAGCAAAAGAACAGACTGCGACTTTTTAACGTTGTATTAAACTGTGCTCACGCTGGGCATTTACAACAATACCCTACATATAAACTGGCAAACAGCTAGCACGTTTGTTTTGGTCAGTAAATCATTTAGTGGATAAATTTGGAAACATAATGTGGAGATTTCTGTGGCTAATTTAATCTTAACTGTTCTGTTACAGAAGTTAATGAAGTGATAAAGGCCATTTCAGTTTCCCTTAGTACAATGATTCAACAGGTTTTGATGCAACGTAATATTGTATCAGATCTGAGGCCAGTCTATCAGGGAGGTGCCCAGGCACCAAGCAGTTCACTAATTGATTTAAAACATATTTTATGAACAGAATATTATCCTAATCAGCTGAAAATAAAAAGGTTTACAAGAAACCAAAGATGATGGAAAGTAAGAGAATAATATTTGTTCTCTTGAATCTTGAAAATCTTGCAAAAAACATTTATCCATTCTATGAATTCTTGCACGAAACATTTAATAGGATAATTCTACCAGTGGATTCTGTGAGAAAGATGTTTAGACTGTAGAACTTATTTAACTTATTAGTTTCAGTGTTTATGAAATAGAACCACTTTAATTTTGTGGTAAATGATTTTTGTTGATAGATGTAAATACTTAAAGCTCCTAAATGAAGAAAGAGAAGAGTGAAATAGATCAAATGTTAGCTTGCATGCTGATTTACTTAAAGATGGCATGTTGGGCTTTTATAGAAATGAAGAAAGACCATAGCTAACTCTTTGTCTCAGGAAAATCCCCTTTAAGCTTTCGGTGCTCTCCATTTGACAAAAGTTTCGGTTACATATGTTGATTAGTGGTTCACGGTCTCAGAGTTTCAGATTATAACTGTTTAACTGTCTCCTTCATGTTCATGCTCTTCTAACTGTAGGCAGCACTTTTGCACTTGGCCTCAAAATAATCTCTGGCAGTGTTTACAAATCAAACCTATACTCTGGCGTTGCCCAATCAGTCTTGTATTGCTGCTTCAAAGCCATGCTGAAGCTGTGACACGGTCTTAACTTAATTTATGAAGCAACGAAGAAGGTGGAAAGCGAAGCAACCATTGCATTACTGTTAATTCAAAATGTGTTTGTGCATTCACATGCCTCTCTTTGTGGATGAGCTGTGACAGGGGAGAGATTATGTAAGAAAAGTGTGTGCGATTGTGTTTGAGGCACCAGTCAGCAGCCAGAAGCTTTGTTGTGACGCAGGCACAGTAATAGACTAATAGACTTAGCACTCCCGAGACTGACTGGACATAATAATTTAGACACAGAGAGCTGGCAAAGAGAGGAAGAAGCAGACAGTTGTGCAGAGGTCACAAGGAGGTCGGAGAGAGTGGCGAGATGATGTGGTGGAATAAACTCAGCAAGAGAGAGTGAAGGATGAGTTGACAGGACAAAGGGAAAACTTATTATAGAATTAACAAGTGGGTGAACCAGAGACGGAAGGGAGAGCAGGAAAGAGAAAGGTTTGATCTAATAGTACTTCCCACCGGGGGAAGTGAGTATTAGCAGGGAAAGATGCAGAGGAGGCGATGGAGAGGCTGACAGAGAAGAGAAAAACAGATAATCTGCAAGTGGAAAGCAGAGAGGGAGCAAGATGATCTGTTAAAAATATACTGCTTTTAGCCAAAGAAAGTGACAGCAGGGGAGAGATGACAGTAATGATAATTATATATAATAATGTCTGCTTTTTCATCTTGTGAATTTGCGGACCTGGAATACCAAATGAGATGCAGTAAATTTAGATAACAGAGCGAAAGGGGAAGTATTCACCTTTTTTAATGCTTTCGTGTGCAGAATTTTTACTGTTTGACTTGATGGTGTTTATTTACGTCCCTGTGTTTTGTCTTATGTGTCCCTTTAAATAAAGCTTTATTTCAAAGTTTAGCAGTGAAAGAAACGAGTGAATGTGGTGTTGGTCATTAGTTTTTACACAATTACCCGCTGGGTGTGTTTATGTGCACGTACGCAGAGGTGAGGAAGACTGCAGGAGTACCTCTCAGAGGAAGTCTGTCACATTTCCTGTTTCCTTCACTTATTATAGACAAGCTGTGTCTCTGTGTGTGTGTCTGTGTGCGAATCATTGACTGTTAAATATATCTGTTTATTTCAGGCAGAGGTGGTATTAACTAATACTCTTCCTGTGATAGTGAGAGACTGTTCTCTTTGCAAACAATGTGGGGGTTATTCTGCAGTTAAATTATGCATGTGTAAACACACACGCTCACACACAGGCAGAGAAAATATACACTCATAAGCACAAACAATTATAAGTATGCAGAAAGATGAATGTATACACTCTCAAACACGCAAGCTAGCTGAGAAAAATTGTGGAAAGACAAGTACTTCTAAGCATGAAGGCGTTTGAATCCATGTGTGCACACAAACACATTTTTCTCTCAGTATCTGGGTCATTGACTCAGTGAGACTATTTAAAGTCTTGTTTATATGTGTGGAGTGAGAATTTCAAGCTTCTAGTCATTGTCATCTGATGAGGACATTACACAGTGTCAGGGCACAGATGCAGTGAAGTAATGTGAACAAACACACAGCCGTGTGCTGACTGTGAGTGAGTGAGTGATAAAGTTACACCATTGGTTGACCGGCCAAGCGTTGGAGTTTCCCCATTGGCTATTGCTCTTTCAAAATGAATTGGCGTGAACAGTTTCAGTTACATTATCAGAGAGCATCATTACCGACATCTAGCCACAAATCTAGCAACTTTTTGTACAAACCTTTGCTACTTTTCCTGGAACAGAGTTGCCAGTATTGCCCCTCAAGGGTGAGGTCGCCTTTCCCTCCACAGGCAGACCTCTCTATGGGTCTGACTGAGTTGATCACACAGTCAATTTAGCAGTGCAGAGCAGCATTTTGGAAGTGACTGCTGGTCAACATGTTTGAGTCACTATTTTGTACTTGTTTTTCCGCTGTCTGACAAGATAAACCGAAAAAACATGCAAATGAAAACAGCTTTATTCGGAATTTAGCTGTATTATATTACTGCATATGCGAGCATATGTGAAAATAAAATGCATCGACAACATAAATATGCTTATTAGCATATTACTTTGCCTAGCAACAATTAGCCACTTTCCGAGCAGGCTTTAGCTGCTTTCCATTGGTAGTTGTTTACAGCGTTTCCAATACACTATATTCAGACATTGACCATACGCAGCCCAGCCATATACTAGGGTCTGACCTAGTCTTGTTTCTATTTCACAGCTTGTCTTCCTAAACTTTCTCCCCCTCTTCCTCTCCCCACTTCTGTCCATCTGTCTCTCTTCCCTTCACTCTTTCTCTCCTGTGTATCCTTGCTCTCTCTGTCTTCCCTCCTCTCTCTCTCTCTCTCTCTTTTTATCTCTGCCTTGTTGTCAAGTGGTGATTCACTGGAGGCGGCCAGCCAAGGATCTGGCCAACACACACACACACACCCTCACTCACACACACAAATGGACACACATCCTGATCAGCCAAGAGTACAGCATGCAGGCCACATGCTGCACGTACTGCACACACAAAGACACTGTTGAGGGCCAAGGGTATGGGAGACGCGTTAGGCACACACACACACAAAATGATGCTCTGTCAGCCAAGTGAAGAGCAGCAAACAGTCTGTTGAGTCACACCGGTGGAGCAGAAACATCAAGTGAAACCGCCAACACTCGCACACACAGTGTCTATTTTGACACCCGGTGATGATTAATTGGTTCGTTTATCTTTTTTTGGACAAAATGACAGTGTCTGCTTTTTGTGTTCCCCTGGGTTGTAGAGCAATCAAACAATGTTAAATGCAAATATATTATATAAACATCTATATCAACTGCAGCCTGTTGTTCAAGGCTATAATGATAAACATACTGGTCACAGCCAGTTAACAAATTCCACCTGTGAAGGGGGGTTGCACGCAAACACAGCTACGTTTTAAGGTGTCAGAAAGATTGGGAACACTGTCATAGAAGATCACTGACAGAAATATCAAGCAAGTTTTGATAATGATCGAGATGTCCAAGAGGTTGTCAGGGCTGCAGAAGGGCAATTAAACCGGGACGTGCCTCCCCCCTCATGTCAGTGAGGGCAATGAGGCTTCATAATGACTCTGCTGAAGGTGCTGCTACTGAATAGTAAGACGATATCTTGGATGAGGAGAATAGACAGCCATTAAATTGTGGCTGAGTACCACACATTTCAAATAAAAGCACTGTGTCAGGTTTTGTTTTCTCCCGTGGTCCTTGTTAGGGACGAGAACATAGTTTCTTCTCACCATGTCTGAGCTGTAGTGAAATAGTAAATTAGACAGAGGGAGTATGTCACTCTGCAAAAGGGTTTTTAGGACTGCAGTTGTTTGGTGTCGTAATAATATTGAGGTCATTTACAATTTGCTGGGTAAACCGATTTGAAATCACATATATAATGTTGTAATATCTCTGTGTTTCTGAGCTTCTCAATAGGGAACGTATTAAATGTAGGTGTTTCTCTCATGGAGGAGAATGAAAAGTTTGCTGCAGTGTTTTTATTCACCTGCACTTGTCACCTGCACCTCCTCCTGCACCTGCTGTCTGACTGAACACAATAATCAACCTCACCTACTTGCTGCAGTAACATTATAATATCAATGTCTAATGTGCTGTTTTCTTCACTTTGGTTGCTGTAGGTGAGGAAAACATACAGTCACGGTACGTACAGAGCCGGGGCAATGAGACAGATCAGCCTGGTGGGAGCTGTGGACGAGGAGGTCGGGAATTATTTCCCAGAGTTCCTCGGCATGCTGGAGGAGTCAGCCTTCCTGAAGGTGAGTCAGGACAGGACGAACGGCAGTAAGCAGCAACAGAACGTGTGGAAAGGTAGTGAATGGAAAAGTGAGGCTTTCAGATGAGCCCAGATCTGATTCTTGAAGAACAACGGAATCTGTAAAATATTGTGTCTTGCATTTGAAAAGGAATAAATGAGGGAGCAACAGTATCTGCTCTTAAGAGGTCAAATCAAATGTATCTCACAAATGTTTTCTTTTTTGAAAAAGGCTGATTCCTAAAACAGCTGAGCACTGGTATTTATCAAATGTTATTCAAGCTGGAGTACAGAGAGAATTTGTTAGAGCTACTTTCAGCACAGGATTTATACACATTATGCGCTCTAGTGAGAATTTAAAGCAGCAGGATGGTGATTGTGGGACTGACCCAAACAAAACTACAGCAGTCATATTACTGGTAATGGAAAAACATGTCACCCAGTGCAACAGTGTGGCACAGTCAGACAACACTATACATTTAGACAGTACCTTTTAGTGGGATTAATTGTTGGTTTATGAAGAAGATGTACTGACCAGTTTCTGATTCGCTCTGTGGTCTTATCACGTATTTCCTCTTTTCTTACTGTGTGTCATTGTTCATTTGGCTGACAGTGTGACACAACACCTAGTTACTCCACTCACAATTTACTTGTTTATACCTCATAAATAGTCTATTTACTCTAAATGTCTGGTAATGCAGCTATAAACGAGAAGTTCACAAATATTTTGATGCATTTACACCACAGATTATTTGGAAATGGCTCAAACTGAACAGATGGAGACACAAACATCAACAGCACACCTAATATTCTCAGTGGTGGTTGGCATACAAGAGGTGTTAAGTGGTGTGTCAGAGTGATTTGATGCAGCTTCCAGCTTCAGTTCAGGGAACTTGCTTCTCTTTTAAAATGTCTGTACTGGAACAGACCACCAGAATACAGTGTTTACTGCCGTCCCTGAAATGCAGGAGTGACAGGCTTTTCTGCTGTTTGCTATTCTGTGCTGACACTTCAAATCCCCTGCATGCAGTGTGGAGGAGTCGTGTCGTATGCTGAATATCAAAAGACACACATCCTCTGGCGCTTCCTATCTGTCGAGAGTTTTGGCTCTGATTTGGCGCCCTCTGAAACGTCTCGGATGCCAGTGACAAGTTTTGCCGCGGGACAGTCTCTGCTCATGAGATTTCTTTTTGGAATAAATAAAACACTTGATGAACTGGTTAACAGCTGAAAAAGTGAATGACGTACCAACATACTGCTTTGATTATAGTCCATCATGTCCTCTTTTTCCTCACGTTCCCCCTGCTTTCTTCTCGTCTGTCTGGCTGCAGAGGACTCTTCCATGGGGAACGTTCTCCAGTCTGAGGCTGATGAGTCCCACAGAGAGCGACGACGGTCCCATCATGTGGGTCAGACCAGGGGAACAGATGATACCTGTGGCTGATATACCAAAGTCCCCATTTAAAAGAAAACGGTGAGTACACAACAGTTCACTGCACACTATATAAATACACTCAGATAAATCCAGCCAATATTTCAAATCCCTGTTAAACACTGCAGAGAGACAGAGACAGAATTAGAGGGATTCTCGGTGATGTGTGTGTGTATGTTAATGAGCCAGCTTGCCTCTGGACTTTCTGCGTAGCCCACGAGGACTGATTATGAAAAACAGTAACAAAACACACTTGCACATTTAAAGCAGCAGCCGCGATGGCCGCATGAAGCTTTGTTGTAGCCCAGCAGCTCCAGATGAGGCAATTACACCCTCTCTGTTTATCTCTGTCACGGTGTCATTGTTGCTTACACATAGGCTCCGTGTCGCTCACGCACAAACACACATGATTTCCGAGCGAGACCATGAGAGAAATGATGTGTGTGCCTGTGATGTGAGCGGTATGTGTCTCACCGCTCAGATGAGATCATCGTTATGTTAATAGAGTCGACATCAGACGCTACTTCACATGGCAGCCGGCCAAGTGCAGGACAACACACCACACACATTCCTTCCATGCTTCATCTAGTTCTCTCCTGCCTCTGTTGATTGGTAGTCAAATCAGTAGTTTATGTTCTTTTTTTTTGTCTGGTAATCGTTGATTTTAGCTGAAAAGATTAGTCAATCAGTAGACAAATTATGTGTTAAAGCCATTTTTTCAGGCAAGAACACAAACCATTCCCTAATTCCTGCCTCTAAATTGTGAGGATTTACTGCTGTTCTCTGTTTTATACCATTGTAAACTGAGAATCTTTGGGTTTTGGACTGTTATTTAGTGGAAAAAGAAGACATCACTTTGAGATTTAGGAAGTTGAGGATGGTAATTTTTCACTATTTTCTGATATTTTAAGGACAAGACTATTAGCTCATTAAAATTAATTAATTGATAATGAAATAGCCCTTGTTGATTTTTTTTTTCTTTAGATTCACTCAAGAAAGCTCGACTTTGTTGGACTTTTCTGGTTGGATAGGAAGTAATAAAGGAAATATACTTGCTTTTTAATTAGTGACTGCACCTGAATTCAGACTGTGAATACATGCAGTATGTTAAACATTTACACATTATGCTTTGTTTAGTGCAAGGTGTCTAGACAGTGTTTGAAGGGGGTGGCTGTCAAGAGTGTGTGTGTGTGTGTGTGTGTGTGTGTGTGTGTGTGTGTGTGTGTGTGTGTGTGTGTGTGTGTGTGTGT
>JBBMJY010000015.1:7889169-7907117 GCA_037833715.1 Toxotes lorentzi | reverse complement strand
GTGTGTGTGTGTGTGTGTGTGTGTGTGTGTGTGTGTGTGTGTGTGTGTGTGTGTGTGTGTGTGTGTGTGAGTGACTGTCAGAAACACTTGTGTAACAGCTGAGGCTGAAAGACTGTGTTTTTATAGAGATGCAGATGGATGTCTAGAGAGAGAGGTGGCTTAGCTGTTCCCTCCTCTTCTTTCTTTTGTGTCCTGTCTCATCCCATCACTTGATTATAAATGACCATTAGGTATTTTAACAAACTTACATCTATAAACTGTAGAATTGTGGAAGTGTAGAATTCCCCCCTTTTGTCTCCAACATCTCTCCTCACTTCCCTCCTCCTCATAACTCTCCTCCCACTTCTGCCTCCTCTCTCTGTCCTTGTCCTCATGCTGCTTCTAAATATCTGCCCTGTCTCTCCATTTTTCTTATGATCTGTTTTCTGTTTCCTCCTCATGACCTCTCTCTCCTGCTTTAAGTTGATTTATTTCAGAGTTACTGTCCTGTTACTTTCAAGAGGACTGAAAGAAAAATGTGTTTACAGAAAGCACAATTACTGAGCATGTCATAGCAGTGCAAGTATTTTTTATTTATGTCTTTGTGTGTTAAGAAAAAGACATAAAAAACCTGTGATATAAAGAAATGAAGTAGAAAGAAAGGAGAAGGACGTGATCTTACTTACAGTGAGACCCTGTGTGCAGTTTGACCGTATGCTGTGTTGAAGGCAGGAAACCTGCTTGTGTATGGGGAACATCTCTTCACAGCGTTGCTTCTTTTTTTCCTGGTGGTTTCAGGGAAAAGGTCAAGCCGTTATGCATTTCTGTCAGCACTGAGACTCGCAGTCTGAGAATTCAGCTTGATTATAGTGGTCAAACGATTAAAATAAACCAAAATATTTCATCTCTTAGTGAAAGAGCGCCACGCTTCCGGAGATTGACAATAATTGCATAGTAACGGCAGCGGCCTTGGCCGGCACCAGTTGCGAACAGGACAGAGGCCTGATGCTAAACACTCTGTTCAGAATCAAGTTACATGACAAATGATAATCAAGATGAGTCCATTGAGAGCCAGGTGGCTGTCAACAAGCTATTAGACTCCAGCCTGCAAAGTAAGAAAGTTTAATAAGAGGTAGAAGTCGACAGCTAGCTGATTAGTTGATGAGTAGATCAACTGAAGATATTTGGCAGAAATTTTGACTGCAGATTTTGTTTCCCTTCTCTTCCTGGAAGCCTATCAGGAACTTATTCTTAATGGTTACAGCATGCAAAACCTATTTCAGTGTTCGTACGGGTACCTGACTGTTGTTTTAAGAAAGACTAAGCAGAAATGTTTTCTGATACCGATATGCATCAGTTTTTAGGAGTGTGCTGTGGCTTTAAGCTGTACGTTAACAGTATTTGTCGTCAGAGAAGGTGGTTCCTTCTGTCTCCCTTTTCTCCTTCTCTCCCTCCTCATTACCCTCCTTATCCCTCCTCACCCCACCTCTCTCTGTTATCCCGTTTCCCCTCCATCATCTCCTCTCTCTCCCTGCCTCCTTCTGTTCTCCTCTCTTCTTCTTCTTCTTCTCCATCCCTCTTTATTTGACCATAAATGCGCAGGAATCTGTCTTGGTGTCTCGGTGCAGACAGATGCCTCCTTGCTGTACACACTGACACACAGTGCTGAACAATGGGACCTCACATATAGAGGATAGTTAAAGAGCCACAGTAGATGGTAGACTTTAAATATCACTCTAGATGTGCACGTTCAGCACTCCTCCCTCTACACCCTCTTCTTTTCAGTTTCACTTACCAGCTTTTCTGGTTTTACATTCATTACTGTCAGCCTGCAGTCAGCTCAGACACACTGAGCTGTGTGTGTGTGTGTATATGTGTGTGTTTAATCTCCCCCTCCACTCTCTACTATTTTCCTCAGCTTCTTTCTTCCTGTTCCATTGCCTCCTGCCTCTCTTCTTATCTCTGAATGAATGAATGCACAATTCAGTGTTCAGCACGGGTTGTCTCGCTGCTCTTCCCTCTGTGTATGTGTGTGTCTGTGTTACGCTCTTGAAGGAATCTCTCGCAGACTGTGTGCTTGTGTGTTTATACTCTTGTTTGAATCTGACTGCAGCTCCAGTGTGAGTCACTGATCCAGTAGTGAGCTGACTGCAGTACTTCCATTGTTTGGCAACACAGCTCATTTTTATGCTTTTACTCGTTAGCTGCTCAGTCTGTGTGCGTGAAGCCGTGAGTGTACGTATGCGTATGTATTGAAGCATTGATGCTATGATTGTGTTTATTCCATTTTAATTTCCATTATTAATTTTAAATGCGACCACATCGTTTTACACAAAGCCCTCGTGATTTTCCAAGAGACAATTACTGATTTGACATTTTTCTTTCTAATTTTCTCACTATTAGTATTTTGGTGTTTTGAATCTTAAATAATACTTTATTGATCATGCAAGGAAAGTAATTTTTGCCACCAGCCAAACATGAAAAAGTAAAGACATTGTGAAGGAATATTTGCTGAAAGTGAGATAAAGCTGGGGTGTAGTTAACATTATCTGCAGACAATAACTGTGGTTTTACACTGCAACTAAAGATTTTCATTTTAATTTAATATGTTAACTCATTTTCCAATAATCCTTAAAATGTCAGATAATATTGAAAACATCTCTATCACAGTTGTATCATAATTTACATAAAACAGAAAAGAGGTGAATTTTTGCATTGAAGTCATTGGAACCAGAAAACAATCAAAAACTTGGTTAATCAACTAATCATTCGCTTGAATAACAAGTCTTCATGTGCAGTGAAACAAACTGCAGATTGCTGAAATGCTCAAACCAGGTCCTGAATGCACTGCCAGGATGTTTTATAATGTTGGGGATGTTTTCCTGCTCTGCATCACAACGCTCCCAACATCTTCCCTGCTCCTCGTGTCGTACTGTGGATGACATTAATGGACACATCAAGCAACATAACAGCAACACCAGCGGTCTGTCTGGTGCTTTTGTTTTGCACAGCAGACAGGAAACAAAGAAATAAATAAACTGGTAGAGCGAGCAGCCCACTCACCTTTAGTCTTTTTCTTCTTTATTTAGACAGCAGGGAAGTGGAGACAGGGGAGAAATCTTTGTACAACTGTGGGGGCAATCTTGTGTGTTTTTTTTTTTTTTCACTCTTCTGTCTCTCTGAAGAAGTGATCATTTCTGTCCTCTCGTAGCTCCACCAATGAGGTAAAGAACCTGCTGCAGTCGCTTCCCAGGACCAGCGAGCCCAGAGAGATGCTGTTCGAGGATCGGACTCGGGCCCACGCTGATCACATCGGTCAGGGTTTTGAACGTCAGACCACAGCGGCCGTAGGGGTGCTGAAGGCCGTGTGCTCTGGAGAAGGGTAGGCAGTGAAGCATCACGTCATCACACTTTGGGTGTCAGACTGTTGGGTACACATATTGATGGCTGTGTCCCATATCTCTCGTCCTTTACCTTGGTTTCAGCTCGGAGCCACCTCGTGTAACCAAAGATGTGGTGTGTTTCCATGCTGGTGATTTCCCTTACGTAGTTCAGAGGCTGCAGTTGGACCTACATGAACCCCCTCTGTCTCAGGTGTGTCATTACACACACACACACACACACACACACACACACACACACAGAAAGCATGGCAACAAGCAGCGCTCACATATTAGATACAGCCCAGTACAGTCGTCCTGTTTATATCCCCTATTAGACACAGAATTATCTCACAGTATTACCCTAATATAATACTTCACATCCAACACTGGGTGAGATGCACTGTTAATATAAACTGATGTTGGATGCTGACACCTGGTGGAGCAAAAATGAACTGCAGTGAGTTGGAGGACATGTCTGGAGCAAAGAGTGAGTTAGTTCATTAAATTATCTACACTTTAACTTCCGACAGATTTCCTTTTTCTTTTTTTTACAGTGAAACTCTGAACAAAGGTTGGAAGAAATATTTAATAATAATTGATATATACGACAGTCAGTTTTTAAAACAAATGTCAGTGTTGAAAGACAGATGTTTTATTCTGGACCGCACCTCTTCATTTCCTCTGTCTAAACTCTCTAACCTCTTACAGTGTGTGCAGTGGGTGGATGATGCCAAACTAAACCAGCTGCGTCGCGAGGGCATCCGTTACGCTCGCATCCGCCTGTGCCACGATGACATCTACTTCATCCCCCGCAATGTGGTCCACCAGTTCAAGACCGTGTCTGCTGTCTGCAGCCTGGCATGGCACATCCGCTTAAAGCAGTACCACCAAGGAGAGGGAGAAGAGGAGGAGGAGGTGAAGGAAGAGCAGGAAGAGGAGCTAGCTGAGTTGAAGGAGACGGAAGCAGCAGAGGTGGAGGTAAAAGAGGAACAGGAGGGGAGGAGAGAAACGAAAGGTGAGAAAGGAGTGAAGGAGAGTATAAAAGAGGAGGACGAGGAGACAGACATTTCAGAAAAAAGGGCGTTGCCAGCTGTCAAAAAAGAGGAACAGGAGCAGGACCGTCCTCACCCTCACCCTCAGCATCCACCTCTGTTGTCTCAGCCCGCTCGCTCAGCGGACTCCAGCGTGGGGAGTGTGAGAGACAAAGAGGAAGAGGAGGCTGAGAGGGTGAAAGAAGGAGGAAAGCCCAAACAGCAGGATTCACCTCCTGCTAAGGGGAAGACAGAATCTCCAGCTCCTACTCCTTGCAAAAATAAGTCACCTTTGCCTCTCCCTCCGTTGCTTCCTGCCTCTCTTCATCCTCCGCATCAGGACGCAAAACTCAAAGCATCATCGAAGCCTCACCACCATCATCATCATCACCACCATCACCATCATTCAGACAGCAGAATGACGTCTTCCAGTGCAGCGTCCTCTTCCTCCTCTTCTGCTTCTCATTCAGATCCAAAATCACCTCCGTCTCTGCCTTGCTCCTCCTCTGCGCCTTCAGCAGGATCCACTGATACGTTTTCGTCTTCGTCTGTTTCCGTTCTGTCCACATCCTCCTCCGTGTCAACCTCTGCTACATCTTCCCTGACCAGTCCCAAGTCCACTGTGGACGCAGATCTCTCCACACTCCCTCCTTCCACCGTGTCTTCGTCCTCCCAGCTGCCTCCTTCCTCTAAGTCTGACCAACCGAAGGCCAGAGACTCATTTTGTCTAAAACCAGACTCTCATTCAGAAATACGGACACAAGTGCAGTCGGGGGTTCAAGCACCACAGGAATTACCTGCTGAGGATGTACAGACATACACCTCCCAAGCCGACACACGGACACACACAGTAGCGGACACAAGGACTCAAACGCTCCCAGAGAAATGGACTCACAGCTCAGACTACAGGACGCCGGTGGATCCACAGATTCGTGTGCCACACGATGCCGGGAGGCAAGGGATTTACATGCAGCAATACGCACCCCAGCATCTCCCACCTCCTCACCTCCCTCAGATGCTTCCCCCGTCCTTCTCCCCTCTTCACACCCTGCCACACTCCCACCTTCCTCACAGACCTCCACTCCTCCCCCCAAATCCGCTGTCCAATCCCTCCCTCCCGCCGCAGTCACAAGCTCTTAACTCCTTCCTGAGTCAGAAACCAACACCCCATTCGGTTCACATGAGCCAGCTTCACCTGCACCCCCCACACCAACCAGATATCACCACCCAGTCTCAGCCGTACTACCAGCCTCCCCTAATCTCCCCCCCGTCTCAAACAAACTCTGCTCTCACCAGTTCCCAGTCTCTCCCACCTCACCTCCCTCACCATCACCAGTTTGCCAAAACCTTCTTCCCTCCTCAGCACCCCCACTTCTCCTCTCACCCCTTCCTCCCCCATCAGTCTTTCCTCTCTCAGCCCCCCAGCTCTTACTCGCTACAACCGCAATACCAGACCTCAGCACCAGCGCAGGTTCAGCTCTCTCTGTCACAGTCTTTCCCCCATCCACCCCCTCCTCCTTCCTCCTCGCGGTCTCTGCCTCCCCCTCCTCCTCCTCTTCCGCCTCCTCTCCCACCTCAACCTTCCCCTTCTGTCCTGTCCCCTCCCCCAAAGCATGAAGAGGAGCGGAGACCAATTTTATAGTAGTTTTTGTACATAATGAAGCTGTTTTTAAATGACTGTATATGTATGAGGTTTTATTTTGATTGTGCTAATGTAAAACAATGTAAAAAAGAAATAACAGATGGGGGGTGAGGGGGCAGTGGAGTGAGTTGCTATGGACACAGGATCATAGTTTATAGAGCAGAGTTGGACTTTATTTACCCCACACCTCTTGACTGGACTGGTTTAGACAGTAGTGACGCTTTGGTTGTGCTCTGGTTCAAAAATATTAAGCAGTTATTGCATGTTCTGGTAGCCTTTAGTGAAGTATGGGTGCACCAAAATCTGACAGTGAAGAAGAGATGTTCCAGGTTCAAGTCTACCAAACTGCTGTCTGGCTCTGTGTTTTTTTTTAAGTGAGCATAGCCCTTTTGAATATCTGTGAGCCATCAGAGGTAGGAAGAAAATAAGTTATCTTCTGCGGAGTTTGTGTGTCCGATATTTATTTAAAAAAAAAAAAGGTGAGAGTGATGACCTTTTTGTGAAACTTGCAGCTAATGCTTCCATTTTGTGGCTTTTTTTTCTAGTATATTCTTTGTGCCCAAGACTGTTTCTCTGAATAATGATGGGTCAAAATGATATTGTACAATACACTAATGTATTGATGTGATATCACTACATTTCCTCTACTATATTGTATCAGTGCATCTTAATCAGTACAGTAAATTGCAGTATTTTTTCCTGATATTGTATTTTGAGCAATAATGCTCTGCAATAAGCAGCTGATATAAAACTGCATTTCCCAGTTATTGACACGGTGACAAGCATCAGTATTTTTATCCGAATTTGAAAGCAATTGACACAAAGCCAGTAATGTCAACATCTGAGGAGCAATTAAATGTAATTAACATGTATCTTAAATGATTTTTCTAATCAGCTGCAGTGTTTTATTGCCCGAGAAGAATATGAATGCAGTTTTTAGTGCTTCTAAGTGAAGGGAAAGCCCCATTTAAATTATAAATCAGTATAGTAAGCTACAGTATACAGCCAGTAGCACTGTAGTTAATTACACCATAAAAAGAGTTGCAATTTAAAGTATTGAGATCATCTTGTAACCGTAGCCCTCAACACCAGTGGCAGAGCACTAAGTGTAATTTCGCTGTGTTTTTCAGTGTCTGTTGGATGTGTACCAGGACCTCCTAATTTTGGAAACGGAGCGCTTGCTGGTCAGCCAAGGAAGAATTCGACCCAGTCAAGGCTGTTACACAGACAGAGCCTTCAGAGTCTCAGGAAAAACTATTCAGGACACATCTGCGAATATATTGGCCTCCTGAGGGGGAAAAAAAAACTTAAATATGAATTATGAAATATGGTTTAGGAAATGATTCAGGGTCATTGAAATATTATTCAGTCTGAAACATTATATTAGTACCTATGCAGCTACATCAAGAGCCTGCCATGAGGTAACTTTAGAGGTAGAGCAATATCATACAGATTCAGTATGTTACGACCTCCCTAATGTGACTCATTACAGCACTTTGTAACATGGATATATGCCAACCGCTGTTTAAATACAGTTGATATTATTATTGAAAAACACTTTGAATGAACTCATGAATCCCAGATTATGTCAGATTATCAACAGGGCAATTTCAGGTTCTTCCAAGACGATAATTTTAATACGTTCAGGCCTCAGCAGTTCTCTGACACAATTTTTTTTATTCTTTGTGGACACGTGCTCGAAGACACTTTGAAAGCAGATGGTACACTGTCGAGAGTTCATTCTCAAAGCACTATTTATCTATTTACATGAAGTCCAGTTTCTCTACAGTGTGGAGCATCCTTTCTGTAAACATAATTTATTTATCAAGCAGGGACTGAAGTGACCTCCTGTGTTTAAAAGTACAATAAATTATTGAAATTCTGTTTTTAGCAACATTTATGAAGAGTATACTGTATGTTTCTCCAAGTATCTGATTTTAGAATCAAACTCTTCTGTCTCAGTGCTCATCCCGCACTTGTGGAGCTTTGTTGTTGAGAGCCCACTTGCTAATGTAGCCCACAGCATTTCCCCAGTGCCTGTCTTTAACTGTGAACTACTAAATGAATGGTCCAGAGCCACATAGAGAAGGAGTTCTGTGCTTTCATGGGAGTTTTTAGGGGTCCAAGTTTTAAGTTTTCACTGGAAAATGAGAATGAAGCCTTAAATTGGTCTGTAAAGCCGCTGAAAACTCTCCAAATATCTGCGGCCTAAATTGGGATGGCTCAGTGGAATGATGTCCTGAAAGCAGGCTTGTGTTTTTTATGATTAGTCTCACCGCAAGTATGAGCTTCAGCTCTCTTGGTCAGTTTGCCTCTGAGGACTTCACTTCAGAGACAGAACTCTTCGCTGTGTGGCTCTGGTGTGAGTGAGGCGATAATTAAGCATTTGATGCCAGTTGCAAGGCACTCTGCAGCTCTTTTTATGCTTTTGGGTTTCAGATGTTACAAAAAAACACAGGAACTTATATATTTTTTGTACAAATGTGACAAAAATTATGGTTGAAAACAAAAAAGTCTTTCATGGGCTAGCATTGTTTTCACAGAATTTATTTATCTCAAGGTTTTGGTTTGGTCTTTTTTTCTAATTTTTTTCTGTGATTTTTAACTGTCAGCACTGTAGTGTACATAAGAAGTTTTGTAAGGAGAAAAAAAACTTGTAGTGTGGTTTCTACTTTAAATATGAGCCTAGCTAATAAAAGGTTCAATGTATGAAAATGTTGGGGTAAGAATTGTACTTTAAAGAACTGAGAAAAATGTTCATTCTTCAAATCCAGGCATGTATTTTATGATGTTCGTTTGTGAGCATGCAGTCAGCGTAATTCACGTCCCGAGATCTGTTTTCCTGCTATTCAGCCGATCAACAGCTGGTGATGGTAACGCACAAAGAAATGTAGAAATGTGCAAACAAAGCCAGTGAAGAAGAAGCAAACATGTACGTAAACAACACTGGATTTACAAAACTGCAAATGTTTTATGAGGAAAGAAATATGTTTGTTATCGTTTTCTTGTTGCCTTGTTTACTCCACAAAGCACCTTTAAGCCTGCAGTAACCTGTGCTCGACACCATAAGCGACCCCTTTCACATACAAGCGGTCGTGTGATCCATTGTTGAGATGAAATATAGACGACAGCAGCTTTAAGATGTAAGATTTCTGTCATTTTGATATCAAAGGCACTTGGCATTCACCACTTCACTACCGGCATTATCACAGTATCAGGTCATTACACTTTAAAACCTCCTTGGTTTTTAGGTATGGTTAGTTAAAGACCAGAGACACCTGTCTGACTTTTAAAGGGCACCCAAACCAGTTAATTCTAAGTGACTGCCTCTCTGATTTGTACCTACCTCTGTTTCCTCTCCCTGTATTGCTGTTATGCAAGCCACCCACTCACTGCAGTCTGCAGCAATGAGCTCAGCAGTTTTAGCAGGCGAGATTTGGGCAGACAACACATACACACCACAATGCAGCAGCCCCATAATACAGGGCTGTTGTGTGTCAGATCCAATACGACTCAAAACAACCTTTTTTTTTTCCCTCATTTCATCCTTTCATGCACACACACACACACATATGCACACACACAGCAGGAATGCCAGTGGAGCTCAGCTGACCTTTAAAGTGTGGGAGTGAGGCAGGAAGCTGGAGCAGGGACAAAGAAAGGATTTTTGGAGGGAATACTCGGAAAAACCTCACTAAACCATGTGAATGTGGCGCTCACACAGCCTGTACAGTCTTTGAGCATACACTAATCTTTGCTCTGGGTTTGATTTCCAATTGCAATAGTAATGATTACCTAGAACCAGCACTTATTGTCACTTAAACTGTGTAATTAACGTTGGGTTTTCTACTTTTCCTACCTCTAAAACACTGAGCAGACTCTCGCATCCACCCTGTCTCAGCTGTCCCCGGTTCTGCATATACATTATACTGGCTTGAGACACGATTACCCTTGAATCCCTCAGTAAGTGTGTTCAGTGGTGTGCTTCTATAAATTATTTCTCTCTATGATTTCAGTTCCTCTCGTGGCTTTTTCCTGCCGCTGTTGATGGCGGCGTCAGCCCAGCTCTAAATACAGAGACTGCACTGATCTCATGCAGTTACACATCTGAACATTACAATTCTGCATCGACATTTAAAACAAAAATGTTGTAATATTTAAAGAGAGAAAAGACAAAGACTTCAGTGTGCTCTGTCTGCATGTCAGAGGAGCTGAAGTGTCCCTGAAAGAGCAAACCAAGCACAAGCACACACTGCTGTCAGCTCTTTGGTTGCTTCAGTTCATTTCAGGTCACGTCCCAGAGGGATTTTCCCAAAACCAATACTTTGTTTTGCATAGTGACTAATGTAATCCTTCTGTGTATGTGGAAACACTTGCATATGAATTTGCACTGTTATTATGACTAAAATTACTGTTTTAGAATCATTATGAATAACTGAGACAAATACGCCACAGTTTCATGTAAATCATTTATTCTTAAAAGACATGCGTGCCATCTCGAACCATGTATTACTCATTTTCTTGTCAACACAGTGCAAAAATAATGCAAAGAACGTAGTTGAAATACTAACAGACAATCACATGGCACAAAAACAAGTTTCAGTCGTGCGGTGTCAGCTGTCCCGCAAGGTTGAAATGTGAAACAATGATCGACTTGACACAACACTTTAAACTGCTGGTAGAAAGTATTCTGATGAGCTGTGTGGTATTTTGAGCGTTCACACTGTAATAATTAAAACTTAACATACAGTGAGAACACGATTGTCATCTCCTAACCCACAGCATGTCATTTGTGATAGATTTTCCATATCTATCTGAATGTTAATCACTTTAATCACCAAGTAAATTAAAAGTTTAGGGTTTTGTGATCTTGGACCTAATAACAGCTTATTGATTTTTGAGGACACATGATGATTTAAATGGTACAAATGAGATACTGTGCAAGGCAGAGGTTGCAGCCTATAGCTAAAAATAATATCACAAGTTGTTCCAAGATACTTTATATCCTAAACAATTTTTTATATCATCTAAGTTATTTATTCCTTTGAGTGCTTGCAGCAAAACCAAGCTGTCGCCACGAGCACTTTTAAAGTTAATTTATAACTTGTAAAATAATATTTGGCCAGCTGCCCTCCACAGCTGTGTCTGTGCATAAAATAAAACCAAACAATATCAAAAGCACAGGTAGCTAAATTTACACTCCATGATTTGGTACCAAAAGTGATAACTGTGTTATGCAGTTTAAATAAAGGAAGTGGATGCAAAATTCACCATCTAATATTCACTTCCCTCCCAGCTGTGCTAGCTTATGTACAGTAAAAATAAACACAAGAAGACACTAGAGGAAGTTTACGTTCCTTTCCAGTGTAGGCTTCACAGTAGTCTTATACATATGCAGTTGATCCCCATATGGCTTTCTTTTTCTTGATAAAGAAAATGGAGCCATTTTTGAGCTGTTCTGAATTTTGTTTGTAATGGATTCACAAGCAGCTCGTCTTTGACACAAACAGCAGAGTCCCAGCTCTGCTAAAACCCTCACAGCAAATTTCACTAAGATCTGATCACATATGATTTCTATTGTTACACAAAGTCTATTATTCTTAAGATCCAACGTATCAGATGATGATTTGATTCCTTCCAGAGTCTCAGTCCTCTCTGGAAACGATCAGGCCAAACCAAAGGCCCCAGTTTCACAAAGTAATGGTCGTACAAACATTTACATAAGTCTTGTTGGTGTAATGATTCATTTTGAGGTTTTAATACAGCAGTTTGATCCCCCTCAGGCCTCTCTCCTCTCAGGAAAGATATTGAGCCCCAGCTCCACCAACGCTCCCAGTAACATGGTCCACAGTGGTATGCACACAAACGTCAGCTTTACATCAGCCAGCTTCTCCAGCTTGGCACACAGTGTCAGGCAGAAGCCCAGCTTAAGCAGCATGGCCGTCAAGTACCATGCACGTAGACGCAGATCTGGGGAGCCGTTGCGAGGGTCGTACCCAGGCTTGCAACGGCCTGCCATCTTAATGGCAAGCATGAGGATGAGGATGCCATCAAAGACCCAGACTGGGAGGAAGATGAGGAACCAGTTCCACTGCACCTGGAAGGAAGAAATGGAGAAGGTGATGTCAGTCACATCTTCTTTCAGTTTCATGTAATAATTATGAATGATTAAAAATAAAAAATCTAAATAGAGAACGTGGTGAACCATTACCTTCCCATCCAGTTTGAGTACTAGCATGATGAGGAAGACCAGGGTGAAGACCCAGGTCAACAAAACCCTCTGAGCCAGAGACATCTCACTGGCTGGGGACACGGATCAGAGGAGGACACAGACAAACAGAAACTGGACATCCATGGGACGGACACAGAAAGACACAAGAGGTAACACAGACAATCAGATTTATGATGAATGTTCGGTATATGGAGAAAAAAAGACCCACATAAAAGAACAGAGAGCAACGTTGGAAAGCTGCTATTAGCTATTTGAACGCGGTATTGTTAAAGATGTCAAATTAAATGTCACGAACACCAGAACACTAGAGTCAATTTACCTTTATTTTTATTTCATTCATCGTTAGTTAGCAGGCGTTACAATAACAGCGAACGGTGGCTTTTATAGCCCAATAGCATTAAGCTAAGCAGGTTGGTGTTTTATTTAAGCTAATGTCTGACTTACTTCAGTGCATTTTTACATCGGTGAGCAGCATGTTCGTCTCCCTGTTAGCCACACACTGACGCTCACATAACGTTTCTAACTGATAAATCACATAGTTATCTACATTTGTGTCCGTTAACGGTTACAGACGGAGAGATCTTCGGTGTTGTGTCCCGCCCACCCTGGGAGCCCATTGGCCCCCGTTTCGTTGCGTCACGTTTACTTGACGGCCATCAATCTTGGGGGGTCGCACCGTAAAGTTTGTGCAAAGGCGCAAATTCGTTGCTCCTTTATCCTGCAGTGGATTTTAACGTCCACTAGAGGTGAGTAAAGGTCTTTCAGATCCCCCCACTGCTTGTGTTTATCTGCGATTTCCGCGAGGATACATAGAACGGCAGCATTGTGTTGTCATATAGTTTTTCATTTTCGTTTAAGTTGTTCATCTGAGTTGTAATGTAAGTCCGGTATCCTTTCTTCTTCTCTTTACCAACCTATGGCGACGTTTATTGGCTTAAAAAGTGATGGCGCGTGTATACGGTGATTTACGTCCAATAGCCGAAGTTGTGTTTGTACAGTGAGAGACAGAAGGGGAAAGCTAATGCTTCTAAGGTGAGCAGACACTCAAGCATCTCTTCCACACAATGGACAAGGCTGGCAAGCTCAGTGCAGCATAAATCACGTTCAGAAAGCACCTTTTGGGTCTGTGCGGGGGTTCCGAGCAGCCATCGCAGCCGAAGAGGTAAGACTGCATGGTGTGGTTGGACAGCGGTGATCAGTATTAGGGACAGCTGTGTGGGCTCTTTGTGCCTGCCGGTAGCTTAGCTAACTATGTAGCATAACATGAGCTAGGAGCACAAGGAGGAGGAGGAGGAGGAGAGCTGTCTGTGTGAACTGATCCATGAAGACTTGTCTGAAAACGCCGTGGCTGCATCTACATGGAGGCTAGCTTCAAAATTAGCTGCCTTTAAAGAGATTTATGGCGCTGCAGGGGTCGTGTCCTTTTTTGGAGTGAAAACGCACAGCAACGTTCACTCTTTACGATTTTGCTGTATTGCACTTCACGACTGGACTGACTTATTTGCCACTACTGCACTTTAGAAACCAAATTCGATTCGAACTTAATTCTTAAACAAAGCTTAATTCGACTATATACATACTTTTATTTTCTTCTAAACATTTTGATCCTTCCACTTAAATTCTCCAAGGGCTACAGCTCACTCTTTTTCCATCACAGCGTTTCCCCTCAGCGTTTTATTACGAAGGTTGGCCGCCTCGCCTATAATCATTAAAAAATATACCGTTTTTAAAACATAGAACATTCATCTTCAGTGAGGACGAGCAGAGCCATCCATTAAATAATTCTGACTTTTGTTTAGGCAATCATCTGTTAACCAATGGGTTTGGACGCAGATGACTTTCCACCTCAGCTTAACACTTTATTGGTTTCTTTCAGGTGATAAGTCGCAGTGGCTACCCATAAACTATGGTAAACATTGCATTATGGCTGGAAGATGTCTGCTACCAGTCAGATTAGACTAATAAAGATGTATATTTTCTTATCTTATCTTATGGCTAAACAATTTCCTAGTGGAAGCCCTCATTATCAGTTTTATGTGGTGGCCTATTATATTCTTGATTATACATTTGATCTGTAACATTTTTGGAAATAAGAGAAAATGTAAGTTACAGCTTCCCAGAGCCGAGTGTGATGTCTTCAAAATTCCTTGATTTGTGCAACCGACACTCAAAATCTAAAGTTTAGTATCACATAACTAAGAAAACCCACAGCAGTTAATTTTTGCTAAAATAAAAACATTTGTAGGGTTAATTGATTACCAAAGTAGTTGCCGATTAACTTTGTCAGTCAACCGATTGATAAATCGACTTCATATATTCTTCTCCACAAACCTTCATCGCTCACATTAATCTTCTTTCTTGTTCCCTGTTCTGCTCAGTTGTATTGTGTCCTGTAACCAGTGTCAACGTCCTCTATTACGTGTTGCAGAGGGGAAACTGTCGCACCCTTCAGCAGAAAGTCTGGCTCGTAGTTTGGCAGGCTGTCTGATTATCCAACCTGATTTAACATCCAGCCAGTCTGTCTCTTCCAGTTTCTGACTAATGCTGTCATCACTCACCCAGACTTTCCACTGCAATCATAAATTGACACCTAAATTAACCTTCCTCACTGCACCGGCAGAGTCCTGTATGAGTCCTCAATGCCACCATACAGCTAGGACAGACAAATGAAGCAGATCATTCAAACAGGGAGTATGGATTTCTCTTAAATCAGAATTTGTTTATACAAGCTGAAGAAGTGAAACAGATCAGACGGTGCTTGAGTTTGAAATCCTGTTCTAAAACATTGATGCCTTGATGCAGCTGTTAGGGTTGACTGTTTGTACTGTAGCCAAGAATTTAACATGCTTGTTTCACCTGAAGACAGTCAGCTATGCAGGTTAGACAGCAGTGCTGTGTAATGTGGACTTATGTATTTCAAGAAGTACTTAACTGCTACAGGTAGTTACTCGGCCGATCCACCTGCAGTCACATTCACAGTTTTACATCTGTGCTAACAAGCACATAAAGACTAAAAAAAAATAACTAATAAGACACTTAATTTAAACAAATTTACCAAAAACAAAAAGATTAATTGGTGAGATGATTTGAATCAGTCATGAGATGTAGTAATCTATTGTAGTTTGTCCGTGGCAAAGAGCAAGAAACTGTGGTGTCAAGAGCACTCAGCAGAAGTTTGCAAAAATGTAGTTTGTTACCAGTTGGCAGACAGGAGATGAAATCATTGTTGTGTCTTGCATGTCGACATATGAGCTGGCGGTACTAACACACACCCGGGCGTACACACACACTGTGTGTGGCTGTGAGAGGTTGATTGACAGATCCTCAGTTAGAGGTGGAGGAGGGTTCCTGTGTGTCAGGCTTTACTTCCCCTTGTCGGTCAATGTGACTGTGAGGCAGTTCTGCAGTGTTCAGGGCCTGGAGGTCAGTCAGTCAGTCCGTGCAGTGTCTGGTGTGTTTGTGTTTGCATACACATACATTTGCACAAAGTGAATTGTAGTGGTTCACTGACTGCCTGATTGAGTGTGTCTGAGTGTGTGTCTGTGTAACTCTAGCATCCACAGACTGCTGGCTATTGTCTGACCAGTGAGCTCCTTTGTGTTTCTTTGCATCTCTTTCTCTCTCTGTCTTCCTCTCTCACCCTGTCTCTCTAATACTTAATTTCTTCTCTCCCTCTGACTCTCTGTCTCTCTCTCATTCTGTTTGTCTCTTTGAGGAGCTTTCAGGCGATGCTCTTTATATTGTGCAGCTTGAATTGGCCTGCAGAGTTGGTTACATCATCAGCTGCAATATAGTTACATCACACACTAGACCGCCATACGATCTTAGGTTACGGCTGCAGAGTGGCCTGCAGGGCAGTGATATAATTCATAGAAATATACCTGTAGCTGTTACAGTATTGAACGTGAGCAGCAAGGTCGCGCAGAGAGGACAGGTGGCCTCACAGCCAGAGAAGAGCCACGTAACACTCAGCTGAGCTGCAGTGGACTGGCAGGTTGTGTGGACGATAACATGGAAGGTGTTTTGTCATGATGAGCTGTGACAGGATGGGGAATCCACACCAGGAGCACTTTGTCATTGGAACCAGTCAGGCTTTCTGCTAAACATAGACGTGCATTAAAATGTTTTTTTGAATCCAGTACCCACACTCTGCATTATCCTGCTAAAATCAGCTAAAATAGGCTCTTTTTTTGGTCATAGTAGGAAAATCACAGGTATAAATGATAAAGTGAATGATGGCTGCGTCAGTCTCAGGTTCCTGGTAATGTGCTTGCTGACTCACTGTCATGGCTCACTGCGAGAGCTGACTAAAATGGAACCATTTATTAATGTTATCAGTAACACCTGTGGGTTTCCTGCTATCACAAGTCCACGTCTGCTGGGAAGAATAAAGCGTATTCGTACACATTTGTGCAGTTGCACTGCAGCTACAGATGCACGTACATTTCAAACTTACCTAACTGTGTGTTTTGGTTTTTCTTTTGGCATTTTACTTCCATCCGAGGGAAGCAGCTCTATTACTGTAGCTTTCGTTAAGGGGAGTGTTGGATTCAGTGAAAACGGCAACAACAGCTTTCAGAAACTCTGGACTCGTCCTCTGCCTTGTTGCAGTTGTGGTTTGAACAGCATTCGCCCTCTTCCTACTGCATGACTACTTGTGGTTGTGATACCAATCTACCTTTAACTTGTCTATTGTTTTTTTTTTTTTCTAGATAGCTCCATAGATTTACATGCTGCTCTGATGCACTGAGCCTTTCAGCTGTAAAGAAGTGACCGGCGTCATGAGAAGAACGTGCTGCAGCGTCATTCGTTCAGCTGCAGTAGTGAAACTTTCAAGCGTAACACATTGTTGTCACTGTAGAGCTGAGTGAGGTTCATGCTGAGTTGTCCTGCCCTGAGGAAAGACTTTAGTGTCACTTACAGATTACCTGCCTTGTTAGGCTGTCATTATCATTCTTCCTGAAAGAGGAAGACGACGATGATGGTGATAGTCGTGGTCGGCCTCCTGACTTTCCACAAAGAGCTGCATTGTCTGAAAAGGTTGACTGTTGGAATCGTTTGCTGCCTGATGTTATTCATTATTGTTCCTGCGAGTTCATGCTGTGTCTGGAGGCAACCTGTGTGATTGTGCTTGAGTGTTTGGAGCTCAGCAAGAGAAACGTCTGAGTCTCACTGTGCAGCTTCAACATGTGGATGCAGCCAAAGACCAGTCAACACAGTGTTCAGGATGCACTCACACAGAAATTAGATGTAGTTATTAGTCTGAGTGACCAGCTCAGCTGGGTTTAATCGTATGTTAGAGCCTGAGAAACACACACTGCTGCTGATGCTTTGAATCTCAAATGTGATCACCTCAGACCAGACGGCCTTGACCGTTTCTCTCTCCCTCTCTTTGTTCCCTCAAATGTCCAGCTCCTGTCCTAATTTGCCCGTGAGGACGAAACATCGGTCTGCTACACGGCCCGACCAGAGGTGAGTCCAGTGTGTGTGTGTTTACTAGTTGCAACTCCCCACCCTAAACTCCACATAGGCTGTTTTTTGTTTGTGCTCCACATGCTTCAACACCCTCTTGTTCTGTTGCTGTGAGGGTGTCAGCTGCCTGCGCACACGTGCACACACACACACACACACACACACACACACACACACACACACACACACACACACACACACACACACAC
>JBBMJY010000015.1:7868131-7884923 GCA_037833715.1 Toxotes lorentzi | reverse complement strand
GTGTGTGTGTGTGTGTGTGTGTGTGTGTGTGTGTGTGTGTGTGTGTGTGTGTGTGTGTGTGTGTGTGTGTGCGCGGTTGTTATCAGCGTTGTTAAATTCTTTGCAAGCTTTGTAATGGGCTGAGTTTGTTAACGAAGCTTTCTTGTGGACACAAGCTTGCTGCTACCAGAGTTGCTGTTAAAAATGAAAGGAAGAAAGAGGATTTTTCTTCTGAATTCTGCTTCCTGTGACGAGAATATAAGTATAACGTCTGTGTGTGTCTGTTGTCTGGGCTCCGTTCCCTAAATACCCTTTAGCAAACCGCAGTGTATTTTGGGAACACTGCGTGTGTGTGGTTTTGGAAAAAGTGTGTTGGGAAAGAACTCCCAGCCTATTTCTTCTTGTTATGTTTTCCAGCATAAATAATAACCTAGCAGTTTACAGCTAATCCCGTGTATGTAGCCACATTAGGCAATAATAGGCGTGTGTGTGTCTGTGTGTGTTTGTGTCTGATAATGTGTGTGAATCAGCGTTGACATGACTGAGATGTGATGAAGGGATTTTGAAGCTGTTTTTCTTATCACGGTCCCTGGATGAGGAGGATTTGAGGTTTTAAACCTGTCAGAAACTCCAGGAACAGAAAAACACTGCCGTTTGTGGTCCGACTCCACTAATGATGGAGTGTCGCTCTCTTAGGTTTGTCTGTCTGGATAAATGTCTGCTCATGCTTGCGATTGTTGTTTTGTGGTTGCGCAATTGGAGTGCCATTTGTTCACAGCAGGAGTTGTCAGCAGTTGTTGCGCGGCAGTAGTTGGACAAAAAGCCATTTTCATTGTGATGTCATCTCATAAATTCTTATTTATATAACAGCAAATTGCAGATATCCAACAGAAGTCAGAGTGTAAGGATTGGTTTTGTGTTCCTGATCACTTTTGTCTGTATAAAGTTGTGCTTTAAGAAAAATAAATGAACAGAGTAGTGCCTCAAAGATCAGTCGATTAATCAACAGAATAACTGACACTTAATCAAGATATATAGTCCTGACAAATATGATTTTATATTGTGACATTTATATATATGTACCTTGATATGGTCATTGGTATTTTAAAGTGAATCAAATTAGAAACTGTTCATGGACACAATGAGATTTTGTCTAATCCAAAAACAATCCTGTACGGACGTTAAACATTTAGGAGTTTTATGTTTAGTGAGTACAAGCTGCTTTCCCCACTTTGCCAATGTCATTCCTGCGAAATTAATATTTTAAGTCCATGTTCCTCTCATTGCAGAGCCAAACACTTTATTAAATCCCTGTTAGAGCTGTAAAAACATTGTGTAAATGTGAGTTTAGGGCGGGACGCTCACTCTCACGTGTGTGAGTGCGAAATAAACTAATCTCAGTGTTTACGTTCACAGAGGAAGGAGGACAGAGAATCCTCTTCTTGCTTTTTCGCCCTCCATATTACATTTGTTCTTTATATATAGCCTCCTCCTTCCCCTCTCTTTCTTGATCTGTCCATTTTTCTTTTGTTTCACCACCTCTGTCACCATCTACTCTCTCAGGTTTTAATGTGAAGCCTTTTATGGACACTGTAAACACATTTACTTGTGTAACCACTGGACATTAAAAGGACAAACCAGCAAAGTCCCCCCTCCTTCTCTCAGTCTTTCAAATCCAGGTTCAAATATGTTTTATGTGCATGACCATGTAATAGTAAAATGTAAGTGTACAGTATGGTCTGTGCCAGGAAGAGTGTGGCTCAGCAGTGGAAGATGGAGGAAGGAGTGATGATCGTAATTGTAGACAACAGCAAGCAAGAGACTTTCTTCCTGTTGCTAAAAATGTCTCTTGCTTTCTGGGGCAAAAGTACACACACATGCACACACACACATATATACACAGAAATGCATATACACCAACACTTCTGCAGCTTTGTGAGCAGCATGCATGCAGCATTTATGGGTGTAAGAACTGGGTACTTTCCAATTCTGTGCATTAATCTATTGGTGGCTTGCTGTGTGTGTGTGTGTGTGTGTGTGTGTGTGTGTGTGTGTGTGTGTGTGTGTTCAATAATAAAAGCAGACTGCTGTGCTTGACGTACAAACCGTTCACACAAGTCTCGAGTAGAAACGTTTGTCTCCTTCCTGCTTTTGAACTTCACATTGTTGACACACACAGAGCTTGGACTCGCTCCACCGCAGCTCTGAGCACTAGAACTTTGTCACACACTTTCACACTAATACTACTCTATTTGAAGTGGTGGCTTTATCGCACATGTGAACACAAAGTGTTGTAGTTTGGTAGTTGGCACAGTAAGCTGTGGAACTGTCACGCCGTCCTGTAGTATAATCATGCGTACATTTCTGTGACGGTAGACTGTACCACAGGCTGCAGATGACTCATGAAATAAACTTCTTGGCTTTATTTTGGTAATGCATCTCAAAAGTAGCAGCAAATGTTCCGAAGTAGCTGGACTGGAAATGACACACGAAGAAGACCGAAGGCTCTTCTGACTGATTTAACTAAATAAATAAATATTTACAACAAGAAATGTTACTCACCAGAAATAACAGAATCAGAGGACAGTGTAAACAAGACTTCACATGCAGAGGAGGATGTCTTCACTCTGCTATGTGAAATTAAATGTTCACACTTGTGAGTGGAAAGCTTAAGAGTAAAAGCAGAAAAAAATAAGTAAAATGTCGATAAATGTCAAGTTAGAAAAGCTAAATGGAGAAAGTGGATTGAGTCACATTTCCTGCGCTTAAACCAATGGAGCAAAAAAGAAAAATGGAACGCTCCCGCTGCCCGCTGCCCTCTGAGTCAGCCCGGCCTGCAGCCGCTGTCCTCCCTCACTCTCCATCTATCTGCTCCTCCGTCCCTTGCACTCACACAGCAGGACGTCGCTGCACTTACATAACAGAAAAGTAGAAAAGAGACGGAAAGACAGGAGAGGAAGGAAAAGAGGCAGAAGGGTGGAGGGACAGTGGCTAACTGCAGAGCCTCCCACGTTTTTCACTTAACAGCTCATTAACCACATCTCCTCCTCCTCATCTTCCTCTTCCATCTGCACCGACTCGTAGATGTTCCTGCTTCTAAATTTGTAATTCTTTAGAGTGCTTACAGCCCTCGTTATTACTGAGTATGTTTCAAAGGCTTTTTGTCCCCAGACACTATGAACATTAAACTGATTTTTAAATGGGATGATCTACGAACAGAATCTGTTTCTGACACATTAGCTAAACAAGGACAAAACAACTCCCGCTTTGTTATTCTCAGTGTTAAATAACTTTGATGCTCAGGCTTGTTCAAGCGGGTCCAGTGCAAATGTTTTTTCTCCTTTTAACCGCAGCGCACAAGCTCATCACCATCAAGAGCCAGAGCTATCACCAGAAGATCCTGTTTCAAAGACAACTTACTGTAATAACACCCTGACTGTAACACTGACACACTGCAGGCTTGATGAACGCTGTGGTTACAGTCATGGTTGTTTGCTGGCTGTCTGTCATGCGAATTTCCCATCAGTGACCCAGATAATGAGAATCAAGTGATAGTAATACAACATATGGTTTATTTATGTCAGTAATATAATGAAAAATCATAAATACATTGAGCGTTGCATGTAATTTAACATCAGCTACAGATATGAGAGTAATAGTGTAGTGTAGCGATTTTGGTTTCCAGGTTTTTAGGAGAGAATTGGTTTTGATCATAGAAGTGTTCCTCAGCTGATAGAAACACGCCTGAGCTAATGATCTGACATGTTTTTGCGAAGCCCAGTTTGCAGTCAAAGATAATGCCAAGATTCCTGCAGTGCCCGGTTACGGATACAAATGGAGATTAGGTTCTGATGCGTTGGCACTTTAGTCCTTTCACCTAATAAATAACTGCTACTGAGAAAATGTGTGCGCTCCAGTTTTCCTCGTGGGCTCGGTTTCATCTACATTAACTAGTGTAGGTCAGTCCACAGGCTAAAGTACAAAACAAACGTGTGTGTGTGTGTGTCATTCAGGTACAAAATGGTGAAAACAGGAGGCATTAATAGTGTGTTTGTGTATAAGAAAAGGCAGAGTGAACTCCTTCATTCAAATCAGCATAAAGGTGTGTGTGTGCAAGTCAGTCGCTCTCCCTCCCTCTCTCCTTTGTCAGTTGTCAAGACACACCTGCCTATCAGGTATATAGACCTAAGTCCTCCTCTCTGACGCCTCATTACTCCGTCACTGACAGTGCTCCTTCTCTCTCTCTCGCTCTGTGCTTTGTGTTTTCAGTCTAAGATGCCCTAGGCGGGGAGAAGGGAAATGTAAATGGCTTCCAAAGTAAAAGATGCTGTGGTGTGGTACCAGAAAAAGGTAAGATGCTGTTCATTTTTTGCATTTGCACTTTGTTTTTCTCACAAGCATATTTGCAGCTCTCTCTCTTAAAAAAAAAATATAAAAGATAAGAAATTTAAAGGTGATAATATGTAACGTACATGCTAAAGAATGTTTTTTTCCTACAATGAGATATCTGGTATTTGAGAAAAGGTGATGCCAAATTCTTACAAAATTATTTCATACTACAAAATATGTCCTGTTTTACTGCTTTACAAGTATTTAAGCCTTGAATGGGCAGAATGTGTTGCTTACAGAGTTGTCTTCACTGTTTTAGAGGTGCTCAATGATGACATTTTGATGGTTTTTAAAAGTAGTTTTTTACATTCAACTCCGAATGTTTCTGGTTTTGCTCTGTATGGATTTTTGAACCTGATATCAGTATTTGAGAGTGTGTCATTGAACAGAAATTTTACAGTTCAGAAATAAAGAATGTGTCAGTCAGTGGTCTCTGGCAGACATTGTAGTGCTTTTCTATATTACCTGAAACATATCATTAGCATTTTGCAGCAGCAGTTGCCTTACTGGCCTTCATATACACCCTACTGATATGACTGCAATAAGCTAATATGGATTTATTGTTGGATTTATTGGTCTAGCTCTGTGGCACACAGAGGATGGCTTAGCTGAAGCTTTTGTGAAGATATAGAGTAACGGAAAGCTTTATATATTGCGAGTGTGCAGACCCTTTTTGATCCACCAGTGTTTTGGCAGTGAACTCCTCAGTGCTGTCAGCAGCAGCAGTTGATTCAGGCCGCTCGGCGCAGTGCGAGACCGTCCTGGTGTTGTGTGTCTTCTTGTTCCATAGTCTCAGATATCAGATCCTCTGCTGGACTCCAGCGCTGCCCCCCTTTGTAGCTCTCAGCTTACACTCTGTCTGCCTGCCCAGCTCCCTGTCCTCACAGACCTGTCTTTCTGTCGTTATGACCCCGTCTGTCTCTTCTCTTCCTTGTCTGTTGGCCTGCTATTATTTCCTCTACGACCTCTCTCTCTCCGGATCTGTCTGCCTTCATCTTTGTCTTTCATCCGTCTCTCTGATCTTCTGCTGGCACCTGGCAGATGGAGACGGAAACATAAGCTTTCACTAGAATCAGATCACGCTGACGATGATTCTTGAGAAGTTACTAACTTTAATCAGCGGCCTAAACTCATAAACACTACTCCTCCAATTTTCCCAGCTTTCTTTCTTTATTTTGGTTTTCAATTTAATTGCTGGAAACATTGCTGAAAGGTCTTATGTCTTCAGTTAGACCTTTTCAAATCTATTGAGCCATAAGATTAGTCTAAGAAACTGGATTAAAAGCTTGTCTGGGCAGAGGCACACCAGTGACGGCAACCGCTGAGTCATGACTGATTAAAAACGTTGTCGTGGAGCAGATCACACCTGCCTGACTGTCAGGGAGGTTTTTTTTTTTAATGTAAATGAGATATGACACAGAAGCTCAATTAAAAATTGAGCTTCAGGTTTTATTGTCTTAGTGGTGTCAGTCACCAGGACAAGAAGATTTTATTTATCTTTGCCACTTCTACTGTCTCTGTTGGTCCTGGGCCCATAACACAGCAAAAAGACCAGCCCTGAAGGGCAAAGACAGGTTCATATTATGTTCTGTCTTGTTCTGGCTTCGCAAGAAAGCAAAGATACTTGGAGGTTTGTCTTTCAGCAAACACCAGCAGTCCCGCCAAATAAAGACTCGCTGCCCTCATGAGATTATTTAAGGCTCCTGACAGGCCTCATGGGGGGAAGTAGTTGTGTGTGTTTGCAGCCTTGGCATACATGAGTGGTGCAGTACTGTGTTATGTTGTAGATGCTGTCATTGTGATGGAATCAGTATGATGGCTATGGACCACCCCCACCCACTCACCTCTGGCGTGCAGCTTTGATTTTTAGTTGCTGAAGTTTTGAGATAGCTGCTTCTGACCTTTCTGCTTCCAGCCCAGAACAATGGAGGTTAAAGAAAATGCTGTGAACACCATAAACAAATTTATATGCATGTCTATGGTATTGTGATGGATGGCAATAGAAATCTCAGACGATTATCTTAGAAGCTATTTTGGTACATGTTTGTATATGTATGTTTTTTTTATTTCAGTGGACCGGCTCAGTAAAGTTATTGTAAAGATTCAAATACATGCTAAGTGCACTGCTCACTTGCAATTTGCTGTTTTCTGTTGATTTTAAATATGTGAAACTACACAAATGATGGAAGTGCTCCAAACAAATGGGACAGCTTTGGTTTGGAAAGATCCTGATTTGCACTTTCAGTCAGACACATCGAAAGCTGCTGACCAAAGCCATCGGGTATCCTAACAAAGTCAAACCAAACTTGACCCTTTTAACAACTGAGAGAAAAGGTCCAGATTTCCAAACAGGCCCATGGAACTTGTCGTCCTCCGCCATAAGGCAGTGGCCTGTGTGAGTCACAGTATATTTCTGACTGTGCTAACCGGGCAGGCTGCCTTTTTTTTTTTTTTTTTCCCTGACCACAGTGCCATGCCAAGCCCATATCACCATGAAGACACATGTAGTCTATATCTGCTATGGGAGCAGGCAGACTTTTTCTTTTTTTTATGTCTGACACATTTGGAAGCTGTTTTTTTAAGTCAGATTATTCAGCTTTATTTTGTCTTTAAACATAACCTGCATGATTGGCATGTAGGTTATGGTTGCATAACTTACATGCCAGTTACATATTAAAAGTTACACCATCATAAATCAGCTTATAGCTTATTTGTGTGGTGGGTTTAAGGCCTATTTTTAAGATATTAATGACACAGTTCATATCCTTGGTATGTGGAGGAGATCTGTGGATGTTAATGACTTTATAGGATCAGTAAATATCCTCTGTTGATACACTCAGTAGAATCCTTACAGGACGTGGATATATTTAGAGTTGAGAAGACCACACAGCAAGTAGCATTATATGTATATGACATATGATGCAGCACACACATACTGAATGGTGCAGTTCTGTGATTAACAGCCAGTCACAGTGGGATAGTTGTTGCTTTTACTCTTAATTTCATCTCAGCTTTCCAGAATGAAAACAGATTGATTCACATTTGTTTGCGGCCTTAACTTGATCTTCACTGAACCTCCCTTTAGTTATTGTGTGATGTTCATTAGGCAAAGCCAAAAAAAAAAAAAAAAATCTCATCACATATTTTCGTCTTGGTAAATGCTACGTATGTGTTTGTGGCTGCTAAAAGGAGATTTTACCATTTGACACACACACACCTGTCTGAGCTGAAAATAGACCTTACACACACTCTACGGCAACACCTCTGTGTGTGTTGCCATGGTCCCGTGAAAACACAGCAGAGGGGTTAATCTGCATGCCACGACCAGCTGTCTGACCTCATTCATTTAGTCACTGAACCTTTTTTTAAAATTAATTAATTAATTTATTTATTTATTTGGTCGTCATCCACAGCTTTACGGATTTTCCCTCGCAGCCAGTCTCACAATTGAGAGTACTGAGGTTTACAAACTGGTAGGAAAAGGTAAATGAATGGTTTACAGTATGTGAAGATGAGAGTTTCAGGAGAATGTTCAACGTGCAACCTCTCCAGTTATTCACGCAATAGTGGATCAATCTGTTGGTTAATTAATTGAATAATTAAGCTTTTTTTTTTTTTTTTTTTTGGCAAAAACAGCCCCATGGTGTTTACTACTCCATGAGAGGGGTGAGAGGGAACCGTGCTTGTAAAGTTGTGGGTCCAAAACAATGAGCTTAAAGATGCTAAAATGCTCCATAGAGCTGAGAGGAGCTGGTGAATTGGTGAAAATTCTCCGTGGGTTCACCACTTCAAATTTACACACAGTCATTAAATATAATTATTGATTATAATTTAATATAAAAATATGGATTAGGTTAAAAGTCAGCCAGCCAGTGCTGAGCAAATGGAGTGTGTATTTGAAAAGGCAACACACTGCTCCTGTATCTGACACTCCCTTTTAGCTTGATGCCTCTTGAACCCCAGCTTGTCTATAATAACAGATAACAGATAAATGGCAGCAGTGAACGCCGCTGAACAATGTCGATTGTTCACAGCTGATACGTGTGTGTTAATGTGTTAAACCTTATGAATGTCTGTCTGCTGTAGGCACACACTTAAAACCGCTCCACCATCCATCCCCCTGTAAACCAGCATCTCTCCTTGTGTACGCGTAATACCCCCTCCACTGCAGAGGCAGTTGTTATATAACTCCATTGCTTCGCCAACATAATCCCTCTCTCTCTCTCTCTGCCTGGATCGTCCCTCCACCCGTCGTCATGGTGACCCCCAGCACTACCGCAGCGGCACACTTGGCCTCATCGTCTTGCCTTCTGGTGCTCTCGCAGCTCTCGATTTGCTTGTCAAATCGCTGAGCTCTGTCTGTGTGAGTTTTCTCAGTGAAATCACAGAGGTTCAGAGCGTCATTTGACCAAGACCAAGAATATTTAACCCCTGACAGCTGCTGAAGTCGTGTTTTATTTCATTTTGAGTATTTTGAGTTTTCAGTATCATTGATAGACAGAAACAGGATGCTAGAGCAAGAGATAAACAGAGGAACTCTAATTTAAGGGAGTTGTTACCTAAGAATGAATTTGTTTGGAGAGAAGGTGAACAAACAGATACTGATGTAAGGATTCAAGTGAGTGCACGCCTGTGTGTGTGTGTGCGTGTGGGTGTGTGCGTGTGTGTGTATAAGAGGATTTATAGTGCAGTTTCCACTCTACCCCATGATGCAACAAGGGGTGTGTTATGTGTGTGTGTTAAGTGTGTGAGTGAAAGAGAGAGAGAGATAATGTGTGTGTCTGAAATTACTCCTCTTTCCATCCCCACCTTCCTCCTTATCTACTCCCCCTCTCCTCCTTTATCTCTCTGCTCCATAGTCTGGTCATGTTTGCCCTCTGGCTGTCCTCCACATGTACTCAATATCCTCTCCAATCTGTGTGTGTGTATATATTTATATTTTAATAGGATGAGTGATGTGGAAAAATCAGCTGTCAGCCCAAATTGTCACACAGTAAGTCAGTCAGTCAGTCAGATGTCAGATTTAATGTATTCCAGTGCTTTGAATAGGACAGTCGCTCTCCTCTGATGGAGCCACAGGATCCACATTTGCCTCTCGTCAATGAGTCACAGTGTCAGATTTTGAGAATTAGGATTTATTTTGCTAAATAAATAGAGCAGTAATCTGTGGTGCCTTAATGTTACGTTTAAGGTCTGAAATTTCAACTAAATAGTCAGTGAGACAATACAGTTAATTATTAATATAATGTTAGTTCTGACTGAAACAGCCTCACCACAAGGTCCATTTAGCAGCTGTTCTGGATCTTTTGATCATACCCCCTCATGCTCCTCGGCATGTGGTGTTTGCCCCGTAGATGTTCAGATTTCCTTCTCGCTCACGTTGGCTTATTTAGTTTTACTTTCATTTGTTTAATATGTTGCAACTAATTCTGGTTTATAGATATCATATACATGTATGTATGCATTTAAGAATGTACTGTGTTTGTCTGTATTTGTGGTGTCTTTTATGTGGGCTGCTCATATTTATATCCATAACACAAGAATAAGAATTTCATCATTGTTGTCATCATGTAAACTAATGCTCTTTTGTTAATGAGCAGAACAATAAGAACCCTCACGTTCTCGAATTGTTCCAGGTTTGCGGAGGTCTTATGTCAGGTCAAAGTCTCTATTAAAACAGCCTCTGTTTAACTTTTAATACTTTTGTTTTCTCAGACAGGGTGATATGAAAAATATGCAACGACTTAAACTCTGCAGACTGAGCGACTTACAGTGGAAAAGTTGAATTAGTTTGCACGGGCTGTGCTTAGAAGTTTGATGAGATTTACTTTTCACCTGGGAACGATGGAATATGTTGTGATGTTGTGACACCCACATGCTGCAGTTAAAAAAAAAAAAAAAAGAAAGAAAAAAAAACCATTTCATATTCATCATAACATATTTCAAGATGAAAGCAAAGCATTGAAAGTTTGATATTCCGAATGAAAGTCAAAAGCTGTGTGACGCACAGCCTGACCCACATCTCATGCTGGTATCTGGTTGTTGGTTGTGCACTGTGTAATGGCACAAATACAGAACATTTTGCTCTGAGATTATTGGTTTTAGTTCAGGAATAGAGATACACTGTTGTGTAAACTGATTAGACGTTTAGAAAAAAAAACACAGTGGCGCGCCAAGTATCAGTGTCTGCTTTGTTCATGTGATATGTGTTAATTGTTATAAGAAAAATGTGGATGGAGATAAAGATAGATAGAGAGGAAAGAAAAGAGAAAGTTCCTCTTTAACCTACATCATCAACACTTTCTCTCTGTCCTCAGATCTTCCAGTCGTCTTCTGGAGTCTTCTTCCGCTGTTTCTGTCGCTCTTCCTGTCCTTTCCTCATCTTTGACCTCATTCTTCCTCCCTTTCTATCCATGTTTAATGAAGTCTCATTAAAGATGCAGAGTTTCCACTGGCAGGATTGTAGGGCGGCCCAGACTTGACGCCTTGCACACACACACACACACGCGCGCACACACTTTCGCACATGAATACGCTGATCTGCTGAGCTCAGATCATCAGCTGATCCTCTTATGTCTCTGAAGCACACACAGTGTGTGTGCACGCTGTGCTGTGAAAGAGCAACCAAACTGTGCTACTTTAGCATCTCTTTGACTTTCAGCAGTCAGAGCTGAGCTTTATCTGCTAATTGTTGAAACTGGCGAGAAAGTACAGTTTGACCTTAGGATTGTGTTCGTTTTGTGCGTTTGTACATGTTTTCCCAGGTCAGATGTCTGTACAAGGCACAAATATATCTTGTTCCCACGGTAACAGCACTCCGTATCATTGTCTGTTTTGCTTTCTGTCCGTCTTACATCTCTTTGTCATGTTGCTCACAGACACGCTGCGTGTATGTGTATTTGTTACAGAGCTCCATAAGCTTGTATGATATTAACCTCTCCACCAGCCTCATAAGCAGAATTATACACACTCTCTCTGCAGGTGTATTGATCCCAGTGTTCTCTGTGACAGTGACAGATGGTGCTGCATGCGTTTCCTCAGAGTGTGTGTGTGACAGTGATAAACTGGCTTTAGGGCACGTTCATCTTGTCAGAGAGGTTTCTTGTGAACTGCCCTCCAGCTGAACCTAACCTTTTGGACCAGTTTCATGGGTTCTTAACTCCAATTTAGAGGCAACGAAAAAAGAAAAGAGGTCCAGAGTAAATAAAAGAGAAGAAGAGACGGTGAAAATAGACACGCAATGTAGATATAATGTGGTGTTTGTTGTATCGCGTGTGATTCAGTATGTGTGTTAAGCTCTTCATCCCCACAAGCTCTGTTTGTTAAACTCACTTCAGATGGCAGTACAAATAATGTGTAATGCTAAATAAAAAAAAAATATGTATAAAAACAGAATTGTGGGGAAATGTGGATGAAATGATACACACGACCTCTAGAATATTCCCAGGCTTCACACACTCAGTGTAAACTGATAAAGAAAATATATTATTTCAAGGCCTCTTGCTGTGTTTGTAAGCATATCTTTGACTCCGTCCTGTGCTAACAGAGTCCCCCGTGTGTGTCTGAGAGTGAATTTATGGCGAAACAATTACGCATTTACTGACTCGCGATCAGATTTATCCGCACTGTGGCTCTAAAAATGTTTTATGCCACCATGACAGCTCCCAATTGTGCCGCAAGAGTTTTAAATCCTGCACTCCCACACAAACAAATAACTAACCATAATGATCTGTTTTTTGCAGACTCTTCACAATCTTGAAAATCCGCTGTAATGAGGATATAATTTGGCTTTAAATAATAATGACGCAGCTAAGAAAATGAAGGGGAGATGACAGTTTACTTTGATTTCAAGGAGGAAAAGCGATGGAATTACAGTGTTGGGATATGAAAGACATTGTCCTGTTCACTGTGGCTGACATAAAGGTTATTTATTGGAACCTCAGCTTTGTTGTGTGTTGAATGATCTTTTGTTGTGCTTTAGATGATTAGTCTTGTTCTTCACATGGAAACTGAAACCTTATGTCAGGTTTCTGTTGATCTCTTATCTCTAAATCTCATCAGTAATTCTTTGTTTTTGTTTTGTTTTTTCAGATTGGCGCCTATGACCAGCAGATTTGGGAGAAATCAGTGGAACAGAGAGAAATAAAGGTAAGTCTGATTCATTGTTTACTCCATGTTTCTGTCACTTCACTGTTGGTGCGTTTTTTCTTTTTTTTTTTCCATTTCCGTTTGTGTTTTCTTTCAGTGCTCTGTTTATTCAAAACATCTCTTCTTTCTTTAGCTTTCACTCCTCCATCTTCTTCTCTCTTCTTCCTTTTATCTTGTTTTGGTTGCCTCTCACCAATGCCGCCAGTTCTTTTCCAGTGTTTTCTTTTTAACTCTTTCCTCTCTGCCCTCCTGGCTGGGGTTTCACCTGCCCATCTCTCCTCTCTTCACCTCCACCTCCATCTCCATCCCTTCTTCCTTCCTCCTCCTCTCTGCAGTTTATTTCTCTGGTGAGTATTCAGCAGGGAGGGCGTCCCTCCTGTTGTCCCACAGTGCACGTGTGCTCGCCCACGCTGTAGATGACTAGACTTGTGGTTGGTTGATTTGATTGCTCAGTTCAGTTGCTCTGTCGAATCCTGGCGTGTGTATTAACCCCACCTCTGCGTTCACACTGCAGCTGTGTTGACGAGAAGTCAAACTGCAGCCAATGTTAATTTGTAGAGAACCGAGGGAACCGGGCAGATGTGGAGTCGTCTGTGGTGTGAACGCACAGCTGGGCTTCTTTAACTCTGAGCTGTGAGTTGAAAAAATTGGGACACAAGCCTGTTGAAGGTCAGATCAGATCAAAGATTCACCCAGAACAAGGCGCTTGTCCAAACATAAACTGTATCAGGGTCATGGCTGCACTTCTGTGACCGGTCAGCGCTGTGCTCTTCCTCTGGGAACAGACTCGTTTAGGTAGGACAGTACATTCCTGGCCTCCAACTGAACATGAACTCAACATGAATTAACATGCACTCTCACGTCCTCCCTCCTGTAACACTCCTTCAGTAGCTAAATGTTTTTTGTGATGCAGGAAGTTATTTGTCACCGCTGCATCATCACTTTTTAGGTGCAAACTCGTGCACTATGATATCTGCCTCTGTTTAATGTCAGTATATCAAACCAAAAACCACCAGTAAGGAAGTGGAGACACTGGAGAGAGGGATTGCTATGGAGACAGAAAAACAAGCATCTCTTTGCGTCACTTTGACACGAAAGTGGTCAGATTTAGGAAGTTGTTGTCCACCGATTTAGTGTCAATGTTCTCTGACGTATGAGTTGAGATGAACAGATGAAAAAAGGTCTAAATTAATGCAGCAGAATTAGAGATATCCTTTGCCCTTTTTAATTCCCACTCATTCTTCTTCCATGACAAAGCCTGGCACCTACATTACCCACAGTGCAATTTGACCGAGTTTAGCTGTGTTATATTAGTAGCAGCTAATGTAGCCTCAAGCTGCTGGAATCTACTAGAGACGAGGAGCAGGCTACAGAGAGATAAGCTCATTGTTTCTACACACTTCAGTGATTTTTTTTGTGTTATATGATTAATAATCTTTCACATGTGTAGCTGTACCCAGTAAGACTTGTAAGCAAGCTCTAAAGTGTACAGTCGGTGGAGTTCTTCTTTAAATCTTCAGTCTTCACTTCGTCTTCTAATGCAATACTTTATAGTGGAGCTTCATAATATCACTTTTAGAGATGAGTGCATGCATCGAAGCAGAACCCACGCGGTCCAGATTAGTGATAATTAGAGCGTCTTCACCTTTGACCTTTTTAGGAGGACATCTTCATTCCACCCTTCTCAGATTTTATGAGGGATTCTTTTACCTCCAAGTTTCCCAAAGTGGGGTTCAAGGATCTCATAAGGTCCCTTGAAGTGTTTTTAGGGCCGGACTACATTCAGTTGTGAAGTTATGAAGATATAAAAATGGTGTTTACTTCTAAATGTGTTGCTTTGGGTTGAAGAGGTCCCGTCTCTACTTCTACCTCCCTCATTCCCTCATACTGCACCTCTTGTCCTGTAAACAGAGAGGTGAGAGACACTTTCTTTAATGAGCTCAAGGTCCACACACACACAGCGCTGTGGCCTGTCAAGTAAACATCCGTTTTCTCAGCTTGATATAGATACATAATGTGTCACCTCCTCACACCTGAGGTGTTAATTATATAGTTTATGGGCTTCTAAAAAAACGTAGGTACCAATCGTTCTTAGACGTCTATAGCATCTGAGACGTCTGTAAGATGAGTAGGAGTCCTTTTTTAGAAGCAGGAAGAGGCTTCTAAGAGAAGTAATAAGTCAGTATAATAAGAGAAGTACTCTTATTATACTGACTATTTTGGCATCTGTGCTTTGTTTAAGAGAAGATATATCTGTTCTTTTACGCCCCTGTCACTCTCTTCAGATTCATAATTCTAATTTGCAAAAGTATAATTGGTAATAAGGAACCCAAATTGACAAAAGATTTTTCTGGCTACTACCTCTTATAGAGTAAATGATAAAGTGGGTTAACTTCTTAGAAGCACAGCACATTGGAAAGTAATTCCTAAAAACACAAACACAGTCTGGACACAGCTGTAAATGAGTTTACCAGTGAGGTCTCTTTAGTTAAGAAGGTTTAAAACTCTGCAGAAGAAAACCAGTCACCACCTGCTGGTGCAGAAAGGAAACTACAGTAAATCCTGCTTGGTTTAAAGAGTGAAGCATGAATGAAATTCAGCCTTTATAAAAGAATTTAAAGTTTTAAACGCTTTTCTCTTCAGGATTTCCAGTGCTCTTTAAATGAATGAGTGGAATTCACACATGTTGTGACAGTCGCTCTCTGTGGAAGCATCATAACTTTTAAGTGGAGGATAAACTAGTTTATAAAGATAAGCGGCTATGAATAGCACAGAGATAAGAGAGCTGTTGCCGGGCGAGATGTTTGTGAAGGACTATAATGCTGCAGTAAATTTACTACTAAGAGGAAGCTATTGATCGGCTTCTTTTTTTAGCCCTGCACCCTCACACACACACACACACACACACTCTCTCACTGTCCTGCTCTTCTCCGCTGTTTCTCACGCTCAACATGCTCGAAGACATCCAGCGTATTAGCTCGTTGGTTGTTATTTAAAGATAAGGCCCTTCATCAAGCCTCTGTATCAGCCTATTCACTGATAACAGAGAACTCGATTGGCCTGTGTGTAAATATTAGCATGAAGCAGTCAGATTCAAGTGGACACCTCTGTGTGCTTTAACAGCGCTCTGCTCAGTATGTCACACATCCTTCTGCAGTGTTTCGAAGCTTTAAGAGGACTTGTTAAGATTTTCTCCCCTCTCGTACACAGATAATGAAAACCTGTGAACAGAGCTGGGCGTTGGTCAATACTTTTGTGAACATTTTGTCTGTTTGGCTTTTTTTCATTTACACGAAGAAGCTGAAGTTCTCAAATGTTAAAAGATTAAACACAAGATAAGACTAGGCAGAGACATTTGCTGAAATAATTTAGTTTAGTAACATTTTGGTTAAAATCATAGAAAGACATGTGCGCGCGCGCGCACACACACACACCACAGACCATGTTCATTCGTATTTACTGTATTCTTTGTGACTCACCCTAAAGGCTGTCATACACCACAAACGCATGTGAATTTTGTCATTTATACTCACTGGTAAAGTTTTTGTACGGTTTGTCATCACAGCTGAGAGAGCTCTCTCTCATGAGCTCACACACACACACACACACATGCACACAGTGTATGCATCATAGGAGGAAGTGACTGGTTGGCACAGGAAGTCAGGGTGCCACAGGGGAGCTATAACAGTAAACCTCACTGGGATGAATGAGAGCTGTAACACACTTTGAAATGACGCAGCTGGTTTCAAGGACTGAAAGGTCTTTGGGGACGTTTTTGCTTTTTTTCGTCTGAATTCAGCACATGAAACTCGACATTCAGGCTGAGTCGGTGCATCAGAGTGAAGGAATGTGTTTGTCAGACGTGGCTGAAAATGTAGAGATAAATGTGGTAATATGTGTGTAAATGTACATGAAATAGACAATAGAGCCGGTAGCTGTGTGAGCCTGAATGCACGGTGTGCCTCCTCAAACACTGAATTTGTGTGTGTTTACTAAGGCATAAAGTGCACGAGAAGCCTCCTGTAGAAATGTGTGTGTGAATTTATGTACAATACTCATTTCACTTTGTGTTTTTTTTTTGTGTGTGGTGCTGACTTTGTGTCTCTATGTCTCCCCCTGCAGGGCTTGAGGAACAAGCCAAAGAAGACAGGACATGTCAAACCAGATCTTATAGACGTTGACTTGGTTAGAGGTGAGAAACCCGTGTGTGTGTGTGTGTGTGTGTGTGTGTGTGTGTGTGTGTGTGTGTGTGTGTGTGTGTGTGTGTGTGTGTGTG
>JBBMJY010000015.1:7845421-7868031 GCA_037833715.1 Toxotes lorentzi | reverse complement strand
TGTGTGTGTGTGTGTGTGTGTGTGTGTGTGTGTGTGTGTGTGTGTGTGTTTGTGTGTGTGTGTGTGTGTGTGTTTGTGTGTGTGTGTGTGTGTGTCCACACCCTTTCTTTCTGTCAGGATAATTACATACCAAACGCACTGCCTAAAGTCATGGGACAAACAACATTGTCTGCTCAGTGACACACACACGCACAAACCTGAGATGCCAGCGTCGCCGTGCCAACCTGCTGCCACTGTTAATCCTCGCCTTTTCTCTCCTCAGCTCTCTATCTGTGCATCTGTCTCATATTCATCACACATTCAATTATTCATCGGATTAGTCAAATTTCTCCTCATTGTTATTTCATTGCACAGGAAGACTGAGAGAAAACGGAGGAAGAGAGATGAGGATGGATGGAAGTAGAGAAAGATCTTAAAAAAAAAAAGAGGGGGTGTGGATAAGGAGTCAGAGGAGGAGGAAGCAAAAGATTAAAAGATACAACTCACGGCTCCACTGTGACTCCAGGATGTACTAAGTGATGGGCTTTCTGCTCAGCAGAGTCATTTACCTTAATTATCTTTTCTCATTAAACTAAGTGTGTGTGTTTTTTCTCTTCCTCTTCAGGTTCGGCGTTTGCCAAGGCCAAACCAGAGAGTCCGTGGACGTCACTGACGAGGAAAGGCATCGTCAGAGTCGTCTTCTTCCCGTTCTTTTATCGGTGGTGGATCCAGGTCACTTCTAGAGCCATTTTCCTCTTACTGCTGGCTCTTTATTTACTGCAAGGTAAGTGTGTGTGTGTGTGTGTGTGTGTGTGTGTGTGTGTGTGTGTGTGTGTGTGTGTGTGTGTGTGAGAGACACTGTGTCAAACGACTGCCAAAGTATGTTGTTTGTCTTGGAAACCCAGCCCACAATATTGCGTGTGACATTGCTGTCGAGGCAAATGTCACTCTCAAGAAACTGTTCAAGAAATGATTGGCAGCTCTCAGAGTGAACTCTCCCCGCACCTGTGAGGGAGAGATTATATCACAGCTCTTTGTTTTTTATTCTCAGACAAAATATGGCAGCTGTAGTGGAAATATGAAATTTCTCCTCAACTACTCACCAACATCTGTTTATTAAATATGAGAAATAGGTCATACTGTCACAAAATAATATTTTGTTTAGCTAAACTGTGCTTTATTTCATTTTAGATCTGTAATTTTGAGCTCTAATATTGTCTAATGAGATTCAGTAGGTATGAGATTGGAGTCACATGGTCAGATTTAAACACTCACTGATGGATCTTCTGTCTGGGCTGAGCTGATCCTCAGAGGGTGTTTAAATCTTCTACTGAAAATCAAGGTCACAAGATGCTCAGCAGCTGCTTCTGTGCATCCGAGCCACTTTTTTTTTTTTTTTCTTAAAAAATGTACACACACACACACACACACACAGTTCACAAGGTCATGCTAGCACGGCGCACTCCCGGGCTACACCTACATATCTGCACAAACACTTTGAAGACCACTGAACTGTGTTTTGCACCACCCACCTCATGTCACCCTTTCCACCGATGATGAAAACAGACTTGTTATTTTTCATGTCTCTCTCCAGCCCTCCGCCCTTCCTGCTCACTTCCCTCACAACCACATGAAAGCACTCACACACACACACACCTTCTCTTTGATGTAATGCTACAGTTAAGACAGCGTAAAACATTTTTATGGTGGTTTTTGACCAGCAGAGGCCACAAATACAGCAGTCACAGAAACACAAGAATGAGATACTGTCACCTTAATTTGTCTTACATGTTAGCAAGCGGTTGCTTAGTTACACATCCATCAGACACAATTTGTGTTGCGTTTTGAATTTAACTCCGTTTTGGTCTCCACAAACCTTTGGCAGAAAGATCGCAGTTATTTGCACATCACACGTAGGAGCATGGCTGTAAACGCCTGCACACAGACTCCAAGCCACAAATTTATTTTAATGGAGCACATTTCGAGCCCAGCTGGGTTTTTGTCAGATCACAAAAGAGGTCATTTTGTCCTCATGAAGACTGGACCGGAGTTGAAACGTTTCCCATTTTAAGCAAATTAGTGGTTTCGAGTCATTGGGTTTCATTGGCTCGTTGCCGTTTCATGGCGGTGTCAGTTCTCAGTGCAGGTTTATACAATGACCTGGATGCTGCTGCTTCATTTTCTCTGTTCATAATGTTGTAACAAACGCCATTTGTCCACATTTCTCTCTGTGTCGCAGTGGCAGCAGCTTTCCTTTATGTCACCATCCCTCAGCCTCATGGGATACCGGCCACCGAGGTGTTCGGAGCCATCTGGCTCATGTTGCTGCTGGGCACCGTCCACTGTCAGATCGTCTCCACCAGGACCCCGAAACCTGCCTCCAGCAGTGGGGGGAAGAGACGCAGGTAAGGGGGGGGCAGAAAATAAAGGGCAAATGATACAGAGCTGGAGAGAGGGAGGGAAGGAGAGATCAAGCAAAGGAGGACTAACGGAGCGAAGCTGTTGGACATGAGGACATTGAGGAAGATGGGAGGGAGAAGAGGAGGCAATAAAGATGAGGTGAAGGTCAGGGAAGCACAAAAAAAAAAAGACAACAACATTAGATATCAGAGGACACTGCACCCTGAAAGTCTTTGTGGAAAGAAAGGAGACGCAGGAAGAGATAAAGCGAGGGAAAATGGAGATAACAAGCACGAGATAGATAGAGAGAGAGAGCGGAGGAGGAAAGTTGTGGAAACCAGTGAATACGTCTTTTGTTGCTGGGTGACGTCCTCGCCTGAGTTCTCACTCCGCGTCTTTTACTCAAACTGAAAGTTAAATTTGTTTGTCAGGGAGAGAGAGATTTTGTCCACAAGATTCTGTCGAGTGAAAGATTTCCACTCCGTTTAAAGACCAACATTTATGACCCAGCAGCACAGTGAGTCCTTTGATAACAGTCAAATCTGAAGGAAACCTCTCCCTGATGAATGTAGTGTCACTGGTTGAGGACAAAGGGGGTTTGTTGATTGTGTGTGGAAGTAGAAAGTAGTTTGCTTTACTCTGTGTGTTTTGTAGTGTTTAGATTTGCAGCTTGTGATTTTCTCTGTGTTGGTTTGAAGCTCGTCAGTGTGTGGCTGCTTCTTTCTCTGGTTCACAATGATGTAAAGACAATTTTCAGACTCATGGGAAGAAAATTGGACCATGCCACAGTTTTGGAAAGGGTTTGGGGAGGTTTTGGGTTTGGGGGGGCGTTAATCAACCTTCTCTTTTGCTTTAAGGACATGTATTTAATACAAAAATGATTCTGTTCCTCTGAATATTTCTCTGTATCTGTCTTTCTCTTTTCCTCATTCAACTCTTGTAGACATTTCATCCCATGGACAAATTAGTGTCTGATCCAGGAAACATTTTTAATCTTCTGGTTCCCAGATTTCACAGGACACTTTTCATGTGTTGCCAGGTTATTTCTTTGTTTAAAGGAAAGAACATCTCAGTAATTTTTGGTTTCCTGTCTACATGCCTTTAAGTTACAAACCAAATTTAGTTTTTACATTAACCTCATGAATCAGAATCAGGCATTATTGTAGTATCCCCCCCACTAGTGATAGTTGAGAGAAATTCTTCCTGTACATTGTGTTTCATCCAGACTTTAAATTTGAGTTCTGTCCCACACTTCTCCTCTGTCCTTTTTTTTTTTTTTTTTTTTAAATTTAATAACCAAAATTGTTAGGAGCAATTCTGCAAAATGTTAATATCCTGCAAAAGTAGAAACTGAACTAAATTTTCTCTACAGTTTAATTTAATTTCATTGATCCGTGTAGATTAAATAGAATGTGCTGCTAATCACATCTTAGAACCTGACATTTACCTGTAAAGTTCTGTCCTGTTTACCAAATCATGTTAAAAGCCCTTTATAAATATCATATTTGACTTTTGGAGAATTTTCTTTAAACATCTACTTTTGCAGAATAACAACGTAAAAGAACATTTTGGTGGAATTTGCCTTTAACTGTACCGGTCTCTGTGTCCAGCGGGTCCAGGACTTCAGTCTGCACTGGGAGCACTCAGTGCGGCTCTGATAAAAACAACATGCTGCCAGGTTCCCGGTGGACACAGTGCTGTAGTTTCTTAGTCTCCAGGTCCACTCTAAGTCTCTCTCCACCCTCTACTCTTTCCAAACTGAAGGAAGTTGAGGAAGGCATCTCAGATGGAGGTGCATAGGGAAGGCGACGGGTCTAGCACTACCGATAACACACAGGAGGGGGCGCCACACTCCCACTCAGCCAGCACCACATACAGCCTGGGCACTCTCTTCCAAGATTTCTGGCATGATATCTGTAAAGCTGGGTGTGTACTTTTGTTTCCCATCTTCCTACAAAGAGATGATGTGCAGAGACAGGGCTGGGCTTCAGTTTCCAAAACGATCAGCAACATCTAGATGACTGATTCAATAAATCAGTTTATTTACACAAAAAAAAAAAAAACATTACATCAGATGTCTGTGTCTAATCAGATAATCAGATCATATTTTAGTTAAATTTGGAACTGAAATACCAAGTTTCAAACTTTTGATCAAAAACTGAATCCCACCCCCGTCTCAGACCTAACCTGGGCTTCTTTAGCTGCAACGTCCCCTCCTCTCCTAACACACTGTGAATCTGTATCCTCCTGGAGAAGATTGGAGGAAACGATTTCCCCATTTACTGCTGATATGTAAATAATAGTTGATAATTGGATGATCACGAAAAAAACTTGCAATGAAAGCAGTATGTCCAGGAGAAAGGTGACTTTGCAGCTAATTTTAATGTAAATGACTTGCTGACAAAGCTATATTCATAAGAAGCATGAGGCAAACGGCAAAAAATACCAACAAATCATTAGTTTCACATTTTGATCTTTAAAAAAACGCTACTAATGTCTTGCAGCTGCTGTTGGGATTTATTTTCTGTGGAATACTTGTCACTGCCTCCTCCTCATGCTTCTATTCCTACAGCTTTCAGCGAGCAGCAGCACTGTGGAACATTTGTAGCCACTAAATGACTCTTGATTTGGCCTCGTCATCCATTGATTATCTGTCACGCTCACTTCAGGTCACGACACTTCGTCCTTCATCAGTTCATTTTCCTCACTGATCCATTTATTAATCCACTGATTTACTCACTTGTTTACATTTTTAACTTCAGGAAGTAGGTTTATTTACTTTGTGGAAAAAGTCAAACTGCAGCTTAATTGTCATTTACACTCGGTTTTGCACGTTTACACTTGTTACACTATTTGATGCTCAGTGCTTTTATATCTGATCCATTTATTTTTCACTTACTCAGTGTCCACATCTACTCCAGTGTTGTGTTGAATGCATCCTGTTAGTGTGATGTATGTCACTGAGTGTCTGCTTCTGAGACTGAACCTAATTACAGGTGAACTCACAGCTCTGCAGCCTCTTTATCTAAATATGTCTCTTCATCTGTATCTGTCTTTCTGTACATGTCTGTCTTTTTCTGTCAATTTGTCCTGCTCTCCCTTCCTCCCTTCCTTTCCTCCTAAAGATCTAAGAAGTCCAAGCTCTCCATCGACAAATCTACAGAGACAGACAACGGCTACGTGTCGCTGGACGGCCGGGTGACCAATCGCAGCAGCGAGGAGGGACTTCAGCTCCACGAGCAGCGGTGTGATTCGTTGAACCGGGCCGACGAGGTGAGCTGGAACTCGCACGTCCAGCCCGCGCACACTCACACGGCCCGCAGCACAGGACTGATGCTTGCCAGTGGCAATAAGGTGATCCATCAACTTTTTAACATGTTATTGAAGATTTCTGCTGATATACCACTCCAGGATTTGGCTGATGTGTTTTTTTTTTGTGTCTTTAAGGAGCCAGCCTCAGATGACGCGTCCAGCGAGGAGGACCCTGACGCGTCCTACAGCGCCCTCCGCAGGGGAGTTGAAAGAATGAACAGTGACTGTACACTCCGAAACCGCAAGAATACACACCACTACAAGAAACACTATGCTGTGGAGGTAAACACACACGGAGGACAACATGTTCACTTCTCAAAGCAGTTTTATTTAATTTATGTCAGAAATGGAAACAAGACACATCTAACAATCCTCCGTCCCATCTCCTGCCAGGACGTCCCCAAGTCTGGGACCAGCTGCAGCTCCAGATGTTCCAGTATGAGGACTCAGGACTCAGAGAGCACTCGACACGAGTCCGAGACAGAGGACCTGATGTGGGAGGACTTCCTGCACTGTGCTGAATGCAGATCGTCATGCACCTCAGAAACAGGTCAGAGGAAAAGATCAGTGTAGAACCAAATGTGAACAGCCAAAACATTACGTGATTGCTTTGTTTTAATACCTTTTGTAGTTCTCATTTACTTACTGAGGTTGTTTTCTTTCCAGAGGGAGAAGGAGGCGGAACACCTGTATGTCCTCCTGCTAAAAAGGAATATAGAGACGACCCTTTCCATCAGGTCTGTAAACTCTGTTATATGACAAATGTGAATTACATAGACTAGTTAGTGAACTTCTCAGATTAAATAGAGTCTAAATATTTATAGGACTCTAGATAAAACTGGGCTAAATTCGGATGAAAAATGAAAGTATTTTACTAAAAGTCATCATCTGCTGTGTTTTTCTGCAGGGTCACGTCCCCTGGCTTCACAGCTCCAACCCCGGCCTGGAGAGAGTGAGTGCTATAGTGTGGGAGGGAAACGAGTGTAAGAAGGCCGACATGTCCGTCCTGGAGATCAGCGGCATGATCATGAACAAAGTAAGTGACAATTTCTGTGATTCTATAAGAGTACACACTGACCTACATGTCTGTTAAATAAAAAGAATAATGACTTTAACCACTACTTTTTTTTTTCTGGGTCTCTGCCTCACTAAACAGGTGAATCTCTACACTCCTGGAATTGGTTACCAGGTCTTTGGGAACCTGGTTTCAGTGACACTTGGACTCACACCTTTTGCGTACAGGTACTGCTAACATAACAGAAGACTAAAGATATGTGCTGTTGAACATACTACAGATTAAAAATTTCTCACTAACAGTTTTAAAAGTACAAAAATGGGAATGTCAGCTACTCACGTCAGTCTTTGTCTTTCTCCTTCAGGCTGGCTCAGTACCGCGACTTGGATCACCTGACCACGCTCTCGGCCAATGAGCTGCTGTCCGTGGCACTGGGGGGTGGGTCTGGATCAGATGCTCTGGTCATCACCATGGTAACACTGAGCTTCCTGGTGCGTGTCTGCCTCATATGGCTCTTCTTCTTCCTGCTCAGCGTAGCAGAGAGGACCTACAAACAGGTGAGATGATGAAGTTCACATTAGATGCTTTTAATGGTGTGGTTTAAGTTTCCCTCGTTTCTTAAGTGTGAAGCTGAGTTGGATCCTTAAACCGTGACTTACTATTAATGTTCATATTTGTGTTTCAGAGGCTACTGTTTGCCAAGCTGTTTGGTCACCTGACTTCCGCCCGCAGAGCCAGGAAGTCTGAGGTTCCCCACTTTAGACTGAAGAAAGTTCAGAACATCAAGATGTGGCTGTCGCTACGCTCCTACCTCAAGGTACCAAACGCATCTGTTAGTCTGGGAGCTGGACACATTCACAGCTGTAGGGACTGAAACTGAGAGAAATTCTGCTGCATGTTTCAGAGACGGGGTCCTCAGCGTTCAGTGGATGTGATCGTGTCGTCAGCCTTCCTGCTCACCTTGTCCGTCGTCTTCATCTGCTGTGCCCAGGTGTGTCTCGGCGTGTGACATCATACGTGTATTATAGCTCTGAAGATCTATACGGACATCCACATTAAAACGGTTAGCTTAGGAGTGTCTGGTTAACAGGTAAATGAGTTTTAGTGTGGATGTACGTTGTTTTCACACAGACATGCCCTTTACAAAATAAGCTGGATTTATAGTTGTGTTGAAGGGTTACAGCTTAGCTACACATCAAGGCTACAGAGAAACAACAGTCAGCTTGGACTGCTGGTGTTCTCTACAGGTTTCTAATGACAGTGAAGGTGCAATAGTTGTCTCCTTTTCACTCATACGTGTTGGTTAAACAGTGACTGAGTCTTTCTTCAAATTGTTTGTGAGCTTCACTATTAATCTTCACTAGCATTGGAAACTCAAGCTGATAAAACGTCTTGTGGTATCTCTGTAGCCCTGATGTGTTGAAATTTTTTAAGGGGCTGCAGTTCAGATAAAGTGTAGCACACAACTATAAATCCAGCTTAGGCACCATGATTTAAAAACAGCTGTTCACGTGTGGGGGGGAAAAAAAATTTCTGATTCTACACATAGTGGCTTTAAGTTAATCAGAAAGACTGAACGCCATGCTCACCTCTCTCCCCACAGTTGCTCCACGTCCATGAAACGTTCTTGGAGTGTCACTATAACTGGGAGCTGGTGATCTGGTGCTCCAGTCTGTCTCTGTTCCTGCTCAGGTTTGTCACTCTGGGCTCCGAGACCAGCAAGAAGTACAGCAACACCTCCATACTGCTCACTGAACAGGTACAAACACACACACAGAAAATACATACATTACCACACGGCAGATGTCCTGAAACACTCACACTGCTCCACTGTGTGTCTGACAGATCAACCTGTATCTGAAGATGGAGAAGAAGCCAAACAAGAAAGAGGAGCTGACACTGGTCAACAATGTGTTAAAACTGGCTACCAAACTACTCAAGGTACAGACTGACTTCACAGCTCTCAAATATGTGTTCAGATGACTGCACTACAGTCTTTTAAATCTCCTAACTGATGCGTTCATCTTTCTCTCTCCAGGAGCTGGATACTCCGTTCAGGTTGTATGGTTTGACCATGAACCCTCTGCTCTACAACATCACCCAGGTGGTCATTCTGTCTGCTGTGTCAGGAGTCATATCTGACCTGTTAGGATTTAACCTGAAGGTGAGTGACAGGTTAATGGGCTTTATTTCACTGCACCATTAGTCTGAAAATTTTCACAAGTCATTACTCTGGTGTTTAAGGACAGACCAGAAGATGGCACAGCAAAATTTATAGATCAAAATAAGATCAATTGGAGCAGTTTATACTCCAACAAAGTGAGGTTTTATAAAACTGGATGATGTGTCACAGCTAATATGATAGATTCCTCCGTTCCCTCAAAGGTCAGCACTGTCAAGACACTTTGCTGTTGGTCAGTTTAACTTCATGTACATCTCTACTGACTCCAGTAATATTGACTGAGTTTGGACTGAAATTTTTCTGGAATCACTGCAATCAGTGGATCTGCTCTCAGGAGCTGAGTAAATAGGCACAAACCCACGACTAAGTCTTTGACTACATACTAGGACGTCTTCACAGTGCTGACCTTTGAGGGGAGAGAGCGCCACAAAGCCCAAAAGTGAGGAACCTTTCATAATAAATTAGCCGTGTTGTACCATACAGTTTTATAAAACCCAGTTCTGCTCCAGAAAACAAATAGCTATGAGACATAAGTTACATCAAGTAAACAGTTAACCACAGAGATATGTGATTTAATAATAAGCCTGTGAGCAGTCACTATCTCACCAAGCTTTCAGCCCAACTCAACTGTGCCACTTTCTGGTGTGACCAGGCATAAATCCTGCATCTAAATATCACAGAACTGTCTTTTAGCATTTACACTTCAGTATCTTACACTACAGAATATACTGTACACTTTTCTAGGAAAATAAATTACATTACATACATACATTGAATCAAATTAAATCCTGCTTATAGTAGGACAGAAACCTAATTTAAGTTTTTTTTTTTTTCCTATTTCAATTTTCAAAAAATGTGTGTTAAAATCTAACAGAAGATTTGTTTCTCTGTTCACAGCTGTGGAAGATCAAATCATGACAGTGGACAGAGAAACAGTGTCAACTTACTGACTGAAAGACTGAACGTCAGTCTCGACATATCGGAGTGCTCTGACCTTCAACGTTCTCACTATGTGCAATTCACAATTTATTTATTTACCCACTCAGTGTTTTTACTTAGGGTTTATTTGAATTCTAGTTTGTTTCCATTTTTGTGTTTTATGACACAAAACAATGCTATATTTTACCTGTCTACAAAAAGTATTATTGTTAATATTATAATGAACGTGATGGTTTAGGTTCTAAGCTGCATTCGCAACAGTTTTCATTTCAGCTCATTCGCAAATCTGAAGGCAAAGTACTGAGCTGCAAAAATCTTTTTTTTATTGTAACTTTTGTGTTGAATTTGTTTAAACCGAAAGTTATTTATGTTGAATGAGTTTCAAAACAAAACTTCAAACTCTGTTACGACTTTAAAACCTGTTTTGGTTTTTTTTGTTTTTTAAATACATACGTTAGTCCAGTGGTTTTCTTCTGACAAAGAAATTTTGTTGAGATGAGATTCTAATGTTTAACTGAACGTAAATTATGTCTTAGATGGTAACTGGTGCAGTTCATGCTATAAATCACAGAGTATATTGTGATAAAACTACATTTACTGAGACTTCAATTCATCCTGAACCTGCCTGGTTTGAAGAAAGAAAAAAATAAATATTTAGATACGGATATTTGTTATAATTCCAGGTATTTGACAAATAAGACTGTAAAGCTTGTTTGTTTTCTGAGTTCTACTACCCTCTGTCCTTTATTCAAACCAGCTCCCTGATTTAAACGCTTAAAGCAGTTACACTTAATGGATGTTAACAGTGCTATGCTACTGGTAAACGTTTTAATTTGCTGACTTACGGGACTAAGTTGTTCCTGGTTTTGTTCTCATTTCGGGAGAGGTGAAAGTCCAGTCATCATCAGCACTGCAAAGAAACAATCATCATTATTAATTAATTAGTGGAAGTAACACAACATGGTGAATAGGTGAGATTTAGAGAAACCTCTGAGGTTTGGACAGATTAAATAAACATGGCCACAGATATTATCTCAATGTAGATCCTACACAAAATAATAATAAAAAAATACACAGTCAATACAGATTTGGACTTTCGTGTAGAAATACAAGCACGGTTTCATTAGGGTTTGAACAATTCTTCACTGAAGAATTAAAAAGAATTTAAATTTGAATTGTTAGTGGTTTTAACAGTATTTCCAGCAACATGTGAAGGAACTTTTCCTCACAGAGTTGGTTACTTCAAAAAGCTTTTTTGTAGAGCTTGATGCTTTTTACTTCAAGCTTTTTTTGAACTTTATTTTCAGATTCCCGAAAGGTCTAATGGCTCCATGTTTTATCGCTTTTGGTTTTCTTGTTTCCTGTATGCAATTTGTTTCTCAGTTTAGCTAAAAACCTTTCATATAATTTCTCACTTTTAGCTCCTGACCCAAATACTGATTCAATTTGCTAGACGGGAGCTCAATCAGTTTAAGATTGCTTCATCAATTCAGCCAGTTTGGAAACTCATTGGATTTTAGATAAAATTTGATATCAAGCTCCCAGAGCCACTTATGACAGTGATCGAAGTTAAAGTAAGTTATCCTGTGCCTGTCACGGGTTTCTGAACACTGCAGTTAAAACATGCCTGAACATGAATAAACATATGCACTTTATAAACAGATTTTAAATGGAAGAAAAGTTACATCTTGTTTCAATGTCAAAAGAGATTTTTTTTGTATCTCACCTTAACACAGTGTGCATTTGCTGTTCAAGCCAATGCAAGCTTTGAACTTACTATTCAGATCACTCTGAAGTAAATTCCACATGGTACGTGAAATTATCTTGCCCAAATAAAACAACTTAAATGTAATTACAATGCTGACACAAGTTGTTGCCTCAGTTAATGGGTTAGCAATTTGCTAACTTAGACTAACTTCATTCATAAAAATGCTAGCATAATCATCCTAAGTGTGTGTGAGGAGGAAGACCAAAGTGCTTACTGTTTGTTTTTGTTTGTCTCTGCTGGAAAAAAAGAATGTATTTGCAGCATTATGCTTTAAAATCTATCCGTTTCCCTTTGGAAATATTTTAAGTTGTATTTTTGTTTTCTTTTTGACATTAAGATTTTTGTTCTTTCATTTATTTGTAAAAGCTTTTTGTTCCTCATGCTTGTCAGAAAGGAGAGATGTGTTTTACTGTTTTTAAGGAACAAAAGTTTGAATTGTATGTATGAAAGTGAATCTAGGTAAAAGGACTCTATGTCTGAATATTTAGATTTAGATTTTTTTTCGTGAACTGGTCTGTACAAGGTCTACATTTTTATAAGAAAAATAAAAAGACATGGATGTTGACTCACTGTGATTCTTTTGTTTTTCAGTATTATGGCAAATTCTCAATATACAGAAGGGTGATAAAGGAAAACCTTCAATAAAAAAGTGGAAAACTATAACAGATGCTAATGAATTTGTACCACATGACACAGTCTAGTAAATTACATCCTATCATGCCTAGCAACATGCAAAAATGCTGAAAGGGCCGAGTTATACGGTGGCCCTCAAGGACAAAGCACATACAAGAGTGAAAACACAAAGTAGTGACGGGCTCGAAAATGTTTACGTGCATTTTCCTTATTTGTTTGAGTTTTTGCATTTGTTAGATTTCTGGATTTGGAGTGTGTTTCTGTGCACCATGTAAGCACAGTACTAACTAAACCATTATCAGCTAAAACATGTCACTTGTATTACACTGACATATTGTATTTCCTGACGGCAGATATTACCTCATTTACTCTATTTGAGAAAACAGGGGGGAAATTAACGAAATAACCGCTTTTCCACCCATCGAGATCTGGACCAAGATCAAAAACCACTCAGCTAAAACATGTCAGATCTGGGCTAAATTGTCTCAGAGAAGCCGAAAACTATTTAGACAAAGACTCGGTTTTATATTAATGAACCATTATTCTGTTAGTGAAAACACAACGGGGAGATTTCGCTGCTTTTTTTCCACATCTAGACCACGTCAGACCAGGACCAAGTCAAAAACCAGGCTTACCAACATAGCAAACTTGACTGACCAAATCGACACTAGACTAAAACAACATGCTCAGATTGATGAAACCTTTAATCTATTAGCGAAAACCTAGAAACGAGGAAAGTACAACTAAGCAGCTTCACGAGAAAGTTTGTTAGCTCAGTGCTAACAGAGAAAACGACAGAAAACACCCACACATGCGGCAGGTGTGCTAAACCCGCTAATGATAACGTAAAACAAGGTAAAGAGAAATGGAGGACAGGAATGTTTGGCGACAACAAGCTAGTTAATACTATAAATATGCCCAAACCTTTAGCAGAAAAAGTACGTGCTACAAATAAACCAAAGTCAAATATCACCGCCAACGGCTGATAATTTGAGTTAACTAACCTGGGGCCTGGATGGAGCCGCCGAGCCGCCTCCTGAACTTCAATGTTATATCCAGTTCCTTCCTCAATTCTTTTTGCAAACAAATATCCTTATTCCTCGACGCTTCTCGCGTATCTTTAATGAAGAAACATCCAGTCAACTGTACAGGTTTTATCCGTTATACTCCTTCTCTGTTCAGCGTTGCGCAGCGGTTCACGCGTCGCCATTTTGCCACCGAGCTGGCATGTGACTGACTTAGCTTTATGACCTCTGACCTGTCAGTCACGCGCAGGTAACAGGGTTCGTTCTCCACACTCGGAGTTTAAACCAGAAATAAAAGATGATGAAATTTTAGTTTACAAAACATCAAACATCATCTTTTTTTGACGCAAAAGTTCATTCAAAAAAGGAAGTTTAACTCTCAGTAAATGCTGGGTGGGGCGGTATCCAAATTTTCATACCATCAAACCTCCTCCACATTTTTACCCCAGTACCGTTTTAGCGTTTTACCATGACCTGGGTTTCCGTTCAAATCTGCCGGTATTTTATAACCCCGCCGGTCAAAATGTCAGGTGAAAATATTCCCTATATAAGTACAATTTGAATCAAAGACATTACAAGTGAGGACAAGTCGGCTGCAGCTACAGCCCCGCTCATAGATGCCACAAATGCGCAACAAGATGCCATCGCTTCTCCGTGATTATGGAGGCTTGAACTTTTCTACAACATGCGAATTTCTCATTAAAGATTTCAGCGAAATCTACCCTGAGTGGGCTAAACTGCCCAAAATAGCTTGCGATAGAGGTTTCTCTCTGCAGAACCGCATCAAAACAGCGCCTGCGGGATAATGCGCGTTGCAAGTTGCGGGAGACAATGCACAGATTTTAATTCAGCTGCTATAGCCTACAATTCACTGCAGCAAAAAGCATGCATTTAAAAAAAGAAGAAGCCTGAAACATGTCAAGGATTTTTTCAGTTTGGCTATTTGAAAACGCATAAAGCCAACGGACTTGTTTTATTTCAAGCTGGCAGCACGCCGCGTTATTAAAATGGTATGGTTTTTTGTTTGCAAATTGTTTTATCTGAGAATACTTTATTTATATTCATAAAATACAATGTGTGGAATGTGGAAAATAGGCCTAGAAATAATGCATGCTGAGAGTATGACTGTATCATTATATTAGCATATCAATCTGTTCAGAATCACATGCTCATGCCTGATTTTTTTCATCCGGATGAAGTATGCGTGAGATACAGCCACAAATACATCCATTTCCTGTGCTTTGGCAAAGGGTCACTTTCGTGGCGGCGCCACGGGCAGACCGTGTGACCCAGACCAAAGCTTTTGATAACTTTTAGTCATTAAGGCCTTAACAGCAAACAGGGCAATTTTCATCATGATCGGACGATTCTACTAGGACGAGTTCGTTAGAGTACAAAATGTGCGAAACACAGAATGGCGGCACTTTTCCAACGCCCTGTGCGTTGGGGATTTTTCACTCAATGGACTTTTTTTATCGTGCAGGTGCGAGGTATATGTGTACCAGTTTGCAGGTCTGTAGCTCTTGCGGCGAATATTTTCATATTGTAGGGGGCGCTGTAGAGCCATTTTGCCACGCCCATTCTGGAGTAACAGATTAAATTTTTCGCCTTGACTGAATTTTGTGCAAATTTTGGTGAGTTTTTGAGCACGTTCAGGGGGTGTCAGGTGACCGCAAAGTCGCGAAAGAATAATAATAACAACAACAAGAAGAATCATTCCAATTCTAATAAAAACATTTGTCCAGTAAATTGAAAACCTGCCGGTCACGCTGTCCGGTGCCAAGTTTTTCTAGTTGAAACCCTGAATTAAAAATTACGTACGAACGTACGGCTCAGACGGCGTCACCAAACTGTTGGCTTGTGCCTACAGGGTTCAGAAAATGAATACCAAACACTAATACTGAAACAATAACAACATAACATGCACAATATTAACAACTTTTATTAGCAACTTGTCGTGCGACTAGCCGTCTTTCTCCCTCTCCCTCTTTCTCTCTTCTCCGTGCTGTGACGTAATGACGTCACGTTCATAAACTTTATCGAACGTCTCCAAAATTAAAACATATACTACTGAAGTGAAACTGAAGATTCAACCACACAAGGCATTAAATAAATTATGTTTAATATTTTATCCTTATCTCCCATATAAGTGCATTGCATTTTATTTTTATTTTTACTGACGGTATTGAAACTGATACCGTTGCTATTTTTAAGACCCAGCGGTAATATTACCTTATTACCGCCCAACCCTAGTATCTGGTGCTTATAAAATGATTTACTTTATTACAACAACAGAAATGTGTCATGTACTTTTATGTCATGATTTAGTGTTGTGCACATACTAACCACCCATTGGACAAAATGAGATTCAAAAAAACCTTTTTATTAGAACAATACAGCAGATATAAAGGTCTATTGCAATCAAACACTCCCAACGTGTGCTTCAACAGACAATACGCGCTCCGCAAAAGAAATAAATTAATATAAACTAGAATAAAAACAGAAAATTAGGAAAAGAAAAGAAAAACACAGGTTGAAAATATGATTTTTTTTCTTCTCCTTCAAAGCAAAGTGTGATGCAAAGAAGACATGCTGATTATTCAAATAATAACTCAACTTGCTGCTCAGAAATTTCGCAGACCTAAATGTCAAACAATCCCAGAAATACAGTTTATGACAAGCTCAGAATATGTGTTTCCACTGTGCAGGTGCAAGATTTTGGTATTGTAAGAAAACTTGTTTAAATTCACCGTGTAGTAACCTCTAAGTGAAGTCTCAGTATCTAAGACTGTTCATGTGCCCTTATAGTAGTTCTGGTAATTGTTTGAGAACACTGTCAGATTGTTTTGGGAAACTTTATGATTTTTTTTTTTCTTTTGCCATTTTTAGGGTGAGTGACACTTGGTACTCCTGCCCAACACATAAAGATCTCCAGCTGAGCAACACAAACAGATGAAAGAAAAAACAAAGAGAAAATTAAAGCTTGCAATAATAATAATACCAAACAGAATTAAAATACAATCCAGTCAATAAAGAAAAACATGTTTTTAGACAGAGAATCCTTTTTCTGTGTAGGTGAATCTTATCAAGTGTCACAGAGGAGGAGGACTACAGTGAACTGCATCTGTACTGTATTAATACTGTAGATTTACAGTACCAAAGTGACATATGTGACTCTGGGGCCTTGTTTATAAAAATGTAAAGTTATCCTCGATGCGCTGTAAGGAGTCATTTAAGGGCATGTCTTAAAAAAGAATAAAATTATATTGGTGGCATAAAAATTAGTTTTATCTTTAGATATATAATAGAATTTACAGTAAGAATATAAATGAAAATGGCTACATATCAAGATGACACTTTTATATTTCATAGTTTTGACTTTATATTTGGTTCCAAGCACACATGTACACATGAGAACGTTTTATTTATGAGGCCCCAGGTCTGATTTCAAATCAGTGCTCCGACTCTGTGATGCTTGAAAAACACAAGGCCGCAGGTTCAAGTCAACAATGGGGAAAAAAAAAAAAAAAAAAAAAACACTGAGTAGAGGACAGTCGTTCTGTTGTCTCCATGTTTATATATCAAGGTTTTTAGCTCAGAAAAGTGACTATGAGTTTTCACTTTGGAGACAAAACACAAGCGAGTCTCTTATTTGATAAGATTCAGGTGTTGTGCCTTATATTCCGTCTTCTCTACTTTCTCATCCTTGCATATACAGACTTAATGAAATTATTTGAAGCGCTTCCCTCCAATCACAGTCTATTATTTGCTCCACTGCACCTCACTGCTAGAACAAGTGTAGATATAACACCTCTTCTCCTCATCCTTAATTGATTTATCAACTAACATATTTATTTATTCTTGCCATCATAACATCTTTTTTTTGTTCTTTTTTCATATATATTTCATACAAATCTATAACCCAAAATTTAGAAATCTTATTTACATGGAAAAGGGTTCTTTTTTCTTTTTTTTTTTAATGTTTAAAAGTGACTATTAAGCCCCCCCCCCCGCCCCGCCCAACATCTCCCCCTGCAACCTTAACAATTATGGAAGAAATCCAAAGACATTTTCCAGTCAATTCTTTTCCTTTTTCTTTCATATTTGAATGCTCTAAAATGTGACTTGGAAAACAGCATTCTGCAAAAAAAAAAAAAAAACACCCCAAAATTTTTTTTTTTTTTTTTTTTTTTTGAAAGCCACAATTATGCTTCCTCTTCAAATCCAACCATTAAATGTCACAACACAGAAGAAAATGTAGAATTTCTCAAGGGAGGATTTGAATGGCTCTGCCCTTCCTAAACAAACGGATATACTTTACGGAAAAAGTAAAGTCTCAAAAACTGTTATAGTCGAAACAACCAGAGCCAGAGGAGGTGGGGATGGACAGACAGAAAGAGAACAAAAACCCTTCTCAATCAGTTTTAATAACGCCCCCTGGGAGGCCATCCTGTGTATAACGCATACAGAAACACACCGAACAAGCCACTTCGGTCTTCAGGATGGGGGGAGAGCATGTGCATGTCTTAGGTTTTATGTGTGTGTTTGAGTAGAATATGTATGTATGTCTGTGTGTGTAAGTCTGTGCATATTATTAGAACCAGTGCCTCCCCGTAAAATGTGTGTGAGTGTATGGGTGAGTCATTATGTGTGTGTGTTAGAGAGTGCCGTCCTCGGCGCAGCCGGCTCCCGCCGTGTACCGAAACTCCTGCAGGTTGGAGACGCCGTGGAAATGAACAAAAGCCCCGGCGACTACCAAGATGTGGAACAACTGGTGGGAGTGGAACTATGAAAGAGAAAGAAAGACAGACAGACAGAGAGAGAAAAACAGTAAGTTAAATGTGTGCGAGAAAGAAACAGAGTGACATAAGGAGACAAAAATGTGAAGAAGAAACTGCTCCTACTTTAATATTAACACAGGGAAACAAATAGGAAATAATAGCTTTTAATTCCAGGATGTATTTTGTCCAGTCCATGCCTGTGTGTTTCTTAGACACTCACCCAGATGTCACACTTGCCAGGGAAGAACCTCTCAGGGATGCGAGCGGCGTACAGACAGGCTCCCGTGATGTAGAGCATCGCCATCAGCAGCAGCCAACCCATCTGACCGATGGTGGTCGCTTTGATCAGACCCTCGCTGATGACGAAGTGCAGAGTGGGAACCACGCCGCTCAGACCCAGACCCACGAACACTCCTACACAGAGCGACAAAGACCAGAAAACCCAGGCAATGAGCTGATAGGTACATTACACACAGTCAATATAAAATATTGATAAAAGCACATTTAAAGAACAAAACATCATCAAAATATTCAAACATCATCATGTCACGACCACACTCTACCTGCTCTGACTCCTCGGTACTGTGGTGTGGCGAAGAAGTCGCACTGGGAGACGGTGATGGCGGCAAGTCCCAGTATACACACCACTATCAGGTAGATGAAACAAGGCTGAGGGGAACAGTAGAAGGAGTAGTACAACCAGGGGACAAATGAGCCCATGATCAGGAAGGCGATCCCGCTGTAGTCCAACCTAGAGACAGGAAAACACAGAGAGGATGGTTTACAAACACAGTACGACTCTGTGGTTTTCCTACTAAAGTGTCATAAGCACAGTGATAAGGAATGAGAATTCATAATCTGTGAGTTTACAGTGTGCGCATCTTACTTGGAGAAGACTCTGGAGACGCCCTCAGAGTGGCAGTAGACTGTGTGGAAGAGCCAGGAGAAGGAGAGGCAGAGGATGGCTCCCAGGAAAAACATCCCGATCACCACCTTCTCCTGGACCGGAGCCACGAACGACATGTTGGGCCTGAACATGTACATCAGACCCAGACAGAGGAAAAACAAACAGCCTGCAGGGACAGACAGAGGGAGAGATGGAGATGGAAAGAGACAGAGATTACATATCCCAGCTGTTGATTGTGGCCTAAATAGTTTAAAGCCAGACAAAGGTAATAGTCAGTAAAACCACAGTAGCATTCAGGTGCACTATCTCCTTTACACCACTAGGTGAGAGCAGAGGAAATAAATATTCAAGTTGTTTTCAAGTCAAGAGACAACTACAAAGAACTGATCTGAAAGAAAAAAAGAATGGGATGGAAACAAAAACTGAAAAAACACAAACCTGACTAACAAAAATGCAAAAGTACTACTTCTTGTAACTCAGTCCTGACTGTCATGTGATGTGTGTGTGTATGTGTGCTCTTACACATCTATTGTTTAAGCGAGTTTAAGAGAGGATAAAATTCCTTTATTGTGTCTTGTTGCCTTGCTGCTTCTCGAGACTAAGTTTGCTGAACGAGTTTAGTTTAGGTTTGGATCAAGTGTATCAGTGCCCGCAGTGCAAGTGTCATACCTAGGAGGTGTGTCCAGATGTTTCCCGTCTCTGTGTGGATTCTGAAGATGCTCTTGAAGCAGGCGCGAAAAGAAGGCATGGGCGGCCTGTGGCCGTGAAGCAGGAAGTCGTTGTCCTTCAGCCAATCGGGGAGCACGTCGTGAGGTATGACGCGCCACCGGCCCTCCCACACCTGATTGGTTAATAATAAAGGAAACAGACAGAAACATCGTATTCATGTGTATGGAAAATGTTAATGAAAGAAAGAAATGACTCCTAATTGAATTTCAATGAGTTTATGAGAAGCAGCTGTTTGTTTATTAAATGTCCGTGAAACTGAGTGTTTGTGCATAAGAGTAGAGTACAGTATCACGAGACTGTGTTGTGTAGGTGTCAAATGAACAGTGCCAGGTCAAGGGATGTAAATAAATAAACTGAAGTCCGATATGGCGAACACCCCCAACAAGGGAAGAGAGAGAGGGAGAGATAAACCCTTTGACAGTTTCTCTCCAGGGTGATTAATGTCTCTAATTTACAACCTGCTGGTTACAATTTCAGAAGATTCTCAGTGTGCGTGTGTGAGTGAATAACAGTCCAAGCTGGGGTCCTCTGAGCTCATATGTTAACTTTTCAGCAGTGTCCTTTTAGAAGTAGTCGCTAAAAAAATGTTTAAAAAAAAAATGTGCTGGTTTTTATTAACTTACTCTCAAACTACACTGTAAAACATGTTCAACGCTGCCAGAGGACAAACAGAACTTGAAAAAAATAAAGTAAAAAAAGAAAAGTTGCTAAACCTGAGCATGCAAGGTTTGCCCAGGATGCAGACACCATTCTGATTTCATTGTTTTTATGGTTTTATTAGCTTCTTTTACTATGTGGTTTTATTGAGTGTTGTTTTAAAACGGCCACTGTAAAACAAACATCGCTCTTGGGAAGATTAACAAATTAAGTGGGAGGAGGAATTAAAAGTGTGGTGCCCCGAAACATATGTACAGTTAAAGGGAAGGATTAAGAGGGAATATTTGTTACAAAAAATTTAGCATAAACTAAACCAGTGTAGCATAAACTAAATTTTGTAGCTGCACTGCTGTACATGTTCTGTGTACGTGTTCAATACCTTGTGTACGAACTCCTCCATCCTCTCCATGGCATGGTGAGCCTGCAGCAGTGGAGTCATTCCCATGAAACCTTCATCGATGCTCCTCTCATCCTCTTCCTGTTCTTTCTCCTCTCCATCTGGTCTTCCTCTGTCGTCCTCTTCCTTTATTCGCCTCTCCTCTTCGCACTCTGGGACACTCTGAAAAGAAACAGACATTGTTAGGACAGAGAACAAAGAGCAAAAAAGGATTTGAATTTGGTCTGAATTTTAATTCTTTGGGGCATTTCAGCTTTAATAGATGAATGACGTGAGGTGTAACTGGAAGACAGAGGGGGTGACCTTTAAATTTTAACCTGCGGCGAGCAGGCATACCCACTTCAGACATGTGTGATTACAGCAAGCAGAAATTAAAACAGAGTATATTTTAAGAAAACCGAGAATTTTTGATCGGACAGATGTGGACAGTCTGACTAACCTTCCATTTATAAAGAGAAGATTAGACAGACGGTGTGAATTCAATCTAACACAATAGCTGTCACAGCTATGGAGCTGGGGACAGAATTAATATGGCTAGTGCTTTGTGATAAATACACAGTCATTCATCATAACTGACACACACAGAAACAAACAGTCACACACAGACTCTCACACAGAGTCGAACACACACCTGACACACTAAAAACAGCATGTGGATTCAGGTGGGCAGAATTGATAAGGCTTAGGGGCATGTCAGCATTAAAACCTGCAGGAAAACATTATTTTTTATTCTTTATTTTTATATTTATTTAAAGCCAGAACAGACACACAATCTCCTCCACACATGTTCTTCTGAAAGGAAATGATTAGAAAAGATGTGCCGTCTGTTCTTTTATATTACTCCAGAAGAGGAGGGTGTGGAATAAAAGAGAGACAAGAGTGAGAAGATTATACATTTTTTTTAAAAAGGCCGTGAGACAGAGATAGACAAGAGAACAAGAAAACTGCAGGGAGAGACAGACAGAGAGAGACGTCCTGTTGTATATATAATGCATGACTAACCCATTTTTAAAGTCCCACCAGCAAAATACACTCCAACTGCATGGTCCTTGCTTGTGTCTGTGTGTGTGTTGGCCATGCTGTGTCTTCTGCTGACAGTTACTTACAGGTTCCTAAATTCTGAGTTTGCTAGACTTACACCTGTGCGCTTAATCGTGCATGAGGTCAATCGTGCATGTGTATTCTAAGAAGGACACACACATACACACAGATACAGTTTGCATCACCCCTGAAAGTGTGCAACTGTAAAACCACATTCTCATCAATCCACTGCGTTTCAAAACCAAGATGAAGGTGACACCTGACATCTATTGTGTGTGTGTGTGTGTGTGTGTGTGTGTGTGTGTGTGTGTGTGTGTGTGTGTGTGTGTGTGTGTGTGTGTGTGAGGGTAAGCTTCAGTGACTGAGGGTATCTGGGTGACTGCCAAGTAGTCACGTGCGCTCTGCAGTCTTTGTGTGTGTGTCAGTAATAGCCTCTCATGTGTGTCCATGCGTGCATGTAATGTAGGGGTAGGCTTAAATCCAGATGCTGCATGTCTTGCTGTGGATTGTAAGGTTATTCTCGAAGGGTGTGAATAACTGTGTGTGTGTGTGTGTGTGTGGTGGACAAGAGGGTGTCCTGTAAATGCACTCAATATGCTATCACTAAAGTGGTGCCTCCTGACAAGCCAGCACATATACACTCACATTCAAACCTGCACAGATGAAACTGGGCCGAATGAAGCATGGTGATACGCTCAGATACACACCGCTCACACAACATACCCACCACACAATATATACAGAACAACAAAATGGAAGTGACAGTCCACAGCTTTTGGTTTTGTGCTCTGTTTCCCATCATAACTGTAATCTGCTGAGCACACAGTATCCACTAACTGTTCACT
>JBBMJY010000015.1:7833995-7845321 GCA_037833715.1 Toxotes lorentzi | reverse complement strand
GGGTCAGGCTCTGGGTCTCTGTGAAGCGCTTTGAGACAATTTGATTGTGGAAGGCGCTATATAAATAAAATTGAATTCAATATAAGAGTTAATTCTTTCAGGACAGATAGGAATAAGGGGCAGTGTGTCATACACACACCATTCTAGTTAACACTTAGAGGATGAAATAGAAAGGAAGAAAGGTGGAGATGAATGGGAAGCATTTAACCTATAACCCGTTTAGGTTGTTTAGGTGATGTATGATCAGCCACCCCCTCACATGAACCCATTTTTTACTGAAGGACTACAGCTGTTAGCCTACTGTACAGTCGCACAGTGATTTGTGATGCCAGGTTTGTTAGCAAGATAAAATGTGCATGTGCACATGTCAAAATGAGTCACATCTCTTTAGTTGCAACCTGCCCGGATTCTGAATTTACCCTGGCAATGATAAATGCTGAATAATCACCTAACCTGGCTCTGGTGTCACATTTAAATAGAAAGCTGGTTACTGTCTCTGGAGATCAGAAAATAATCATCAATCAATCAATAATCCTGATCATGAGAAAGTAAAAAATAAAAACATTTACACTATCATGAATTTTACTCCACAAAAACATAAGTAATATTGTTATGTTACCATGTGTTATATTTATAAGTGTCCAGACAGCAACAAGAGCAAATAGAAGTTGCAATGATGAAACATATCTTACACAAGTTTCTTCCACATAACATTACATTGCAAACAAAGCTGTCATTTTGGAGAACCACTGTTTTCTCAATGAACTGTAGTAAAAACTGCGAAAACACTTGGTAAGTTCTGCCACACAGAGTGATTTACTGTCTTGATCTACAGAATATTAATATTTAATATTACTGTTACTATTACTGTTACTGTTACACCAGCTGTATGAGGAAGCTGTGGGTGTGTTTCTCACATTGAAAGGAAAAAATACTGAAAAGTGACCAGCTGCTAGAATGAGAAAAGGAGCAGAAACTTCTTTTTTTCCTCCCGTGAAACATCTGCTCAGTTGCACTCAACTAAAGCCAGACCGTGAAAGCCGCAGAGCTGTGGTTTAGCAGCAGATGATGCAGAGTTTTTGGCTGTCAACTGTTGCTGTTGTAATCAGATCTAATGACAACTAAAGAGAGAAAATTCAGATAGGAGGAGTAGTGTAGGAGTGAAGCAGGTTGGGGTTCTTGGAAATACGGGCTATCCCTAACACACTAATGTGCTTACATTTTGGCGCACACACACACAGACACTCCCTGGATGAACGCAGTATGTCCACCACACGTGACTCAAGCTCAGCTGTACGGTCTCCAACAAGTCATTATGGCAGAGGTTATGGAATCAAATTTCGCTCTGTGTGAAAGTACGTGTGTGTGTGTGTGTGTGTGTGTGTATGTGGTCAAGGATATGATGTCATCCCTCGGGGACGTGTCCATCTTCAGCTCTGAAAACTCCCCATGTAACAGCTCACCATGTATGACTATAACAGCCTGGAGGTCAGCGCAGGTAGGCTGGCTGTGTGTCTGACACAGAGCCACAGTCACATGTGTAATCATCATCTCACTTGTCATACTCAAGCAGAGCACTGTTCCCGTTTTCCTGGGAAAGGTTTTCTTGGGAAACGCCAGAGGGAGGAACCTTTACGAGTCCGTAACTTTATTTAAACAGATTTGATAACATGTTCAACGCATCAAAAGAGCAGCTAGTCTATTATGAAAGTAGACATGCAATTTTACTTGGTATTCGTAACCTCACAATGTCTGTTACGAGTGTTAGAGCAGTTATGACTAAGGAGCAAACAAACATATAGCTGTTTGGCCTGTTAACAATGGTTCTAAGGCCAGGTGATGGATAAAAGTACAAAAAACTGTGCAGTGCAGGACAAAGGACAGAGGCTTCTGACACTTTTCAGATAAGCATGAGCAAGACTTGGATAATATACAGACATGAGAACAAGAGGAAATCTCCTTAGACACTGCTCTGCTCAAGATTAAATGAGGCACTTTTTCTTAAAAGCCCCTAAAGACCAATTTCCTCCTCTGTCTCACACACACACACACACACAAAAAAAAAAAACATATATCCAGCTCCCCTCAGACCGATTAACCACTCTGTATGCAGACCTAGCTAATGACTTTCACCGGACTAATGGCTGTTCACATGCATGCACACCTGAGACGCTGTGTGTGTTGTTTCTGCTTTCATTAGCTCTGCTGAGCTCTACAGATAAGTTTTCAGGACAGAGTGAAGGAGGACAGACATTTGAGGAAAAAATCTCATCATGCAGTGAAAACTTTTGAGTCAATGTAAACAAAGTCACATGCTGTTATAGGGCACATGTTATAGGGTGGGATACAGGAAACAGCTGCCAGCCAACAGGAATACAGCTGAAACTGTTAGGACCAATGGCAAGAGAGCCTGAATCTATAACCGACCAAAGAGCTTACCCTTGGACACTGTAACCCCTGCACAGCACAGATGAGAGAGATTCAACATGTGACTCGCACATGCACAATGTTCTTTTGGGACTATTTGGAAAACACGCCAAGACCATCAAAAACGGACAGTATGTTCCAAACACACACACACACACACACCACCGACTCTAAAAAAAAACAGACACTGTGCCCAGGCCGCTACAAGACAAACCGCTCCCTCTGTTCTTGCCCATGACCACGAGGAGAGCATGAAAAATCGGCATTAGCGTGGAAACAAAGTAACACAGATTTTTATCAAATTGTTCACAGTCGGAAGGCTTAAATCAAGGATCTTTACTTTGTTCAAGCACTTCAAACGTGTTTTTGTTTCTTGCCTCAGTGAATATGAGAGCTGACATCAAACTGGGCTTAGCTATCACATAAAACCTTAGGAGAGGTCTATCCAAGGGTCTCTTGCACATAATTCCCCATAAAACTACACACTGCTGTTATAAGACTTCAGTTTTTCAATGGCCTAAACAAAGGTTCATACATATAGGAGAATGGTATAGCTCTTCTCATGGGATTCTCAGCAAGAAAGCAAGTAAATGCATTCCCCAAAATATGATTTATGCAAATGTAGCTGCAATAACTGGAATATGTCCATAACATGTTAGACATTCAGATATATTAGCCTGCACCATAAACCATTTTTTCTGTGTAATCATCAGAAATAAAGGCAATAGTTCTTTTGCATTTTGTTGCTGTGAACATAACAAAGTTATATATGTTCCTTACAGCATTCCAGGGTTTAAAGCATAGTGGCTACAAAAGATATTCAGAGATTCAGAATAACTGAAGGACTGTGATTGTAGACGGCAGGTACAGTAAGAAGAAGTGAAACTAGATGTCACATTCCTGTCCACAGACTGGGCGTCTACGGTAACCTTTGGCACAGAGGAAGGATGTGCAGAGAACTCTAATGTCCAAAATATCAGGCATTGTTCACAGCTATTTTTTCATTGTTTATTGGAATTTCCTTTGTGTTGTTGTTTGTGGTCAAAATGTGTGTAATAAAATTCCACAGGCTGAAATGAAACTAACAGCTAATGCTGTCTAAAATTCTTCCAAGTCTAATTACGTGAACTGAATTAAACGATCTGTAGAAGATAAGTTAATTGTACTTTAATGACACTGGAAGTTTGGTACTTATGGACCACCAATGTAGGTATAATTAAACTACACTGTTTCAGAGTGATAGTTTTAGAGGCATCTTTACATCACTTTTTAAGAGTAACGGTCTGTTAAAAACAATTCTAAACACCACATTTGCATATGAAATACTTTATACAAAAGGTAGTTTGGTTGTTGGCAGGTAAGCAGCTATTGTTTCCAAAATTATTTTCTATGACTTGGGTGTGTTATCAGGAAGACAAACAAATACCTCATGGGGAGTAGGTCAAAGTTTGAAAAACATCTTGAAAAAAAAAGTTTTTTTTGTTTGTTTTGTAACAAAAAGTATATATAACCAAAAAATAAATAAATAAAAAATAAAACCACAAAAACAAGAGACATTCAGTCTGAGGGCAAACAGGATGGCAAACAGGATGTTTGAAACCCAAAGCTATACCACACACTCATAAACACGTTTCGAGACACACACCAACCCAAAATGCTGAAAAACTCAAAGGGTGGCCTGTGGGGTGTTAAGAAAGCCTGCCTGTGCTGACTGGGGGCCCCTAACATCCTCTCAGGTATCCGTGCTTTATTACAGCAGGTAAAAAGGGCACACACAAGCAGACACAATACACACACACACAAGCACTATTGTGTTTCAGATCAACGGTTCTAAGCTGATTGCCTTTCACACTGAACAACACAGCAGCAGCTTTGTCTGTATGCACACATGCACACAGTCTAAAAGCAAACCCAAGCGATGTCTCTGAGGGAGAGTATCAGGCACGTTTGTTTGATCAGTTCGATACGTTGCCATTGTGAGATGCTAATCACACAGATTTTTGGTAATGTGTTTGCTTTCCTTCCAGGAAGATGTCTGTGTATAGACATAACAGGCCTATTCTTAGGAGTTGTGAATCTTGCACACATTCAATATCCACATCAATTTCAACTTTAGGGTTGAACTAAAACTGAACATCAGGCAGAGCTGAGATATCTCTATAATAATGCACTGTTAATTACTAAAGCACAGGATGACTCATCATTGAGTCGGAAAAGCCTTGAAGGTGGTGAGGCTGTCGATAATAAGTGGAGGTGGTGGAGGTTGAAACGCTCGGGAAACAGGCTCATGATCAAACCGTGCAAAATCAAGTTCCAAGAATCTGCTTTAAAAACCCGGGACACTGATTATCCCTCAGCAACTATTTCTGAGGTGCCCCTGAGCAAGGCGATAAACACTCAAGTGCTCTCGTTATAGAGCTAATGGTAGAATGCACTTGATCTGTTTAACTTACATACACACTGTTGGTAACTTCCTCTTTTATAGACATATTTTGTGCTGTATTTCACTGTACACACTTTTACATAATCAAGTTCACAAGTTTTCATGCCTGTTTTTGCAGCAGTCATGAATACATTGTTCCTTCTTAACATTTTACTGTTAGTGTCATCATGTGTACTCTTGCATCATGCACTGCATTTCACATACATGCATGTATTTAAATGGTCAAGGCTTTAAGGGTAGGTGGCCCATCAAGACACATCAAACACCATGCAGAACTTCTAAAAAGGGAACGTGGCCAATTTTCATATGTTGTCCCAAAACCTTCTTAAACCAACTTTAAATCTAAATGTGTTCTTAACTTTTAAACACTCCTTTTAAAGCATATCTTCTAGTACTTTTTTGATCTGTGGATACATTAGGCCCTCAAGGGAAAACTATAACAGACTGTGGTTAAGTGATTAAACCACAACACTAATACTTTTTTTGTTTAACGTGTGTGTGTGTGTGTGTGTGTGTGAAAGAGACTTCCTTCCACTTTGTTTTTAGCTACATGAGAGTCCCACATGTATCACAGGCTGCTTTGCAAATATCCTGATGTAAATAAAGTCTTACTGACAAGGGTAAAAGATGTTTACAATGTAGAATTTGTTATTGTGTGTAAAGTATAACTTGCTGTGCAAAAAGGTGCATGTTGTGATTTATACTCACCCCATTGTGTGAGGGGCACTCTGCGGTAATGAGGTGACTGGTTGAAGAACCTGAGGTGGGTGTGTCTCCTTTCTCCCGGGGACTCATGGGATCTGTAGGCGTGCTATCTGTGGTGTGTCCTATGAGGTTTGAAGTTCTGTGTCGCAGCACGAAGGCCGGGCCGTTGGCCCCACTCGTCTCTCCTCCGTCCAGCTTGAGACGCTGGACTGACCTCCACTGAAAACTGGAACAAACTCAGCCGGGGACCGGACAGAAGACTCAGTGGATGTTGTTGCTTAAATCCGGATGAGACCAAACCTAACAGGACCGAACACGATAGACATATGGTGAAGAACACAAAACTGCAGCAGTTGTAAGCAGAGCAAGATGACAGTATAAACGAGGTGACCAACCTGGACTCCAATGAGGAGGCTGAAGCCTTTGGACGAGACGACACTTTTACTCAGGACTTTTTGGAACAAAGTTGGAGACTGACAGAAAAAGAGGAAGAAAAGTAGCAAGAAAGGGAAGAAAAGTCAGGGACAGGAAGAAAAAGTTAGTATCATTTTGTTTATCCTCAAATCTGAAATCCCAGTAATAAAATCCAATCAAAACAAAACAGAAGAAAGAACCAAAACATTATAACTGTTAAACACCATGTTTTTACAGCACTGCAAAGAATATGGTGTTTAACAGTAAAAACACATGGATTATGCAAAGCAGTTTCCTAAACAATAAAAAATACAAGCCAGGGATATAACCAACAAATGTCAGATGTTGCTTTATACCAGAGAAATGAAACACATCAATGCAGTATCATTTTGGTTAAGCACATATATTTCAGCCCGTGTAGCAGGATGGCTTCAAATTCTGTTTGGGCTAAAAATATAATTAGTGGAGATACAGCCTTGAAATTAAAAGGTGACAAAGTTCAATCCTCTTAAAACACAAACTGTGCTGCAGGAATATCACTGTATGCTCTACTCATTTTTAGCTTCTGCATTAGAGATTAGATGTTTTATCTCTGTCACTTCAAAAAGTTAGCCATGATGAAAAGGCCTTAAAATACTGCATTAACTAACATCAGAAGCCAATTAGGAGCTGCCAACTTGCTGTCATGGTGAGTTGCTTAGCGACAAGAGGTGTCAAGGACAGGAACAAGAGATTCACACACAGGAAGTAAATGAGGACCCTGTTGAGAATGTACAATCTCTTTTTTTCTTCATCTTTCTCTAACCAATTCAGTGTTTCTCTACACAACTATTTGTCTGCTTTACTGGGAAATATCACTTCATTTAAAATTCAGGTTTGGAAAAAAAAACAGTGCTGAGGAACAAGCAGAAACATTTTCACCGAAATGAAATCAAAATCTGTCAGCTGCTGCTGGGTTAGTCAAAGCCACTTTAGCACAGAACCTGTCATAACTGAGAGGTGATAGTCAATTCTAAATCCACCTTGGCATGCATATCCGCTTAAGTGTCTCATAAATCCTGGTATAACTAAAAAAAAAAAAAAAAGTATTTTCTAGCACCTTTTATATGAAATGCTGCAGACACTACCGCTACACAGCTTTAAACTCAGACACAAATCTTTTTCAAATCTGTAAGATATTGTCATGATGGCAACAGGAGCAAAAGTGTGCAGGTGGTATTACTGAACATATGACCACCCTAACCATAACCTAAACTTGGAGCAAGCATGACCAGTAAAAACAGGCCCTGTGAAAGTCCTTGGTTTGGAGGATCTTTTCTATCCTTGTGAAGGCATTTAGCCTTCACAAGGATAAATGTACTTGTGTGTACCTCACCTAGACCCTATTCATGTCTGCATGTTTTTACAGCAGCATGTTTCCAAACAGTCACTCACTCACGACCAAACATTTAATGTACTGTAAGTGATGAGAGCTACAGCTGCACGTTCATATCAGCATACTACTACACTATGTTCTCTCTCTGCCTCACCCTCTCCCCACGTCTCTCTCAAACTCACACACACAAACATACACACACTCACACAGAGTCCTCCTGAGGGGCCAAGCCAATGTGAACATGCCCCTGAGCACTGGACCACTTCATTTAAACCAACCCCCCTGTGCTACCACACGCATACATTAGGGGATAATATACTCAAGGGAAAAAAACAGAAACACAAAGGCATGCACATACACACCTGAGCATGTGCTTGTAAACATACACACACAGACCGTTAAAGATATAATTGGTAATAGGGTAATGTAAGCAGGTAAAGAGCAAGAGACACAGGCAACACACTTACTTACTTACTTTTTTCAATCCAGACTATATTTTGACACCAGCGTTTTCAAATCTGTGGTGTATTTTCAAAAAAGCGCAATTTTTGGGTGTGAAAATGCCACACAGAGATAATACAAATGTGTTTTTACATCTAGTCACCTAAGTGCAGGCATGGTATTAATTTACTTATGGACTACGTACCTATAAAGGCCTTATTAAGACGATGTGCAAGAACTAAACCCATAACAGCCAACAATTATTCGGTAATGATCATTTAAACAGCTCCATAACCTTAATTATATTAGGAAACACAGTCACCTTTGGAGAACTGTGACATTTTGTTCATCTAGATGTAGAATAAAAAAAAAATTAAGTGAAAACATTCCTGCTGGAAGCTGGCAAAGCTTCTGTTCACCAGCGGTTAACACTAATTGCATATACTACAATAACATGAGCAGTGTTTTTCAGAGAAGTGGTGTGTGTGGAGCATGCAAATGCATATACATGTGGTTTTTACAGCGAATGAAAAATTAAATGTCAAACCACAGCTAGTGGTGGTGAAAGATTATTGCCACACTAAAGAAACAAGAAGACGTGAGAATGAAAGGACTATATAGACAATAAGGAAGGGGACAGAAAAAAATCATGAAAGAAGTCATAGGAAAAATAGAGTGTTAGAGTGTGCTAAACAGAGATGATTGGCCTGTGGGCAAGTTCTCTACTCGAAATCAAACACTTCTACACTCAGAGATTGTCCAATCAATCTCTCTCCTCTCCCTACCCCCTATTTCTGCTCAATTTACTATTTTTGAAAATTACCTTGATGCTCTTCTTGTGTAACTGCACCATCATCTTCTGCCATGATGAAAAGTGAGATTTCAAACCAGTTCCTTATTAGCTAGGGAATAAGGGGAATAAACTACTTGTGATATATTTTATTAATTTATTTTTTTATTATATATATTTTTTTGCAGCTGTATTCAATTCCCAAGATAACAGTCTTGTGGCCTGATTGCCACACAAGAACAAACAGCTCTCCTTAGAATTGAAATAGCTGGGAAGTTTTCTTCTGTGTGGGTCTGATAAGAGTCTGATAGCAGTGGAGGAAGGAGAACAACATTACAGAGACTTGTGTGGATGACTACAAAGGCAATTTTTAATCTTGGCCTGATCATTGAGTAAAAAGGCTGAAAATCTGTAGTTTTTAAGTAAAAGCAGCTTTCAATTCCTTTCATCCTCATTTTTTTTTAAAACAATATGCTCAAATCTCTTCCATCTCTCAATATTTGCGGATAATGCAAACTAATCTGCTCACTATACACATCCAGCCCCTGGCTAACTCAATAGATTGTATGTTTGGAAACTGCAAACAACCTCAGGCACTGCCCTGATGACAACGAGATAGCCACAAATATTCGGTGAGGTAATTACAGCATGAAGAACTGAAGAACAGCTGTGTGACATTTTTCATTTTTCTGTATCTTTGCAACAGCAGTTGCTTGATTGTCAGTGCTCTTCTGCCGTCATATAGCACATTAGTCACAAGTGTGAGTGAAAAACATAGAGCACACAAGCACACACACACATACACAAACTCACTGGCACTGCTTGCAAGAACCAACTGGACAACCACAGTAGCACAACAGACAGGAAAGAACAGACCGACCCCATATTGAGATAAAAAGCCTCAACGATGGAAAATACGATACTGAGAAAAAGAAGTAGAAAAATAAATTTTTTCACATGCCCAAACCAAATGGGGCTTCCCAGGGTCTGAGCCAAATCCCAGTGTTGAAGTTTCAGTTCTGAAGAACAGCTGACACACAATGTCTGTTGACAACAGGATGCAAGATGACTCATCAAGATGTTTCATGCAGGGTAACTGTATGATCACAATTTTCTTGGCTCATAAGTGCCTTGAAGGGATATCATATACACCCTCATTTTTCTCCCTATTAAAGTCCCGGCATGAGGTTCAATTATTTTCCACATTGAACCTCCATGAAACAAACCATTTGTCACACAGACCATTTTACCATCTGCTCTGTTTTTTTTTTCTGCAAGTTATAACAACTCAGATAATACCATCAAACTGCCCCCTGAGTGATACTTTAACCTCAGGGGGAGACAGAGGATGAAAACAGCAGCAGCCTGAAGGACCCACGTTTGAGACCTTCTGTGTAAACCACAGTCAAGAAAGGGATTAACCAACGCTCTGACTTTAAAACTCTGCCCTTGAGCAACACTTGCCTTCCTGACTAGTAAAACTACGCAGTCGCCAGTGCTTTTCAACCATTCCCTAAATAGCTAAAACAGAGTAACAAATCGCGATTGCATGCTGTCAGCAATATTTAGAAACATATATTCAGTGTGTACATTTTAAAAAGCAATAATCTTTCAGCACACTCACTGAAATCCTCAATTAATATTTAATATTTTATTCTCTTGACATCATGAACCAGCCCTGAGGCTACTACCACAATGCCATTAATAAACATTATTGTCCTGTAACCATGGATGCTATTGAGCTTTTAATACTGATGCTACTGGTTTGACCCAGAGATCAATATCTACAATACTGAGAGTGTGTATCCACTACAGCTGACAATACAACTTGTGACTAGCAGGCCATGATAGCACTAATGTGAATAGGCAATTTTAAGGATCTTAGCGATTCTTTTCATTACACAAGAGACTTTATTGATCTTTACATATTAATATCACTGATGTGACCTTTGACCTCAATAAAATAAAGTCTTCAGGTTCTAGGATGTAGATGCGTTTGTAAAAGTTCAGAATTACAAAAACAAGTTCAAAGAAACTGGGTTTGTCTGGGACATTTGTGTTTGTGTTGATGCTGCTATACTGGAAAAATTCCTCAGCTCTGACTTTGTACTTAAGGTGTTTATTTTAGTTTACTGTCATACAGCACATCTTATCTACACTGCATGTCGCTGCAAGTTCTCTGTCTGATGTAATGAAAAGCTTCAGAGAAGCAAAGTTCATCTACTTCAAACTCCATCTGTGTCAATTTACAATGTAGGCAATGCTGCGTCTCTCTTTAGTTACTATAGGACTCACGTCACCAGCAGGCTTTTGGCATGTAGAGGTTGTTGTTGTGCAGAATTATTTATTAAAGGAAGAGGCAGAGATTCGGCTTCCTGCACAAGGACACTACAGCAGGACCCTGAGTGCTATTGATTGGTTTTTGATGGGATCAAACATGTGACCATCTATTCAAAAAGTAGACCACCTTGTCATTCAAGTCCCTCTCTTATCTGTTGTTTTTTTAACGACTGGAAACTGTTAAATGGTCAACTGTCATTTTTACACTTCCATTCTTGTACGGATTAAACCACTGAGATGTAACTCAGCATTCCCTCACACTCATTGTTCCCATCTTCCCCTCTGTCTCTCACTTGTCTCTCTCCCTCTCTCATGCACGCACGCACGCACGCACGCACGCACGCACGCACGCACGCACGCACGCACGCACGCACGCACACACACACACACA
>JBBMJY010000015.1:7823035-7833895 GCA_037833715.1 Toxotes lorentzi | reverse complement strand
CACACACACACACACACACACACACACACACACACACACACACACACACACACACACACACACACACACAGAAGCTGACTTCTCTCCAAAGCAGCGTGGCCACTGTCACTGAAGAAGTGGCTCCAAAAATCAAACCTGGCAACTGACGGACAAAGGCAACAGGAACTCAGATGAAAAGAAGAGAAGCGGACTGAGAAAAGAAAGTGACAAAATGTTTAAGACCGCTGCCTGAATATGAAGAAAATTCATTTATTGTATGTAGCCAAAGGAGAAAAATTAGTTTTATGAGGAAGTTCACTGCAGATGACAGCAGTGGATGGAAGTAGGTGAAAGCATGACCTCTGCCAACTAAAGGGGAAATGAAAAGAGAGATGTAAAGAAAAGGATATTAAGGAAGGGCAATGCTTTACAGCAAGGACTGCTAGTCAGACATGCAGTTGTGCCTGGGGACGGAATGGGTGTGTGTGGGACTTTGTGTAATGACACATCAAGTTGTAGGTGCAGTGTTTTCTTTTACTTTCATTCAGCAGAAAACAAATGTAGGACAAAGGTTAAGGAACAGTACAACTACTGTGTGTAAGTCACTTTCACACATGTATACAGACTATAAACTGTTTCAAAACCTGAGCAGCGAGAGAACTGCTGAGACTGAGAAGAAGATCAGAAATACAGAGCTTACGAGATCAGTTGAGTAAAGACCGTAAGGAAAGGAATGACTGAGAAGTGAAGGAATGAGGATTAGTCATGTTCTACAAATATCTACCATTCACTGAAAGATTGCTGACTAAATTTCAGGCAGTGAACAACAGTGGACCTTTTCTTACTCTGATTCTCATCCAATTGTACTTTATTTGTTTTGTGCAAAGAATCTCCTCTTATGCAAGGTAAAGATCCTCATGAATTTGTTTGACTGACCCACAGAAAAGATTTTTGTTCAATTCCTTGCAAAAGTGTTTTTTTTTTCAGAATTATAACAGATTGCTTTTTCTTTGATGTGAGCCTATATTCATCTCCAGTGATTACTTCTGAGTCAGTGTTTCATTCATTCATTTAAGTTCTTTACTGCACATTTAAATGACAGTCCTTAGCGTCTGACACACAATGAAGGACCTTTATCCACTTTACACTACAGCAGTATTACACCTTTGTCGGTATTGCTACTGGTTCTTCAGCAGTGAATGTCACAGGCTGTCAAGTGACTTTTTCCCTACTTAGTGTCCAATGTCATTTCACCACATATGGCCTGTGGCCTGTCACCTGCTAGGTTAATATTCTCTCTCACACACCTTTCAACCCTTTTCCCATCATTTGTTCTATATATGGTTCAATTTTTAATCAGTCAGTGTGTTTTTCTTAAGTCAGCCTTTTTATATTCTACCACCCCCCCAAAACATTTGGGTGTGTTATTAGAAATTATGTGTGATAGTGAGTTTATCAAACTGTTTACTGAGTGTTGTTTAAACAATGATACAAATACCATGTTAAACAGAAATCTGGCTCGGCCATGACCTTGAGCTTTTCCATTACCACATACCTGGTTTTTCAGGTTAGACAGAAGCTCGAAACAGTCAACAGGAGACAGTTTGTTAAAACAGGTTACACGGGCCTATCTGTTTATAATCGGTCAAAACAGGTTTACTCTGATCTGTATCTTTACTCATGAAGGTTTTTTTGTTCACAAACGTTTCCACAACCTGACAGACTACAATTACCTACTTAATGATCACCTAACATGTTCAACCACACTTTTGATATGTTAAAGAAATAATGCAAATTAGGTGCATATCGAGGGAAGCTAAACAGACTTTCTGTTTATGTAGCTGACCATTTTCACTAGTTGCATGAGGGCATTTTGATAAAATTTTCTGTTGGCATTTAAATCTTCTAATTTAATACATCAGCTTTCCTGACATTGATGTCACTTTTTCTTTTAACGGAGCCACAATTAACTGACAAAAGCCCTACAACCGCATAAACACATATTCCTGAGACAGGGAGCAGAATCTCTTTTGCTGTTAGAGTAAGTCCAAAAGCCACAAACATATTATGCAAGAGAGACACTTCCTGCCCTTTAACCTACATGGTAAAGTTGGACTTAACTCCTGTCCAGCTGTTGTGTTTCTGTTTATCTGTCCGCATCCTTTCACTATTTGCTAATATCAGTATTAGTCAAACATAAACTTCTCCTGTAGCCGGAAAGGTCAAGGGATGGTAGTAACAATAGGAGTGTGTGCGTGGAGGGGAGTATTTTAATCAACATAGGAATTTTTCAGTGTAGGTGAAGATGTTAAACTGTCAATATCTTAAGGCCCTGACCTTGCTTACTCGAGCAGACAGAAAAACAGTGCTGACGCCAGTCACTTCTTTTTTTGTATCCCAGACAGTGGCTTTGTCCCTACAAACCAATTAAAACCTGTACATTGTCAGCCTCTGCAGCAAAATGACCTCAAACCTCTTCATCTAGCAGAAAGAGAAAATTAAAATCATCCTTTGAATTCTAAATTTTAAAGCAGACCAGTCAACTTCTGGCTATCACTATGTTTCTTGACTAAGGCTTAACTTAAGTCCTCCACTGTAACATTCTTTAATCTGTTCCTTTAACTATTTTTGCAGGGGTGGACATTAAGTTAGCAAAAATTGGATTTGTCACTCAAAGTCAATCTCATTTCCAGGTTACTTCTCTGTGCTGTAATGCTGTGCAAGTTCCTAAGGTGAATAGGCTTCCCCTTGCATTTGGGACAGCTTTACAATGATTTAAACCTGCAGCTGGAGACCACATGACTGCTTTTACTGTTTTCTGGGACTGTGTGGTAGCACTGAGACCTGCACTTAAACAAAACCACACACATACACACCCATCCTACCATTACATTACTGAAAACACACCTTTGATTCTGTGTCTCCATGCAGCAACACCTGAAGGCTAGTAAGTGCAAATAATTACTTTGCTTTAGCCTGCTTGCAATCTCACATGGGTGGGGTTTGCTTCATGATTTCATTTTAGTTCGGCATGATTTTCTATATTGACACACTATCCTATTTACCTTTCAACCCATATAGACCAAGTGGAAAAAAATATATATGTGTGTGTGTGTGTGTGTGTGTGTGTGTGTGTGTGTGTGTGTGTGTGTGTGTGTGTGTGTGTTCCCTGGTGACCCATCAGTCCTGGTACAGCAGTGAGTTTCTGATGAGGCTGCCAGCAGTCTTATGATGAAGAGATAAACAAAGGAAACCAGTGTGAAATGAACAACACACACACACACACACACTTGCTCTCTCATTCACAGTATACACACAGGCACAGAGCCACGTAGTGCATCATTTACTACCGAGTATTCACACACTTGTTTACAGACATGGTGGATGGTGGAAATATATTACCATTAAAAAAAACTCTATATGTCTGTTATGTAATGGGCTAAAACTAAATTTCCCCAGACCATCCTGGTGCTAAGAGAGTCCTAGTTTCATTGTAAGACAAGCAAAAAAAAAAAACCCCATAATGACAAATTACACACACATGCATAAGAACAGGTCAAATGACGACATTCAGCTGTCCTTTGCCGGAGAAGATGGGCCAATAGGTCACAGTCACTGTTTGGCTTGATATTAAATAAACAGGTAACTCATACAAACACACAATATTTGTAACACACATTTTAAACAGTGCCAGTTCCGCTGTCAAACACTCTCCCTAACTTTAGCCAAACATCCGAACAAAAAGCTAAACAGGCAATCTATATCTCACAGTCCTTTAGTTTCTTTTAAAGCAGTGCCTCTCCTATAACGGTAAGTATTATTGAATAAGTCAGTGGTATTGAGAGTAGCAGGAGCCCAAACATGCCCACTGACAAATAAAAAGACAAGGTTTTGCCTCCAGAAGAGAGACAGGCTCACAGATCCACAGCTTTCCACATCGAGACACAATACCAAACATTCATGTGCAAACAAATCCACATAAAACATCCATGTAACAGGTACTCTCTCACTAAAGTAACACTTAACTCCACATAATTAACTGCCCAGGAAAATTAATAAATATATCTGGACCCCCACTGTTCAATGCCTAGACTAACACTAAAAATGGACACATCTTGTCCCAATTTCCACCCAAGGATATACGAAGAGGCTGCCCTTTGTGTCTAAATGGTACCTAACCACCAACCATATGAACACAGAGCAGACACAGACCAGAACAGAACAAGGCCAGTGCTCTGTTGGCTCTGCTAGCGAACACAGTGCAAACAAATGTAGTGATTTTCAAGCACTGGGTGGTAATCCAAAGGTGGGTCATATGAAGATAAAAATAGTCCCCCCCTAAATGTTCTCATGAAAAGGGAATCTAAAGCTACTGACTATAAAGTTACCCTCTTTAGTCTGTGAGATGTGAAGTGGACTGAATAAAACACAGATAATATAAGTTTCTTTCTCAGCTCGTCACCAGGGTGGGAACTTAGGTTTGTGCCTATGATAAAAATAAATTAGCACAGGTTATGTCTTGCTTTTTATTAAAAATCTTCTTAAGTGCCGCAATATGAAGAGGCTCATCTATTATATATTTTTTATACAGGGTTACTGTGAGAATGTGGGATGATATAACTAGATGCCTGTAATTAAGAATTCTTTTTATCACTGTTGTGCATCCATCAATTATATTTTCGATTAGTTTCATTAATGGTCCAGAAAATACCATATAAAGTAAAAGAATGCCTATCACAATTTGTCAAAGTTCAACCTGACATATTTACATTGACTGTTAGTTAAACCAAAACGTACTTAAACAATTAGTCGATCAACAAAATAGTTGATAAGCCAACTTTAGTACGTACAAATGTTGTAGCTTAAACCGTTGCTCTCACAAACTCTCACACACATACAGACACAAACACATCCTGTTAATGCTGTATTTAAGATGCTTAATGTGCCTATGGACAGAGTAATTATCTAGTATTAATGTGTGTACATGCTTACTAAGGCAACAAAATGACAAAACAAACCATTTCAGAGAAAGGAGCATTTTGTTCTTTTTGTTTTGTACACCACACGCACACATAGTCTCATTCTGTGAGTGGAGAAGGAAAGTAAAAAAGCACAGAGACAAGAAGAGAAATATAAAAGAAGGAGAGAGACAGCAACTCTGTGTTATGATCAATCAATTTAGCAATGACAGTTCACTGCTTTTGTCAGAAGCTATGTTTAGCTGCTCTCCTGCCTGGCACACTGTCAAAGACTGACTTCATTATACATTAAATTCTCTGGAGAGTTGTACTTCCAGTAAAAAAATATGACGTATTGCTCAACAGCCATGTCTAGCAGGCTGAGAGTTGGTGCACCCATCAACTCGAGCAATGGGTGCTCTGAATTCATTCTTTGTAAAATTGCAAATCAATATCTTCTAACAGGAAATTGCTACAAATGTCCTGGTTAGAAGAATTTGAACGATGTGAGACTCAGATAAATAAAGGCTGTGTGGTAAACTTACTGTGGTACTGTGAGTACTGTGCTTTGTGCACATTCTGATTTTTCTATAGAACATGGTTACAATACATATGCAGGCTTTGACACAGAAGTGCACTGACATACACAGGTGCAAACTGAGAATAAAAGCAGGGGTGGGTATGTATAATTATATTTACAAATAACAGTCTAAAGTTTCTTTCTGCTACTGTTAAGTTGCATAGGAGCAAACCTGAACTTGGAAATAATGACACTTCGAAGCCCAAAAGGGTCACACTGCACAAGAGGACCTTGATTAAAAATGCAAAATGAGTTTCAATGCAAATACCAACTAAGACACTGCTCCATGAAATATCCATGGGCTAATCTCAAGCTAAGGGGAGACTGGGAGTGTTTTTGTACAAATAAAATTTGGGTTCAAGACAAACTGGCTATCAGCTACCCAGCCCATAAAATATTTATGACATGACCTCATGCTTTGTGGCAAACCGAACAGTCAAAAGAACAGTGAAATGGGATGGGCATATATGCAGCTTATGTAGTCAGTACAACTAAAAGGAAATATTAAGGAGCAATAAAACGGGAATTTAACACTCCATAGTCTCTCTCTTTCTACATATTTTTTTCTATAGAAAGCAATTCTCAGTGGTCACCAGTTAAGTGCTGGTAAATTCTGTAAAGTTTGACAGTATTGTCTGCTAGTGATGACTGATGGCTAAGTAAACACTTTTAGCAGTCACATCTTCATTAAGAATTATCATTATTTGATAAAATAGTGAATCACACCTAATGCATACCAGAGCAGACAGACTGGGCTCAGGTCAGGTCTTCAAGTCACTGGGGTTCAAAAACATTAAAATCAACTTATACTATCTAATCTGGGGTCATCATTTGTTTATGACATGATTACTGCATGGTACAAAGAGTCTGTTCTACAAAAAGCAGTTCTATCTTGATCTGAAAGGTCATAACAATGTTAGATAAACACTGCATGTTCCTGACCTTACACAGGTACAAAATGATTTACAGCACATTTTTGTGATTTCACACGGCATCAAAATGCAACAAGGCAAGAAGCTAGATACCTAAATACGCATTTAGACACAAGATGAGCAACAACAGATCTGTCAAGCTATTATAAATTAGCCTTTGCATCAGTGATAATAAAACACAGAATCTATCAACCGTTCACATATAAAAACAAATACACTGAAGTACACTAAATTAGCCGCACTAACCATTCATGTACACTCAGACACACACGGAGCACACAGGAGTCAACATAACACTGGCGAGCAAGCAAGACAAAGAAACCAAAACTCCAGCCAGACTACCTTCTTGTTGACAGCGACAAAACGTACACTTTCACAACGGGAGACACACAAAGGAGCGTTTCTATTTGAACAGCGTTAAGCTGCTGCGATAATATTTCACCTTTCATTTCACAGTAACTGTGTTGTGAAAGGTAAAAATATAAGAAACAGCCTACAGCCCACCGACAGGCTGTGGTGAGGGTTTGTTTACACCGACCTAGCGAGCTGGCTAGTCCGCTAACAAGAGCTGCCACATCCGAAAGAAGCCAGATAACTCTTGAACAGAGCTTGTGTTTATTTTGACAGCTTCCCACATCGACCTATCTGCCTTTAAACATACCAAATACTGGCTCCGTGTGGATAATAATGCCCCGTAAAGAGAAAAGCAAAGCTGTATTTTCTCGCTGGCTAGCAGATTATGCTTCTCTCTGTTGTTTTGACAGTCAGAATTAGCTGGATAGCCAAGCGGCTAGCTGGCAGGTTACATTCACAGAGGCGCTAACGTTACGCTAGGAAACTCCTGGGTGACTGTAACAGACCGAAACAAGACAGAACAACAAAAATAACGATTTACAGAGGCAACTGTCTGAGTTGTATTATTCACCTGGTGCCGATGTCTGAAGAGAAATCCGTCCCCTTGTTCATGTAACTCAGTTAACAGAGAGTTGTAGTCACTCTGCTCCTCTGGACTCCGAACATTTACTGACTGCCGTTAGACTAGACTAGAGACGTCGGTGGGAGGCAATCAGTGCGTGACGCTGCTCGCATGAGCTAAAGGTAGCCAATCGGATCTCTCGATGACAAAAAACGACCAATTACTGACGACCAGGAACAGGAAGACATTTTTGAGAAAGTATTTTGTAGTTTTTAGGAAGTTTGACAAATCCCACGAGGTAAAAATATGAAAAATGAGTGGATGCAGCAATATTTCAGAGCTGAACCTTATAAACGTGGTTAAATAGATACGATGTGAGCCATGCCACTCTGTATTTAAATTCAGTGGCGGTTTAATTGCGCAGACATCAGTCTGTCAGTTACAAACCTGTTTGGCAAACAGTTGCCATATGGAAATTGAGCAAGTTTCAACAGTGTTTGGTCAACCTAAGACCTACCGGCCAGGAGCATACTTATCTCATATATTCATCCCAAGGCCAAAAGATTTTGGTTGATACACAACTTAATCAATATAATTTATTATAAAGATTGTTGACTATTTACTCCTTTTCTTTCAATTGACTGATTTATTTGTTAATTGTTTTAACAGTATGCATGTCAATACATGCAATGTATTGTAAGAAAAGAAGTTATTCTGTAGTTGCAATAATAATGTCATTATTAATGTTCTTGCTCTCTGATAAAAATGACTTCATGCTGAGAATCACCCCACTGTTGGATCATCTGCTCTCTGTCCTCTCCTGACACAGCACACACACACACACACACACACACACGCAAGCACACGCCCTGCTGTGCTACTATTATGGTTAACTCTGATTGCATGATTGTGCAAATGGATTTATTGTGATGCAAGGCTTTGGGAGCTGGGTGTGTTGCAAAACTCAGCACAGATCAACAGACTTTCATCGGTCTGGTTAATCAGGTGCACAGTCTCACCACTAAACACGTTCAACAACTTTGAGGAGCTATCCTTTTGTTTTCTGTACACGAGATGCCACATAAATACCATTTGGAAGAGGTGCCTCTAAAAATGTTGAAAATCTTGCTGCCATTGCTTTGCTGATGCAGAGGAATGTATCTCATTGAAGTGACGTTATCCTCAGTACTTTGAACTCATTATTGTTGTATGTTCCTCAGGCCATGAGTTTATTTAATCATATCTTACCTGAGAGATAAGAACTGTTAATGATGGGTGCAGTTTTATTGTATTTGAACTACACGGTAATTTATTGATTTAACTGTGCTCTGTGTAGTTTATGGAGGAATGTCTAAAAAAAACTTTACAATATAGTATGAAACAGTATAATTACATAGATAAAATTTGAAGGGAGCTTGATGTGACTACCTTACTCACCAACCACATTTACAAGGGGTTTACAGTATTTTCTGGATTTCTGACAGCATCTCACATAACTTGAAAAGGATTTTTACATAACTCATTATTTACTCATCACATGGTTTTATTGACTTAACCTATGGTTTTTCAGCTAATCGGTTGAAGTGGCTGGCTGGCATAGAGTTTATCTCCCTCTACCTGACTTTCTGACAAAGTCCACCATCAGACCTTCAGCTCCACAGCCCACCAGTGAACTCACAGCGGTGGTGACATGCACTGCAGTTGACAGGGTATCACAGTTTTCTTGCATAACATTGATTTCTGATTGCACCATGCTCACGTTGCTAATCTTGCATTTAAATGTTTCTTTGTTGCCCTGTCTGTGTTTATGTGGGAACATGTTTGCAAGCCTCCTGTAATCTTCCGAGCCGATGCAACGAAATCTTGTTCATTATACATACTTGGAACATAAAGTAAATGACAATACAGTTCTCTGAATCTGAATGTGGCCATTTAGATAATCTGTTGCAACCAGCTGGAGCAACTAAGTAGCTGCTTTATAACTGTGGTGTTTATTCAAGATTTTGCTGGACTTGGTTAAAGAAATGTTCTAAGAGTCAAACAGTGTTTTTCCATATGTCAGTATGTACACACACACTGTGTGTTTCTTTCTCTGCTTTTTCTGAGGAAGTAAAACAAATAAAGAATATCTCTATCACTACCTTGTTGTACAGTGCACGCAATATCTGATATCTTGTTCAGACACATAGAGGACTGAAAAAGACTTTCATTAGAATTTGCAAGTAAAATGAATAGAAAGTTCATATCAGTAAAATATTTAAACATTTAGACATGCAATACTGAGAATAAGACCGAACAAATATATATATAAATAAGGTCACTTAGTGTTTCTGTAGCTCATTATTACTTCATATAATTTCCTTCCAAGCACAAGTAACTTTCTGTTAGCTGGCAGTGGTGTGTTTAAGTCGTGTGTATTAAAGAGATTGTATGTGTTGCTGGGATGCTGGCATCCACACAGCACAAGTCACAACAGGCAGACCACACCTGACATCAGGTGTGTCTGTTTTGTGCTCTTCTTTGTTAAATAATGTATATTCATTCAGTTGCTGTCACTTTTGGGTAACACTCTCAGCTAAAGGTTTAAAATTGTTAATGAAACTACTATATTGCAAATTGTGTGATGTTTTTCAAAATCTCAATGCAACTGGGAGCTAACATGTCATAACATACAACATACAACAAAAGTATAGTCTGAGACTTTAACAATTTGAAGTTTCACCATCCACCTGCAGTAAACAGCATGGAAACGAAATAGCTACAGTGACAACATCCATGACCAAAACCAGCCATCCTGTAGCATGCATGATTCCACATATGGTAACTAACACCCTAATCTAATACACACAGACACACACACGTTCACATAGGGTGTGACAGAAGGGAAGAGCACATGATGTTAACTTTTTAACACCACACCTCATTCCCTCATTCACAGGTCATGGAAAATTTTAATTACCACTGTATGGAACCCTCGGTTAAGAAGAGCTGCCACACTGAGAAGAACAGTTTATGAATTGTTAACTGTCTCGATAATCCTGTGTAAGTTGTGAGGTTAATAATGCAGACCATGCACGTTGAATCAGTTATGTCAGTCAACATGCAGTGAAAGTTTTCATAAAGCCTGAAGTGACTCTTTGCATACTTTCTGGTATCACAGTTTGATTTTAATAAACTTTTCATTGTTGCAGCCATGGATTCTTCAAATGTGTCTGACAATAGCTTCATTAGTGGATTTCATTTTCAGGTGATGACGCTTAACAGTCTCATTTTGCTGATTGCGTGAACTCTTTCTTTTGTGTGTTGGTGAGTGTTTTCGCAATGAAAAGCTGCTTTAATATCCACACAGCACATCATGGATTTAGATTTTGTTTGAATAACAGCCACAAACTGCTTAACTTTTGGTTAAAATAACTGAATCCATCAATTCACCATGGATATTGACCCCTAAAAAATATACTTTTTTGAAAATAGGATGGTGTTGAGTTCATTATA
>JBBMJY010000015.1:7800336-7820694 GCA_037833715.1 Toxotes lorentzi | reverse complement strand
CACACACACACACACACACACACACACACACACACACACACACACACACACACACACACACACACACACAGAGTCCTCTGTCAGGTGAGGAGGATTACACAGAGACAGTGCTGTAGGTTGGTCATGCTGCTCTGGTCAGTGGTTTAATCCAATTAGTGGTGAGCAGCTAAAAGTAATGGGATTGTTAGTTAGGTCACTGTACAGACCTGCTTAGCCGTGACTGTGCGCTTGACATTCAGCGCTACAAGCTGTTAGGTTTTTGAGCAAAGCTGCTGGACCATTTTATAAAGTTATAAAGAAAAGATGAAGTCACATTGGTGTTAGCACATAGCCATCACGAGAGAATCCAAAATCAAAAGTGATGCTGATGTAAAAATTTGGACAGAAAATATAGTTTGAGACACAAACACATTCTCTGCAGAGAACAGCCTGGCATCCACGGAGCAGAAGAGGAGTCAAGGAACAGACAAGCTGTTTATCCATCTGATGGGATTAGAGGTCTCAAGGAAGCGTGAGAAAATACAGCAGAAATCAGAAAGATTTTTTTTAAAGCAGGAAACAAAATCATAAAATCCTAATAAATCAACTGTAAAACAGAAATTCACATCCTCAAGGGCAAGAAGACTGCATACAACTTTACGAACACACATAATATTTTACTTTTTTGTGTAAGAGAACATTACATACATATAAACACAATGTGATGTTGCATTAAACATGAAAACATTCTGATCATCTGCTTTTGTCAGTAGTGTAAAACTGATATGATCAAAACAGATGGACATGGATGTATGTGAAATGTTTTATTTAGTTTAATGTAAATGTAAAGATTAACTCCAGATTCAATCTGTGGGGATTGTTGCTGTCTCTAATGAGAATAACTGAGATCTTTAATCGTGCACCTGAGGAACTGTAATACTGTACAGTTCCTCTGTAAGACTGAACACATAACCATTGGTTTTTGATTATTTCAGCTATATATCCGTGAGGCTTCATAAAAAATATTAATACATTTAGAAGCAATTATTCAGCATCCTTCCTCCTGAATAAGTGAACTTTAACGACCTAAAATGTATACCACTATTAACCAGTATTAACATTTATTGTAGTTTTCAGTGGAGAGTGTTAGCGTCAGATGAATATATTGATTCAGAGGCCATGCCACACCAACCAAAGACTCAAAACTTTTCTCCTACCTTGAGTGGAAAGTTTTAGTGTCACAGTCTTGACACTTGGCTATAACAGGAATTTCATTACAACTAGTTCCACTGGAGAGTTACGTTGTGACAGTTTCGTGTGCTCCTTCGACAAAATTTGTTACTTGATGCGGCGAGTCTATGAAAACTGATGAGAAAAGCCAATTCTGCATTACCGTCACGCCTCAAAAGAAGTTATTCTGATTACACACGTCACTGTAATCAGTAAAATTACTGTTTTAAAACCTAAAACCAGTGTTAGAATGACCTGCCATTACTATATAAGTCCATTTACTTTACATTACTGGAGACAAAACTCATTCCATTTATTATTTTCAGAATTTCCGTAGCTTCGCAGATTCTGAACTTTTTTTTTGTGAATGGCAGTACTGTAAGTCTGTGGCTTGCACTGCAGCAGTTCCTGTCCCCATTTGGCAACTACAGCATCATTTTCCAAAACACCCTCTAAATGACAAAGGCTTGTCTGTAGTTGTCATGTTGGTGGGGAACAGAGTGAAAATGTTGGCTGGGATGGGACTTTTCCAAAAGAACTGCAGCAGACTCAAAAACAGAACAAAGCCTCGTTGTCGAAGACTAGTTTATCAAAAGAATACATAGTAATGCTCACGTAAAAAACATAGAAAACAGAGAATGAAAAAACAATAATAAAATATACTTTCTTTTCTGATCTACTATTTATTTTAGTGTAGCCCGTTATGAATTGCAGTCCTTTTCTGTTTCTCCACGCTCACATTCATTTTCCCACAGCATGTCCAGTCCTCTTCCCTTCACTTTGTCCTCTTCATGTTTGTTATTCACTGCGTCCATCAGTTGTATTGTATTATAAACTTACAATATTCTGAAACCAACTCACACAACTTGTGAAATTCACGGTACAACGGCGTTTCAAAATGTTAAATTGGTGGCAAAAACTGCCAAATTGACACCACAGGGCTTTTTGTTGACTTTATAAGTTGCATAACAACATGAGATGAAGAGGTCCACTCTCAGTGAATGTGTCTCTTAGTGCAGGTTCATAAGGCAGATACAGCACATTAATCTCACTAATGGAGGTTTCGCTTGCTTCACTGTCTGATGAAGGTCACGGAGCCGGACTGCCGGTGTGAGCTGCTTGTTTAAACAGCCAGCGTGTCAAGATGGCTGCAACCGGGGAGCCTCATTAACCTGCACAGACACACTTGTCAGGTCACAGACAGTGCTGCAAATCTGCTTTGGTAATACAAGTAACAGCAGTAGTTACACTGAGACAAATGGAGAGTGTGTACTGTAAGCCATTAGTCCATTCTGACTTGAAGTGTTGTTGCTGCACAGATCTACAGCTGGATATTCCTGTGCTTGAGTTTTCCAATCAGCTGTGTAGCTTTGTTATTGCGTCTCCTGAACTGTGCCGCAATAATCACCCAAACTCCTTCTCCATTTGTTGTAATTTCAAATTCATTTGACTTTTCACCTTTTCTTTTTTCCCTCCATTCACCCCCTTTTTCTCATTTGAACCCCCCAGTACGTGATTCCTCTTCTGTGTTCTCCTCTCTCCTGGCTGTTTCAGTCTGGACTGCATTCCTGGACGTAATGCAGGTGTTTTTGGTGACGTCAGCACAACTAACGTATGCGAGAACTCCTCTTGCAGGGTTAAAGGTCAAAAGGTCTTTGATGGTAACATCACTCAGTCATCGCTCATATGGTGCAAATTCCATAATGACTGTAAGGATCTGTGGGGGTGGGGGGGACGCATTAAACAGTTTTATGTGTCCAAACTGTCTCAGGCTTGCTCCAGTCTCTTTAAATAACAGAGTTGTATGTTTATTTATTATTTAATTATATATTTATTTCATTTCTCATTTCCTCTCACACTAATCATATGTGTCCCCTTTTTAGAATCCAGTTGTTCCACTTTCGCCACTTATCCTTGATGCTCTTTTTTGTTCGTTCATTTTGTTTGTCCTTCCCTCTTTCCGTCAGGGTTGTGATCAGGATAGTACACAGAAAAGCAGAAAGTGATCACTGAGTGGTGGGAAAACGAGAATCTCACAGAGTTGACGATATCCCACTCCTCCCTGCTTCCTACTTTTGTCTCTACTCCCATCCATCTGCTGTTCTTCCTTATCTATGCATTCATCATTCTGCTGTTTACACACATAGAAAAAAAATGGCCGCACAGGTGTTATGCAGCTCTTGGTATGAAAAGGTAGGAGATGTATCATTAGAGGTGAGAATGAAAAGGATAAGAGCAGCTTTGTCAGAAAATGGACCTTATCTTAACTCATCCTGAACAAAACCCTGAAAAATCACCTTCCTGTCATAAATCTTTCACCCTGCATCATCCCACTGTCCCACTGCTGTCCCCCTCTGCTCCTTTTTCATCCCCTTCCATCCACCCGTTGTCTGTCAGCGTGCTATTTACACACAAACTGGTCCACGAGCGTTGTGCAGCGTTTGCACTTGACGTAGCAGCACCAGTGGAACTTGCAGTGGCAGCGCTCGTGCTTGTAGGTCTTGAACTGATCGTACCCCCTGCCGCAGCACATCAGCTCGCAGCCGTCCATGCCCTCTGAGGTTTTGTTGCAGAGGCGGCCCTGTGTGCCAAGAGAGCCTGTGGTCTCGTTGCGCAGGCAGTAGTCCGGGCTGGGGTCGATGTAGACCAAGTCCTCAACGGTTGGGGTGTTGAAGCGTTTGTCCACCAGCTCCAGTTTTCCCTGGATGAGATGAAAGAGTTAAAAAATGAGTTCTTGTGTTCTTCTGTTCAACTTATGGACACCCTGAAAAGATAGGTGCATCTGCTATGAATCAAATACCTTGCGTCCAATGCGCATGGCAGCAGCACTGTCGTACTTCTCCTTCAGAAACTCTCCAACACGTCTGAAGTCGGCCAGCTGGAGCCAACATGTCTTCAGACTGCAGGAACCCGAGACTCCGTGACACTTACAGGCCACATTAGCGAGGTTATAGACCGCCTGGTGGAGTGAGAGACAGAGATATTTCCAGTCAGTTGGTTTCTCTAAGCCTCATTTTCATCTATATCTTAGCCATGCCGGCTGAACAGAATACACTATAAACTTTCTCTTTCCTCTTTGACTAACTTCTCATGCTGCTCCACATTTTTTGTAAGGCTGCTTGAGACTGTAATCCTGGAAAATCAAATATTCCTGAAAATCAAGTATTGAGTCTAGCATTAAAGGCTGTAAAAAAAAAAGAAAGACATAAAAGTAAATAACAATAAATATTTAAACATGCAAAGGGCCTCAAGACATTGGAGCTCACAGACTCTCACAGACTGGAGCTGAACCTGAGGCCAGTAGTTTAAGACTCCTTTTCAGTCTGAAGCATCTGGGTTGTCGATCTATATTTCCTGCTACGCTGCTACCATCTAGTGATGAAGATGTGTAACTACTCCCTGCAATCAACTGTTTAGTGAAGTGATGCAGAAAACATGCTCAACAAACTGCCCCTGAATAAATCAAGGTAAATCCAGATGATATAAGTTTTAGTTAATACACTCTGGAGCTTTGGATCATTTCACACAGCCACACTCATCTCAGTACTTTAAAGCTCCTGATGCTAAATTAAATGGGAAGGGGAAAAAAAAGTTGAATAATGGTAGAAGAAGATACACCACATGTAGAACCACATGTGCCAGCTGAGCACTTCCCAAGAGACGCTTTCCCCCCAAAATAATCTTTACACAGCTTTAAATCTGGAAATATCCCCGTCTCTTTTTTTTTTTCCTGTCACCACTGTGTACTGGTGCAGAACCCTTTTTTCAGTGAAAATGTGCAGTGAGACGGATAAACAGATGGGAAAATGCAAAGCAAAGAAAAACAAAGAAAACGTTTTTTTTTGCTCCATATGCGCTGTTCTCCGACACTGCTGTCAATACTGCTCCACCAAACTAAAACAAACAGCTGACTCAGAATAGAAGGTCAACTGGTAAACAGAGGAAATGAGGCTCTATTGTAAATTGACTTTCCCACACAGTTCCTATATAGAAAGCTGTCATATTAAAGAATTTATATAAGAGAACCATAGCATGCCATATTATTATCTTAGCTATAAAGTCAGTAGCTTTCTTAAATATCTAAGAATACAAATATAAAGTCTAGATTCATCACAATTCTGCTATAATTTCCAAACTAAAAATCCAGTTTTAACCAGAAACACTGACCTGCTGTCTGCGACACTGAATCTTCAAGTAGTTCACAGCCAAACTGCCCTATTAAGTTCATGCATTTTTTACTGTTACTTTGTGGTATGGGTTTGCAAAATGTTTTGGCTTACTTTTGGTTTTATGAAACGCTTTCTTGTTTTTTTTTTTCTTTTTCTTCTGGGTATGTTCTTTAAACAAATACAACCTGAAACATATGATTTATTATCCTAGCAGCAGTGAACTTTAGGGGGAGCCCTTCACCCCCTACAGCTTTACCAGATCCGTTAAACAGTCTTCAGTAAACAAGTCCCATAACAACCCCCCTCCTCAACACACACACACACACACACACACACACACAAATACTCTCACATGAATTATATACAGGTACTATGTCACTAATCTTGCTCTGTGTTATGTTTTGCCTCTGCAACAATTACAGATCCATCAACACACTGTACTCACCAAATCAATTATTTCTGACTGCTAATTTCCCCTCACAGAAGCGCAACCCATCACCCTGTCTCCTCACGTTGCCTGATCTCAATTACCTTCTCACCTCTGTTAACCCCTGCATCCCAAACACCACCGACCCCCACCTCCCAGCTCCCACCCCTGCTCCCTTCTCTTCTACTTTACTACCCAGCAGGCATAGCACTCGGCACCCTCCAATCCTGTGATTTGACCCCTGTGACCCCCTCAGACAAGACACTGAGAGCAGAGGACAATGACATTTTTTTAAGGGTTTCTGGTTTTGTTTTTGATAGGAAAGTGTTAAGTGCATGTTTTTGTATAAACAGTGCAGCAGAAATGTTTTTCGTTATTATTACACAGTACAAGCTGCCAAAAACCTCATGCTGTCAAATCAAACCATCCATGTGTGTGTCCAGCATCATACTGAGCTATTTGGTAGGTAATGCCTGCTGGGCGCAATGACACTGGACCTTATGAACACACACTCACACACACACATTCAGTCATCCGTGGTGGAGACACGGTCTCTGTGTCAGGCACAATAGGTTCTGCTCAGACAGGGTTAGGGGTTAGGAGCCGTGTGTGTGTGTGTGTGTGTGTGTGTGTGTGTGTGTGTGTAATCCGTGCTAGAATGGGGCAGAAATAGAGAAAATAGCCTTCCTTTTGTGACAGGAAAAGCAATGAATGTGGAGTAAAGTCAACCAAAAACAGAGGCACATTTTTACGTCTGATCCTCTCGTTGTTAAAGAAGAGCTGAAGATTCATAGCTGAAGTGTTCTTGTTTTGTTTTTCCAAAAAATCAAAACTGCTCAGATGTGTCACTGTTGCAACAAGCAACCAGGTGATCCTCAGGCTTACAGATAAATCTGAAAGTTTACTTCTGTGTTTGGAGCAGTGGCGGCACTAAAGTAGCCTGTTATTATCTTTAGACTGGGAATGTACATCTAGTTGTTTCGGTCTCAATGTGACAAGCACTGCCTCATTTGATTTGTGTGAAATGGAGACAGTGGACCTAGGTGACTGTGTGTGTGTGCATGTGTGTATATGTGTGTGTGTAAGTCTTTCAGAGTCGGGGGAGTGTGACGGAGCTCCATTCCTCACCCTGCGTCTCTGTCTCCAGACGCTTGTACACACACACATGCACTGAAACACACACACATAACACAGCGGCACGCCCCTGTCACCTCTACAAAAGCCCTGTGGTTTGCCTTGTGCAACCAAGCAAGACAAATCCCGCTTAAGACAAACCAGCGTGTCCCCGAAAGAAAAAGAGAGAAAGAGGGATGGAGAGAAGGAGGGAAGCTGTCTTCCTCTCTCTTGCTCTCCTCCTTCTCATCTCTCTCTTCTCCTCTCTTCCATACCAATGGACAGACAACAATGAAAGCAAAGAATCAAACAGGAGAGAGGAGGAAAAGTCATTCAAAAAGAGTGTGTGTCACAGAATGGTGTGTGTATGCATGTGTGTCAATACAAGGCTGCAGCAGTAGATCTTTCTCTCATACACCCTCCTATAGCCCCAATGGGACCCTCAGCAGAAACACAACCTCTCCAGACCCTCACCTTTGACCTCTGACACACACACACACGCACAGAAACCAGGCTCACCGTCTCTCACACAAATCAAATGGAGCTGAGCTGTGCACGCACAGACAAAGACATACACACAAACTGAGCGTCTCTGTCTTGTAAACAGCTTAAACAAAGCTTCTCTAACTGAAGATAAACACATCCTACTCATCCACTGTGTACTACAATGGGCAAATGGACCTTTTACGAGGAAAGTGTGTGTGTGAGTGCGCGTGCATGTACACGTCCCAGTCAAAGGTGAAAGGTTTCTTTTAGTGCAATTCTTGTAATGCTCTCTCCACCTGATAGCATTTACAAACAAGCTCCTACATCAAGTTTGGAACTTCTGATTGACGCTGTATGGCAACTGACAAGGGACAAAAAGCACAAAAAACTGACTGTGCTTGTTTGATAAACATACCTTGCTTCATCTCTGAAATCTCATCATGCAACTATGTTATTGTGCATTGTGTTGCTCCATTTTTATGTGTGTAAGAGGTTAAATTTGTGTGTGTGTGTGTGCTATTGTGGTGGAATGTGCCTTGACCCGGCGACCTAGCCAGACTCCAAGGGCGTTAGCAGTTATACCATTTGGACCCTCCCAATAAATAACATACACACACACTCACAAAAATACTGGCAGGTCAGGCAATTGGGGGCCACCTTGACTTACACACACATTCCTTACAGACACACAGATATAGTGTGGGGTTAAGAAACATGCGTAAACACACTGCCCTCACTGGAGTTTAACTTCCAGAGCTCTAAAGTAAAGTTTCATATTGATTTCTATTTTAAAAGTTCACTCCCTTTTTTCCTGAGACAAAAAAATAAATATAAAGGCGTGTGTTTTGTCCTTCATACCTGTCTCCCTGCTTCATTATTCTGAATGTTCATCAGTGTTCGGGCGTACTCAGGTGACCCACGTGGGTAATTCTTCTCCCTCTCCCTGGCATCCACAAACTCACGGGCAAACCGGTAGCCGTAATGCACGTTGTCGCCACAGCCGCCCCACAGCCAATCACGTGGTAGATCGCGGGGTCGAGCGGCACGGCTGCAGCCGCACGTGGAGAGCTCGCCCTCACGGCACGCCCGGCTCACTGCGTTGACCACGCCGGCGGCGCTGATGGCGTAGGTGAAGGCTGTTTCCCTGGAGCCTGAAAGAAAGAAGAAACACAAAAGTAACTAAACTGAAGGACAGGTTTGAACTCTCACACACAGTAAAGCTGTATTTTGTCACAATGGCTGTCATTTTAATTTATTCAGGGCTTTGGTGAGTGTGTGTGCATTCACTGACAGGAAACATGGGTAGCTGCTCAGGTTAAACCACACCGCCCCCCAAACACACACAGCAAACAGCCCCACACCCCAGTAGACCTAATAGACAATAGACAATAGATGTGATTTCAGGCTCTAACTCTGTACCTGGTTAAACCCAACAGCTTTAAATACCTGCTCAGTCATGTATGTGAAGCATTGGATGAAGTAAACATATCAGTTTCTGCAGAATAATTGAAACGGTAATTTCTTCGTAATTGTCCTTTGGGTATACTCTTGTCCCAGGCCTGGGTAGTCACCTGGTGTGTTTAAGAATCAGTGCATCCAGAGATATATTTTCCTACTCTCCTACAAGAGGTCTCTTGCATTCAGATAATTTTGGTTTGTTAGCAGTGTGCTCTGTGGATTATCCAGAGTAAACAGGACAGAACGGTACAGGTAAACATTTTCAGGAAAGATATGTTGCTGCTAAATGTCATTTCTCCAGCAATAAAATCCTCTCCATTGTATTGGGGGTAAAGGCAGAAGTCTCAGAGATGGTTGCCTGAAAACTGTTTCAAATAAAAAGCTGCTAAACATTCAACAGACTGGCCCATATTAATGATTTCTATTCACTTCCATTCAGACCATTTTTACACTGTGGAATACACAACACGACCTGCATGTCCCACTCTCTGCATTAATACACAAACCGTTCCAACACACAAGGAAGTACAAAAGGACAAAGACAACGGCCTGACAGGGAGGAGGTTAAGTGCTGTGAAACTCCACGATTTACATGAGAACAGTCAAGAACCTGGCCGAGGCTGCACTTACAGCACAGTGAAATTTTACTAGCTGTGATTCAGTATTTGACGTTTTCTTATTTCTCTGAAGCTTGATCTCACTATTATTGAGAAACCACAGCAATATTAACCTCATTCTATGTGAAAATCTGCAAGACTCAATACTCAGTTTAATGGCTTACTTAAAGGTATTTTTTGGTCTCATATGATGTTCCTATAACAGAGACCTTATCATCAGTTACAGGTACGGGTTTAGACATGTTATGCTACAGAGAAACCAGGTGAGTTATATATTAAAACTTGCACACTAATCAAAGTAAAATCCATAAACACACAGAAGATTAAACAAAAAAAAATATATAGGCTATAATGGTACCTGCATCTTCTATAGTGGGTCATTAATATTCCTTTAATAGTTCAACAGACATATTGTATTATAGAGAAAACATCTTTGTGGTTCATACTATATGACAACTTTTTTCCTCTTATTATTATTATTGTTTTTTACATCTACTGATGTAGCGGTAATAAAAGTGCTTTGTTGTGTCATTTGTAGCCTGTGGTATCGCTCTATAGTATATTATAGGATTACTATGGTCTCAACAGACAGACAGACAGGCAGGTATGCATGCAAAGCTTAGGCGTGTGAGCTGTTTATCCGGGTTTTAAGAGCAGTATCCTAGTCAGGATGGTCGCGCATATTATGCAGCAGGATAAAGAGACAGAGACAGAGAGTGAGAGAGAGAGAGGGCCGAGTGGTTTATGAGACTGCGGAGCCAAGACTTCAAATAGCAGGTCCGGATCTGCCGGCTCGGTGTCAGCTCATTAGCGCATTTCAAAAGAGGAGCCGCAGGACAATGGACCGACTAACACCTCCATATAAACCTGGAGATAGACTGACTGTCAATAGAGAGACAGGCAGAGACGGACGGAGACAGAGAAAGAGCCGCAAACACCTCGTCCGACTGCCCGCAGCGGATTTGACACTTACTTGTTGATGAGAGGTTTCCCACATCGCCTGCTGGGAATTAGACGCGCAAGATGCTGATCCAGAATCTGAGCTACCGGTAGATATTTATTAAAATTCCTGGAGATACACGGCATGCTTCTCTGTAGCTATTGATGTAGTTTTCCTGCGTTTGGACGCCTGCCTTTCTCCACTGTTTCCTGTCTTCGTTTCTACTCGAAAACGAGTTAATAGTTTGCGCTTGCGTATTAGGAGCGCAAGTGGACTGAGCAAACTGTGGGCCTTCACAAAGCACAGCGACTTTTCTCTGTAATATTTCGAGCAAAATAAAAAATGTACATATAATATAAATATTACGAAATAAAAATCTTATTTTAGTCACCTCATGACATTTGTCTCCTAACACTTGTTTCCTTTTCGAAAAAAAATGGAAGATCAACCTTATAAAGTTTATGGAGAATTGAGATTACAGTGGAAAATTCCACTGTAAAGAAAAAGATAAAAAAGAAACGTACTCATACCAAATTCTTACCCTTCAATAAGAGTAAAACCTGTGCTGACTATAGTTAAAATACAATGGGAAACTGCTGGATGTTTAGAACAACATGAAGAATGGAGCCTGAATATTTTAATGACAGGCTACAACTCTGATAAAATAGAAAAAAGTTGTGTGGAAAAAGGCACATAATAATTTACAACCCTAAAACTTAACCCTTTTATTTTGGAAACCTGACAGATTAAAAATACCATTAAAAACTCAACAACGGAGCTGACTGTTCATCATTAGCGCCTGACTGAACAATGTTTACCTGATAGTTGTGCTGACTTTAACTGATTTTTCACATCTTATCACGACCCCGGAAGTTTCTTCCAGGACCCAGCCAGTACTCAAACAAACAAAAGTCCATCACAGTCACACAACAGTCAGTCTTATGATTTAGTATTTTAACAGGACCGACTGGACTTTTGCTTCTTAAATCTCCAACATAAATTCAACCACAGTCTTCTCTCATGCTGCTCCTGATTCCTCTGTTCCCATCAGTCAACTCACCGATCTGCAGGACCCGTCCAAACACAGATGTGTTGTCCACAGTGCTGCAGTTCCACCTCCTCTGTCTGAACTGGTACTGGCACTCCTTGATGCCAGTCTTGGCTCCGTCTCCAATGTAAATCATGTGGTCCTGGTACAGCTGACAGAGCTTCCTCTGGCCCTGCAGTCCGCACAGCAGCAGCAGAGGAGAGATTAGCAGAGATTAGCTGGTTAATGGTTTGATACTTTAGCTGTCCCTGTGGGGAAATTCTCCCTTTATTTGACCAGTTCCTCAGAGTTAGAGTACCGAAGGTGCTTGTAGGAAGATCGGGTGTGACACTGGTTAGAGATGTGTTCAATATTTTAAACTGTATTAAAAAACAAACAAAAGTCTATGGCAGGCTGTGATTCCCACAGACAGGAATCTGAGGAATTACCTGAGAGAGTCCTGTCAGCTGACTGCAGAGAGGCTGAGCTCCAATGATGTACATCTCTGGCCGCTGGATCGGAGTCAGAGCTAGTGACCTGAGAGACAGAGGCCATATTAAAACTAAGAAACTGAATCTATCAAGCTCAAAGAGAAGCGGCACACGCTGAGCTTCTGCAATGTACAACTCTCTCTCAGAGGAGGTCGATGCTGCAGAGGACAAAGTTCAGACACAGGTTTTATTAGAACGACCAGCCTATAAAATGTAGATAAATAGGCTTGACTGGGGGAACATCTCTGCAGCTCCTGTGCTCATGGCTCCTTTCCTTTACAGCAAACAAGTACTGTAATTAAACATTTTAAATCATGTTTTCCTTAAGAAAAAAAAGAAGTGATGAGCCAATCTGTCCCCATATGGAAAACATGACAGTTCACCCATCTGACTGTCCAGAGAGCTAGAGGGAGATCAGATCTGTGCTACCAAGCTGTTGCATGTTTTTCAATAAATATATATGTCACGTTTATGAAATGATGGCACTGTTTGGGCAACAGCAGAGTTGTGTTCAAATTACATTTGGATGGTTGAGTCTAGAGAAAAGGGAAATGACAAACTATGAACTATACCATATTGTTTAATGCCTTACGAACTCATATCCTATTCTGGTTAAACTTGTACGAAGGTGAACTCCATCAACCAGCACACACCCTCCACTACATTACCAGAAAGCGAACTGAATAGCATATAGCTGCATTTTGTAAGTAAAGAACTAACTGACGACCTTACAGGCACAGCAGCAGGCCACCTTACAGTGCCATTTGGGGCTCAGCCAGGGTAAATATTGTGACAGAGCCTTCACATTTGTTCCATTCATTGTTAGTGCTCTACCACACGACTGGAACATCACGGCACGACGCAAAACTCCCCCCCAGAGCACAAACACAGGCCCAAGAGGCAACACAAAGTGAAGCCTTAGCACAAAATGTGCCCCTTCACATGTCATCAGTAATCAAGAGGTAAAAAGATTTAGGGGGATATGATGCGAATCTTAATCTGTCGTGCGTAAAATCTAGAAAAACGCACGTTTTAAGGCGTTTAGACGTAAATTCAGAGTTTAAACCTTTAAATTACACGAATATTCACTACGTCGCTTTAACCAATAACAAAAAAAAAACGTATTCTGAAAGTCTGTTTTTGTCAGTTGCTCTCTTGGAGGTCACAGTTCATCCAGGTTTTGTTCGCCATCATATTACTGAACTTTCCAAAATCAGTGCACCGCCAGTGATCATCCAGTTACTCACCACCATGAGTTGGCATCCACCACCAGCAGCTGGGAGCTGCAGGCGAGGAAGGCGGCTGCCAGGAGCAGATGTCGGACAGCACCGCTTCGCCTCCTCCGGACAGGCCTGTTGTCCATGATCCGTCGCGTCACCGCCTTACAGCCGGTGTTTAGGAAAGCGCTCTGCTGTTGAGACATGGGCAGAAAATGAGGAGGCGTCCTGCTCAGCCCTGCTGGGTCTTTGGGTCTGGACGCAAACCCTGAAAGCTGGGGAGTCAGACTCACGTGTGTCCCTTTTTTGTCCCAGTTTTCCTATAGTCCACTTGTCTCGTCTTTTCTTTCCCTTTTAGTCTATAGTATTTAAAATTATAAAAACAAAAGCTCACTTAAAAATGTTGAAAAGGTCAACTGATTAGGACAGTTTGTAATCCCCAGATAGTTTCACTGGGTATGAGAGTCGATAGTTGACCCGAAATTACAGCAGCATGCTTCTGGAAGGTCAGAGGCTGCTTGTAAAAAAAAAAACCCAACTTATTCCACTTTACTGCTTAAAACTCCAGCTCTAAGACGTGCGTAAAATGGTTTGGTATCAGTCGGGTTTTACGCAAAGAACCAACTGTCTCTAAAAAATGTAAAATAAAATAAAATAAAACAAATCTACAAAATGAAAAGTGTGATCCCGTTGTTGACTCGAGTAAAGATTAACAAGGAGATTAAAACGCTAATTGAGCAGCAAAGCGACTATTCCTTTTCCGTCCTGTCCCCTCACGGCCACTCCACATCTCTCTCTCTCTCTTTCTGGTATATACCCCTCCTCTTCTCACCCCCACTTCACCTCAAGCCAGACCACCCCCCACTACACACACACACACACACACACACACACACCGACCTCTTTCCACCCCTCCCTCACCGTTTTACGACCATACATTGCGCACGCCCGTGTCTGAGTGCGCGCACAGAGCAGATCAACAAATGGGCGCTGGACACAGTCAACATTTAAACCTACAAACACCTGTGGTGTTGGAGAACTTGAGCTCAAATGGTCTGGAAATAAATATAACTAAATAAAACTTAAACTAATGGGAAAATATTCATAGGTTCTCAGTTTCAGTAGTTTATTAAAACTTAAAAGTGAAATTTGTGTATCGCATCTGTGTTAATCCAAAGGTCAGTAAAGTAGAAAACATAGAGACGGGACTGTGGTAACGTAGTTAAGAATAAAACATAATTGAGTAGAGGACTGAGTCTGGGCCATTTATACTGTGTAGGAAAGACAGAGAGAAGAGAGTTGCAGGAATGAGCGATGGAGTCTGAACGTTTTGCAAAACCTCAATCAGCCTCAGAAAAGTTCACGCGCGTCAAATTCCTTTTATTAGCTGAAGTGAATAATTTGTTTGAATAAAAGGTGAGCGCTTCAAAATCGCCTAATCCCCTCCTCTTTGGTCTGCGAAAATAAAAGGCGACACACCACCACCCCGCCTCCCCGCACACACACACATTTACGCACGGACACACACGATCACACACAGACGGACAGGAGTCCTGGAAAGTCCTGCAGTAAAGAAAGGGCGTGTTGAAGCGAGCTCTCCTCAATTCATAACCCGGTCAAAGACAAACTGCGGCTGGGTCGGTGGGCGGTGAACCTGCGGAGGGACAGGCTCTTTGATCTGACTCAGTGCTTCTCAAAGGAGTACGTCCTCAACCAAAGGTGGGCCAAGAAAAGATTAGAACGGGCCCCCAAAATTTAGAGAATCTGGTCTCCAAGGTTTTTCGAGGTTACTGAGTTAAGTATAGCTTTTATTAGATCAATAACAAGGGGAAAAAGCAATCAAGAAGGTAATCAAATTCAATAATAACCACAGAAATGACCGTAGGAATACACTGAAAATAGACATGTGAATTCCTCAGTTTTACAAAAGTACAGAAACGTTCATTTGTTCCGCGCTTCTGAAACATGAGAAGACGATATTTAGTTTGTGGTGTTCAATCATCTGAAGACAAATATCTGATTAATACACGTTTTTATGCTTTTATTGGTCCATATCTTGCCTGCGTAAAAACCTATGGAATAGGTTTATCTGTTGTTTAACATCCCGTTGGTTGACATTCAGTCAACCATCTAAAATTCTTCCAGATGTCATTAGAGATGCAATTTCTGCTGGCGTTTCTCACAGTGGAGAGCAGCAGCAGAGAGTCGGATGTCAGTCGTGTCTGCATGACAATAGACCCGAAGCAATGTTAAGCAGAGGCCGCACACCTTTCATCTCCCGGGGGCCCTAAACTTCCCCATCACACACACACACACACACACACACACACACACACACACACACACACACACACACACACACACACACACACATACATACACACAAAACTCTGTCAAGTGATCTAACTGGTTGTCTTCAATATACATACATCTGAATGATGCTCTTCCTTTTTTTATTGTGAGTGAGCAGGTACTGGGTCAGAGTCAGGTTGAGCGAGTGAAACCCTGAAACACAAACGTAATTCTAACAACACAAAAACTGGTCCGACCGTATATTCAGCAAATAACGACCAGACTGCTTTTATCATCTCTATACCGATGAGGCACCTTGCATTTGTTTATGCCCGTTTATCTGCTTCTGGAAGTTACTGTGGCAACAGCGCCCCCATCTGGTTAGAACAGTCATTGATTTCTCCAAATTTCTCCCCAGCTCCTTGCATCAGCTCCTGGTTCTCCTGGGTCTGGGTCTGGGTCTGGGTCTGCTTAGAGGAATTTTTTTGTACTAAAGTACTATGTTATGACTTATGACAATATCATGTATGGTATATTCTGTGTCTTCATTGAAGATCTATCATATGTTCAAACCCTGGACTCCATGTTTTTTATGGCTTTACCGTCACTAAATGGAAGTATTCTAGATGTCTTGTGAGTCCACTATTCTTATTATCGTCGACTGCGTTTGCTCTCTGCAGCTTTCAGCAGAATGAAAGGCTGGGACAAGGCAATGACTCAGGATAATGACAGACCAGTCAGCAGCTGCCCAGTTATTGATGTTCAGTCTGTAGCTGACATTGCAGCGCCATCTACTGTTGCCCTACCCCACAATGCCAGCTTTGGTAGGTGTTAATGCTGAAATTCTGGTTTTAAAATGACCAAGTTTGGATCCTCTTTTCATGTACATGCGGTAGAGGTTAGAGAGAGGTTTTTGTGTTTTCTTAGGCTTTAAAACTCTTGCCTACAATGTTGGATAACTGGATTTGTTATTCTGAGAACATCTGAGAACCAAACTGAAATAAATAGGTTCCTCCTCTGGAGATCTTAGCTAATTAAAACACGCTGATTGTCTCATCATTTGGGAACTAAAGAGAAACAGGCCAAGAGCTTATTCTGGGACATGACCTAGAGCTTGAGAAACACTGGACTGAAGCAGCCACACTGGTCTGCGATCTAGCAGCACTGGAGGTTACTGTTGTTAACTTGTGATGTGCTTGTTGAAACACAAGGAGGAGCAGTTCAGCTTCAGTACACACTGCAGCCAGGGGAGAGGTGGTAAAATGAGGCAGGGAGGGTCGAGGGCATGGAGACAGAACTTGGACCAAGTGAGATACAGAAAGAAAGAGGAAGGAGGGGAAACAGAGAGCGTGAAAGAGAGAGGGAGTGTCCAAGTAATGGATACACAGAGAGAGAGAGAGAGAGAGAGAGAGAGAGGACTTGTCCCTAGAGGATATGAGCAATAGTCATGCAACAGGGAGCAATGTCTGAAAAAAGTCGGCAGCTCCTCTCTGGATTAACAGCAGCCTCACTTTTTATTGCCGTCAGTGCCAGACTACAGCAAGAGAAGCAGCCAGCTCTCTCCTGCAGGGAAACCAGCTGCGGTAGGGCTGATGAAGTCTGAGCTGATCCCCTGGAAGCTGCTCATGCCAGAAATACTAATTACCAATTTTTAGAAATGACTGTCACTTGAAAATTGATCACCCTCTAGTTAAAAATAATCCTCTGAGCGTATGGAGGCAGTCAGGGCAGAGCAGAAAAGAGAGGATGCACGTGACAACACTAGATACCTGAAAGAATATTCAGTCTTTGTCCCAGCTCAAGGAAACATAGATAGTAGCAGCCTCTTACAATCAGATAAGACACTTATGGCAGATTTTATATGAAGCATACACACTGTGTCCCAGTTTATAGATCCAAAGGATGTGGTGCATAAATGTGGTGGATGTGGTGCATCCAAAAGATGTGGTGCACAAAGGTGTGTCCTTCAGAGGACTGGTAGACCAGACTCAACCTGAGCATCTTCCCTTGAAGAGACAGTCTGTCCTCTCCTGGATCAAAAATAACAGTGCATCCACGTAGTCGTCTTCAGCGTGTGAGCAGAAATTTTCTTGTCTCTCATAGTTCACTTGCCCTCAAACAGTGGTGGAGGAAGTAGTCAGATCTTTCACTAAAGAGGAAATACTGTTATTGCAAGCCAGATGTACTCACAGAATCAAAAGTGGAAGTACTCTTAATTCAGAAAATGTTAATGTTATACAATTGTAAAATATTGGATTATTCTTACTGATCCATTAATGTGTGAGTACAAAATTACAAAATACAAGATTCTCTCCTTTTTTCTGCTGCCTCCATTAGGAGGTCAAAGGTCAGGCACAGCTGCAGCACACAGAACCCGGACCCTGCAGGGACTTTTGTACAGTTTATAGAGGGGCTTCAAGATCAAGTCCACCAACTGAGGCATAGTCATTGTGATCTTGAAGCAACTGATACTGTCCCTAACTAAAAATCATCCATACATCCCTACAATCTGTTTAGTCCATAATCTTTACCATTCTTCAAAGCACATTATAACTGCTTAATAAAGGGTTTACAGTACTTTTGCTATTATTCAGTGGCAGCAGCCAGTGCATTTTCATATCAGCCCTCTCTTATCTCACCCACTGTTCCAAGCTCCTGTAGTTTTTCTTTTGATAATCTGAAGAAAAACAAGGCAGAGCAGATATGGGAATACATGCCAACTTTGTGCAGGCACCTGGACACATTTGTAAGAACCAAAGAACTCAAACTACAAATGCAACCACAGCAAACCCATGGGATGATGAAACTACCTGCTCCACTCACTATAGCTGTACCTCTCCATCAGTCTGTTTCTCAGTCGATCTCCCTTTGTCTCTCCTTCTTCACGTCTGTTCCTCCTCCAAAAACACACATATGCACACACACACACACACACACACACACACACATACACTCGTGTGCAGCAACAAAGAGCCAAATGCAGCCAGCTGCAGGGAAATTTACAGCTTATGTCATCCTCGTACACACAAACACACACACACTCTGGGGGGAAATGCAGTGGGACTTGGAAGCAGCTAAGAGGGGCTTTGGAGAGGCCTTGGGCTTTATCTCTGTCTCTTTGTTTTTGCAGTTTACATGTGCGGTTGCATGTACGAAGGCCTGTGGAAAACCACCCTCTTTTACTCTGATTTTTCACCCGTCATCACCCCTTTCCTGCCTCCATCTCGCCTCCCTTCCTTCCTCCCACATTCTCCTATCCCCCCTTTCTCTTTTTGCGTCTCCCTTCCTTCGTCACGCTTGCTCTCCACTCTCCTCCCTCACCCGCTCCATCTCTCTCTCTCTCCCTGTCTCTGTCCATCTCCTCCCTCCTTCCCTCCATCCATCCTTCTGTCAGCTGGCAGAAGATGAGTCATGCCTCTAGCTGGGAGGCTAAAACTCTCTCTCTAAATATATCTTCTCTATACTTCTCCTCCCCACTCTTTCTACGTCTCTTTCTCCCTCCTTCTCACACTTCTCTCTGCTCTTTATCACCATCTGTTTCTCTGCATCTCACTGCTTTGTTTTGTTGCTCCAACACAATGCTCCTTCCTCCTTCATTTCTCAGTCTCTCTCATGCTTTTCTGTTTCTCTGTCAGTCTGAAAGTCAGACTCATCAGCCGTTTATAATTCTGTTCATCCGTCTCTGTCTTTCTCTCCTTCCCTTTCACTCTCTCTCTCCAAACAGTGCACCCAGGCACCCATAAAAGCTGTTCTCACTCTCTCTTGTCTCTTAACTGTGATGATGTGTTGTATATACACTAACTTATTCATACAGTTTATAGTGTATTTATTGTATCCTATTGCACTATGTCTCCACCTGGACAATTTTTATTGGGTTTGGGGAATAAAGACATGTACTGCATTTGTTTTTGTCCAGGTCTCGTCTGCTATATACAGCATTTAGACTTTCTTATCTTAGCTTGTTATATTGAGGCAAAACTGATAACCTGAAATTCTCTGTGATTGTCAATATACTTAGTAGATTCTGATAAATGCATCAAGTAGAGTAAATATTACATGCATCTATAATGTAAAAGCACGTGTCCAATTTAGGTTATTTTCATTATGTAATTCAACATGTATGTATGTTATTTCAATTTCACTGTAACACAGAACATTTGAAATCCAATGTCGTCTGAGGAAGACCATGTGAAATGATGAAAAGACCCAGACAGCTACTAAATGAACCTTACGGCTGGATTGTTTTGTCAACTAAAAATGCTCAATCATAACTTCTTTTTCTTGGCTGAAAGCCACAAGCCAACTATTGTTTTAGTGCTTCTACCACTGGCTGTTGCATTAAGTATCCGCTTGTGGTTGTAAGTCTTATGATATGATATTACATTTGAGTTGGCTTTAACTAATTGCAGCAGGCTGGATACAGAGCAACTGACAAAGTTCTGTCCCATACAACCAAGTTGCATTTGCAGTGTCAGCTGTAAGTTCCTGAAATGCTACACGTTATTATGTTATAACAGTCTTGCTGATTTGCTAAGGGGCATTTTACTAGAATGGTGCTCCCAAACAAAGGTGGCTGGATCCATCTAATGTGGCAGAAGAATATAGAGCCTAAACTAATAAATAAGCCCAGAATAGCTCTGTTTGGCACCTTAGTGGAACTAGAACAACTGAGAAAGCTCTGGCTTGGACTGGAACCCTGGGAGAGGCTGAATCCCTGATCAGGAAGCGCAGGCAAAAGCCACTGTGGCTGGGCCAGATCCCTTGACTTCCACCCCAGTGCCCTGGAGCTCTGCTGGTCAAACAACACCAGTCTCCTGATCCCTTCCCTGGAGAAATTACCACACACACACACACACACACACACACACACACACACACACACACACACACACACACACACACACACACACAC
>JBBMJY010000015.1:7769768-7800236 GCA_037833715.1 Toxotes lorentzi | reverse complement strand
ACACACACACACACACACACACACACACACACACACACACACACACACACACACACACACACACACACACAGTCAAACATGTACAAACAGATTTGCAAGCATACACAGATGCATAAGAATACTCACACAGAGACAAACACACAAGCAGTCTGACACACACATACCAGTACACACACGCACCCTTCCAGTAAGCAAATGAAAGCCAAAATTGACTTCTTGGCCCTGGGTATGTAAAACTGAATGTTTTTGTGACAAAGAGGCACTGAAAACACAAACCAAAAAACACACAGACACACACACACGGACAGACACAGATGCACATTACTAAATTATCAAAGGGAAAGAGATACGATCAGTAAGAAATCTGCACTTGCAGACTTATACTAAGACACACACACCAAGGCTACACACACCTACGATATGAGGCGTTGCAAATCTCGGCTGGTCTGGCCTGATTTACTGCTCGCCTCTGAATTGATTCATCTGGCCTATAAATCCCCGGGAAGCCTTGTACTGTGTCAGGTCAGAAACATGCACACACAGACACGCACAGTGGTGCACACAAACTTTTATGGGCCTGTGTTTTTGGTGCTCTCACTATTTATCCAACTTTTTGTGAGTTTGCTGAATTTCTTTTTTTTTCAACTGCTCATCACAAATTACGCACACATACACACAAGCTGGGTGTTGTGGAGGACATTACAATATACAATAGGGCTACAATATCCACTGTATGTAGAATGAAAGAGGGGTCTTTGCAATTTATTATTGATTTATTTTACATTAAATGTTTGTTTTTTGATGACTTACTTTGCCAAACAAGTTTTAAACGGATAAAAACATTTGATAAGGTTTGATCCTTGTGCTTTAATGGCCGTTAGTGGTAGAAGAAAACTCAAAGGCTCAGTCTTCATACAGATCTGACAGCAATGAAGTGTGATGGATCTAAATTTGGACATCAAAAATCTGTGATTATTTAAATTTTCTCTGATGTGGGAGTACACCTGATGAGTAAAAAATATTTTGGCAGAACATTCAGTCACTGATGAGTCATCGTTGTCTTGATGCTTTTTTAAAATTTACTGCTGTTTATGGAGACACTTTGCATTTCACTCTGTTTTATTGATATTTGCCTTGTACTGTCTGAGAAATCTCTCAGTTTTGTGGGTATTTTGACTTGGACTTAATCTTGGTCTTTTGTACTGGTCTTGTCAAGTTTGATCTGTTTTTTTAAACCATTCAAGTGACTTTTTTTTTTTGTTTGTTTTATCCACTGTCTTTATTTTTTAAGCCCTGAAGGCAGCAGGAACTTGGAAGTATTAATAAACAACAGAAGCTATAGATGGTTCCTGAGGGAAGACACAGAACTTTCTAATAAACCATCTCTGTTTGGTATTAGTGAAAATCTGGATCAGCTTCAAGACTCAAATCTTTGGTTCTGCTGGACAACTGAGACGGAGAAAGGCTACTGAAAATGCAAAGAAGTCTCTCAGTTTGGAGAGTTATGTTCTCTTGTTCCAGCCTACAAACCACTTAAAACTAATCTTTATTTTCTTATAAACTATATGATGTTTACACTGAGTGAATAATTAAAACCGACTACTACTTTTCTTTGGCTTTCACCATTGCATCAAACAAAAATATTTCAGATGTTTTGTTTCACATGAGCAAATATAGCATCTTTGGAAACTCTGGGATCACCAATTGTGGATTTGAAGAGAGGACTGTCGATTTGAAGAGAGTGGATTTAAAGATTAAATTAACATTGTTTTCGCTACATCAGAAGAGAATTTCTGTACCTATCTCAAATCTAAATCCTGTCCTGTGGCCGGAGTGAAACGTGAGCGAAAACTTATAGAATAGATGCAGTAAAATCCTTAGATTAAGCTTCTTCTTGGGAGAGGACTTGGTTGTTGTCTCCTTCAAACGTGACTGGCCTCACATTTGCCTTGACGTGCCTCCAGCTCTGTTAATGGCACGTCTATGTCCACATCAAAATACCTGCTCAGTGCAGTTTCTAAGATTGAAAATTAGCTGCTTTCCACCTTCATGGCTCCCTGCACCAACACAAACAGAGAGAAAGAGTAAAAAATCAGCCAGATATGCACACACACACCTACACACACAAACACACACACACACCAATATGCAGCCTATTCATGCCAACAGATGACAGAGTGCATTGAGGAAATGCCAAAATGCTGACTACTGAGGGAGAGAGAGCACGCGGCTGAAAAATCTCCTATGTCAGACTGCAGAGCTGGCAGAAAAGAAAAGCATCGTTGAGGACAGTGCATAACACACACACACATGGGTACAGACACACACACACAGCCTGTGAGGCATTGTGGCGAGACGGGGGCACAGACGAGCTGACAGAGAGTCGGGAAGAGAAAGTGAGCAAAAAAGAAGAAAGAGAGAGAAGCATAGGTAGCAATAGATGCAGAGGGATAAAAGGAGAGATGAATTGAAAAATTGACCCTCTGTTGTCTCCGTCTGAATGCATCTCCTCTCCCTCCTCCCGTTTCTACTCATCTACATTTTTTTTCACCACCTCAGCTTTTTCCCTTCCACCTCTCACCTGTCTTTTCGATCTTATACGCCAACTGATACCTCACTGTTCACTGTCATCGTCATATATTCATAGCTGTCCTGGCTGTCACCCCCACCTCTTTCTAGTTGGTGGAAATTCAGAAATCATAAGGGGGTGAATTTAAAAAAAAGCCACCTGTGAGATGGAAGAGAGGGAGTCAGAGACAAAGTACCTAGTACAACACAGAGTAGCAAAGCAAAGTTCCTTGTGAAACAGGTGGTGCTGGAAGCCTGTTCACATATTGACTACTTGCAGGGGCTAGTTGGAAAGCTAACTTGTGGCGAGTTGAGTAGATGGGTGCATAGTACTAGCCAACCACAACAGCCTGCCAAGCTTCCAGGCTTACTGACTTCCAGTTACAAACAGTGTTTGAACCAACACTTTCTGTCTCTATCTCATAACTAGTTCTCAGTTTATATTCTGGCGAAGCAGGATTATTTCAAGATTAATAGCACAAAACACTTAATAGGAAAGAGTCTTCATTTTTGGACTTGAATTTGTTATCGGCACAAATTCATGTGTCAAAATTGAACAAAGGTTCCCATCTGGAACTGAACCGAGGACTGAGGGAGTCAGTAAAAGTCTATCAAACAAGCAGAAGAGCTTTGAAGGCAGGTATATAGCTCACACACACACACACACACACACTCAACACTGCACAGGTGAAGCCCTGGTGTAGCAAGGAAACACCTGAAGGAACATAAAAGATTCATCACTTACAGTATACAATCAGCAGGCTTGTGCACATGCACACAGACACAAACAAAGGTTTAGTGTATCCCTGGGCGCTCAGTGCATTGTTGCTGTCTGCTTTCTCTTTCATATGTTGGTGTGTGCATGTGTGTGTATGGCAGATGAGGAGAATCGACAGAGTCACAGTAATATCCACTCAGGACGGTGTCGGCTTTCGGCGGAGGTGTTGACACACGCCCACGTAACCTTAGCAACCACCAATTGCGGGTGCAGATGAAGCCTGTTGTCGAAAGGCGAGCAATTATCCAACGAAAGCCCTCCCCTGAATCATCAAATACAGACACATAAAGTCACACATGCACAAAAAGGAGACACAAACACACACCAGCACATGATAGGTCACATGATGAGCAGAATCTTGGGAGAGGTTCTACAACACTTTGGGAAGATGACACACACACACACGCACACACACACACACACACACACACACACACACACACACACACACACACCTACATGCCAGATCTAACTCCTGGCATAATTTCAACGTTTCCTTCTCTTCTTTATTCCCTTTTAGCCCATTTTTCTAACCTCCATTTTAATATTCAAATAACAGCATGTGGCTGCTCTGTTTCTCTCTCTTCATCCCTACTGATACATCCTCTAAAAATACTCCCTTCCTCCCTTTTCCTCTGACCCATTCCTTATTTCTTCCTTTCTGGCTTTTCCTCACCCTGCCCTCATCTATCCATTCCTCTTTCTCCTCTCTCGCTCAGTGTGAGTGCTAGCTAGGGCCCAGCGGGTTTTCTAAGAGAGGTATGACACACCACAGCAATGCGCATGCACACACACACACACACACACACACACACACGCAGCTGGGATATGAGGCAGACAGAGGGAGACAGAAAAACAGAAAAAAAAATGCATGCTGAGCAAGTACACACACACACTCACACAGGCAGGTCATGCAGAGAGAGACTCAGCTACTGCTGCTGAAGAGAAAGCCTGTGGCATAGAGACCCGCCTCACTCCTCCTTCTCTATTTATTTCTCTCTCCTCTACCTTGTCATTCTTTCTTTTACCTTTCTTGTCTGTAATGGTCTCAGGACATAGATAGAAAATAGCAAATGGCAGAGTCAGCTGAGTGACTGACTAATGACACACACACGCACTTCTGGTATTAGAACATTTGCTAATAACCTCCCACACAACGCAGTCTGGCTGGCAGTCTTAAAGCCACATTGGCAGGGTTTTATTTTCCGTTTTGAACCCAACAAACATAAATTTGTCAAGACAACTGCTCCAAGGCCAAGTATCACTGTACAATTTGGTTTAACAGAACATTTGGGTGAGGCAAATCACATTATGGTTTATGACCAAACTAGTTTTTGTGTGCACCCCCGATAAATCCCAGGAGGCTTGTCCAGCAAACTGGCCAGTGGTGGCCACAATTTATCCACATTTAGCTGGGAGCTGGTGTTAATCTACTGCCCTGTTTAAAACTCAAGGTGTTTGGACTATGATTATAAAGCTTGGTATTCATGTCAGGATCTCTATTTTGAAAATGCATGACACACTCTGTGCTCGGGTACCAAGGACGTAGGTGCTGGCAGCCACAAGGGACAGTGCGGTTAACTGCTTTGTTTTTGCCCTTGATGAAGTTACAGGATATAAATTAAAAGCAGAGGGGGGACATTAAAAATAGCCACCAGGCAGTTTTGGTCGATTTTGAATGCTTTGTTAAGTTTTAAAGTGTTCAAATCAATTCTTACACCAAAGATTTGTGTCTTGTTTACAGCTATAGCTTTCCCTAATCTGACCCATATAGGGAGTTGCTTTTATGATGACCTGAAATAAAAAGAGTCTATAAAAGTACTAATTAAATTAAAACTTGCTTAAATTGATTAGATATAGCCATAAAGAGCCCCATAAGAGATTACAAGAACTCCACTACTCCTTCTAAATTCCTTCCATTTTATGTAAATAAAAAGTATCTTACACCTACCTCACATCACAGATACTAAATAAATTATAATATGGTATTTTGGTTAGAGCGGGAAAAAAGACCCAAACCACAACAGCATTAACCACATATTGTTCCATTACTTACTTTTTTTCTGTAAGGCAAAACCATACAAAATTCTTTTCATTGTATTCGACTTTGGTAATATTTTAACCTCATAATTAGAAAGAGAGCATAAAAAAGACAGAGCCAGAAGTGGGATTAAGAATGGGGGGGAGATGATGGCGAGAAAACGGTCTTTACAGTCTAATGAATGTTAGGTAGTAACCAAAAAAAGTGAATTTTCTACTAAGGAGACTGCAACTCTGGAAAATCCCCATTTGATGTGACTAACTCTGACTGCTAAAGTGTCATATTAGCTCTGATGCAATTGTGCGTGGGACGAAGACTGTGGAGTTTGTCCCCTATTTCTCCCACTGTGGTCATGTTAGGAACAATTACAGCAACCATCCTTATCCGTTCAGTAGACGGAGAACAGAAAGGATGAGAGGGAGAAGTGGAAGCAAGGAGGGTTGCTGTCAGCTCTGCACGGCTGCCTCTTTCCATGTAAAAACGCCAGTTTCTGCAGCTCCTCTGCATCTCTGTTATCCTTACCTGATCACTGTTGCCTCTCTCCTCCTATCGCTCTCTCTCTCTCTGCCTCTATGTTTCTCAACAGCATTTCCTCTCTCTCTCATTTACTCTTTCTCAACCACTCTGCCACACTCCACTGGCTCCAGCAAACGGCTCCCCTGTCATATTATCACACACACACACACACGTATATACACACAGAAACCTTCGCACAGTGAGAGAGAGAGACACACATATATAAAAAATATACTGTTTACATGCAAAGGCCACATACGCACAGACATATGTTCTCCTGTCTGTACTTACACACAATCACACATACAAATAAACACTGAGGCACGCTCTTGATCACGCACATATACACAGACACACACACACACATAGACCAAGGCTACTAAAGGGGGTGAGAGAGGCCAAGAGCTGGGGATCAAAGTTTCAGGTTGAGCAAAAAAAGATGCACCGTTTTCTTTCTACCTTTGTTGTTGTGCTTGATCATATTCATGCTTTGATACATTAAATAAGTAATTTAGAAAATATTCTCTATGCATAGCCAGGAATTACAGATATATCCATATACACTGATATACTCTCAGTACCATCAACTGAGAACAAAATGAGTCTTCGATTCAAGGATCAAAACATAAGCAATGCCAGATGTGAGACAACAGCTTCAAAGTGATTATTTTGGTTCTTTATGAGAGACACATGAGAGAAAGTTTTTTTTTTTTTTTTTTACACTTCACAGATTATTCTACCATAACAGTCATTTAAGGACACCTCAGCCCTTCTAAAAAAATACACACACACACACACAGTGTAACTGTAATAACACAGATGTAACAGAGGCACACCAGAGCTCAGATTAAACTGGCAAATACCGTACTGGTTGTTTGACTCAAGTGTGTGTGTGTGTGTCCGTCTACATACACACACTCGTTTTGCGCGCACACTGACACAAACTGTGATCTCCGGCTTGAGGCTTTGGCAACATCTTGCCAAATACCAAGCCAATAAAGCATGCTGAAATTAATTAAAAGAGATTTTTACTTATTTGTTCTGCATTGTTTCCACGCATGACCAAGAATATTACATGAGCTGTGTTTTGTTTTATTGCAGCTTTTCAGCCACATTTTATCTTCTCAATATTTGAGCGACGAAATGTTGATTGATGGTCTCTGGAAATGTAAATTTATTTTCTGGTTTTGCAATAAAGTAAGTGAGAGAGGAGACCGGATAAAGAGAGAGAGAGGGGCTGTTTACATCAGACAAAGAACGCTATATTCTGTGCTGGGACCGTTTTGGAAACGCTCTACTACTATTTACACAACGGCAATATCGTAATAAAAAATTACTAAACGTTCGTGCCAAGTAAGCGGACCGAAAAGGGCTTCTCCGTTTGGCTTTCCTGCGTTTCCTGTGTGGTCCGCTCAAAGGGTTAAAGCCCAAAGTGAACTGAATTGTAAGAAGTTGGTTTCCAAGGGAAACTGTTCGCACCGTTCCAGCTGAGGCGGGACAGACCAACTGCCTGACACGGAGGGGGTGGGGGTGATTCGGTGGAATTACGAATTAATTTCGTACATCGTCGCTAATTAAACATTAACATACATCTTTCGGTGTGTTACTACCCCCTTATAACGTTCGCAGTCACGCTGTTTCTCATTTCATCTGTTTTTGACATAAGAGATTAATACTTGGACTTGCCTCCACCCCTCTCGTACAGCCAGAGTGCTGGGGTCCCTGCCAAGTCGGTTTGAAAAGAGCAGACAAAGGCTTTGAGCTCAGGACGCCCCTCTCTCTCTCTCGCTCTGCCTACAAAGCCAACCTAGCTCTATCTTCCCTGCTTTTCTATCATGGAAATGTTTTCTAATAGGTGGCGTTAAGAGTGTTGGTTTTATTTTTACTTTCTTATACTGAAATGTACGACCGTCTGGATCCCCGCTCGGCCGAGAGAGGAAGGCTTTTTGTAGGTATAATACAAGGAAGCGTCGTCTGAGAGAGGGAGAGAGAGGGGGAAGGATTGACGCTTTTTCCTCCTCTCCTCCTCCTTCCTTTCGCCCCCTCTCCTCCTCTTTTTGGCGGAGAGAGGGGTTGAGGCAGGAATAAACGCTTTTTTGTTTTTTTTTCTTTCTTTTTTTTTTAATGCATTTGAATCCTACTGCGCAACCACACCGGATCACGTGGGATTGGAGAGAGTTGGATCGATTTTGCACAGTTCAATGTGAGAAAAAAGAGAGAAACAAACAACTCTTTCTTTTTTTACTTCTGTGGATAACTGGGACTGTTGATACTTTTGCATTATTGCAAGAGAAGGGGGGGTGTTTGAGTGGGTTCTTTCTTTCAGCCTTGGAGGTGTGGAGTATTAATTCTTATATGCCTGGGTTTTGAAAAACAATGGAGACGCACATTTCGTGCCTCTTCCCGGAAATTTTGGCCATGATTTTCAGCTATCTGGACGTGAGGGACAAAGGCAGGGTAGCCCAAGTGTGTATCGCTTGGAGGGACGCATCCTACCACAAGTCAGTGTGGAGGGGGGTGGAGGCCAAGCTGCACCTCCGCCGGGCCAATCCCTCCCTGTTCCCCAGCCTCCAGGCCAGGGGCATCCGGAGGGTCCAGATCCTCTCCCTGCGCCGCAGCCTGAGCTATGTGATCCAGGGAATGCCTAACATTGAGTCCCTCAACCTGTCCGGCTGCTACAACCTCACAGATAATGGGCTGGGCCATGCATTTGTGCAGGAGATCCCATCACTTAGAGTTTTGAACCTGAGTCTGTGCAAGCAGATCACGGACTCCAGTCTAGGTAGGATAGCTCAGTATCTGAAGAACCTGGAGGTACTGGAGCTTGGTGGCTGCAGCAACATCACCAACACTGGGCTCCTCTTGATAGCCTGGGGCCTCCACAGGCTCAAGAGCCTCAATCTGAGGTCCTGCAGGCATGTCTCGGACGTGGGGATTGGACATTTGGCAGGCATGACCCGCAGTGCAGCGGAGGGCTGCTTGAACCTGGAGTACCTGACTCTCCAGGACTGTCAGAAACTGACAGACCTGTCACTGAAACACATTTCCAAGGGGCTGACCAAGCTCCGGGTACTGAACCTGAGCTTCTGTGGGGGGATCTCAGATGCAGGGATGATCCACCTCTCCCACATGGCCTCCCTGTGGAGTCTCAACCTACGCTCCTGTGACAACATCAGCGACACGGGGACCATGCACCTCGCCATGGGCACCCTGAGGCTCTCTGGGCTTGACGTTTCCTTCTGTGACAAGATAGGGGACCAGACCCTGGCATACATTGCCCAGGGGCTGTACCAGCTCAAGTCCCTGTCCCTGTGCTCGTGTCACATCTCTGACGATGGGATAAACCGGATGGTGAGGCAGATGCACGAGCTGAGGACCCTGAACATTGGACAGTGTGTGCGCATCACGGACAAAGGGCTGGAGCTCATAGCTGACCACTTGACCCAGCTGGCGGGCATCGACCTGTATGGATGTACCAAGATCACCAAGAGGGGACTGGAGAGGATCACACAGCTCCCCTGCCTTAAAGTGTTGAACCTGGGACTCTGGCAGATGACAGAGAGTGAGAAAGTGAGGTGATTGGAAATGTTTTTTGTTTTTTTTTTTGGTGTGTGTGTGTGTGTGTGTGTTTCTTTTTCTTTTTTGGATGGGGACAGAGGGGGACACAAGGGTGGGAAGAAACGTTTTTTTTTTTTTTTAAAGAGAGAAAACCTACCTTTTCCCTCCTGTGTAAGGTGTGTTTCTCCCATGTGACCAGAATTTTCTGTCCAAATGTTTTATTTTTCTTTCTGTTGGCCTTGCGGGATATAAATTAGTGTTTGATATGACTTAATATTCTGCCTGGTAGGAAGCAATTAAAACTTGCTTTTGTTGTGAACTCATAAAAATCCCTGTTAGCAGTTGTTTTGATCTCATATTGAGTTTTAATATCTCATAAATTCTGACATTGGACTGGAATAACTTCAATGCAAATCAGCTTGTTTCACACATTTCGAAAGTGTCATTTTCTTCATACCATTGGAACAATCTGCTCCATTTACTGACACTTGCTTCCAGAAGATTCTTGAAGTGAAACTTGCATCCATCCAAACTGGCAGATTCCTTTTCATTTAAAGCAGAGTGAGGTTTTAAAACTTGAGTTTGAGACTTTTATTTTTACAGTGAGTCTGGATTTGAGACATTTACGACTAATCTCCGCTACAGCCATCACGCCTAAAAACATTTGGCTACCTCGTATGTGGTTGTTTTCAAAGGGTGTATACTGTTAAAAAAAAAAGAAGGAAAGCAAGAATGAGAGACTGGGAGAAAATGTGCCTAAAGGGACTGTGTCTGCCCCCTCCCCCATCCCTCCATCCCCTCCCTCCCTCCCTCCTCCATGAGCAGAGCTGGAGAAAGGAGACCAGGACACAATCTAACTACCTTTGTTAATTTACCCCCATAAACAGCAACAATTTCCCAGAGACAGACAGAGAGAGAAAGGGAAAGTGAGCTGTAAAATCCAGTCAAATTACAAGAGGACGACGCTTTATGCAAAAAACAAACCCGCTTGTGTACAAGAGCTTTTTTTAAAAAAATTGTTTCCTTCATTTTTTAGGGATAAAGTCCGACTTTAACGCCCTTTATAGAGACGCGTTGCGTTCAAGCTTTGACCAATATAAAGGAGACAAGATTATCAACTTACCCTTAGGAGAAATACCTATAGTCATCCTATAATAATACTGTAGAGATAGAGGAATATTACAGTGATATAATACGAGGTAACATGTATTGGTATGAGCAGGCCTTTATTAAATGCAATATATGTCAGTGTAAGAGTATTATAGGAAGATTTGGTATTTTTTGTAAGGGATGCTGGTGGAAATAAATGTCAGTGGATGTTGTTCAGAGCGTCGTACTTCAAATTGAAGTGATTTCTATATCTTATACCCTTTATTGATTGAGACGAATCAGGGTTTGCTCTACGATTTTTTATTTTCCCACGTTGATGCCAACACAGGTCGCATTCATATTCATGTTGCTCTAGAGAGAAAGAGAGAGAGGGAGAGAGGAGGGTAGGGATACACATCTTTTTCCTCCTCTTTTTCTCCATCTCTCCCTCTTTTCTCCATGAATAAAAATACCCTGAATCCATTTTGAGACATGCTTAGAAGAAGGAGCAATCGATTATTTTTCTTGTCTCTCTCTCCTCCGTCTCGGGTTACAAGCGGAATGCGTCTCTCTCCCTCTCTCTCTGTCTCTCTTTCACACACACACACACATTTATACACACACATGCACACATGCGCGCACACGGGGGCCCGTGTGTGCGCGTTTTAATGTAATGCAATGACCTGCTAGAAAATTAATATACGGATGTGCGTCCTGCTGAAAAAGCTGTGTGTTTGAAAATAAAAAGATGTACTGTATATTATGTGTTTGTAAAGAAGAAAAAAAATGCAGAATCCCAAAATTAAATTGTTTTATATTCTTACGGTTAAAACAATTAAAGATATTTATATAATGAACGAAAAGAGCGGTGTGGACTACTTTTGTGTAGGTGTAGCGCTTCATTGTTGTCACTATGCTGTCTGTAATCTTTTCTTTTTTAACAAGAATATGAAAAATATCTGTTTCCACAGGGTAATCTGACATGGTTTATTCTCACATGACAGTCAGTACAGCTAGGGTCTTATCCTGCTATGATATTGTCCATTTTAAAACACATTTACTACAATAAGCTTTCATATTAATGCGTTGCTCTTAATAACCACCCACGCATTTCTGAGTATTGTCCCTGATCAGTCCAGTCTTGCTTCTCCAAAGGGGCTGAGAAAAGAAAAATCTGTTGTGTTGTTTTATTATGTACAAGGAAATTTAAAATGGATGCTTGCCGTCTTGATTTGGCTGCAGTGCCTGTGTAATTAATTATCACCAAGGCGTTTATTATAGGAAGCTGTTCCACCCTGCTGATTTTTTTAATCATCAACGTCTGTTTTATTTTTTTATCCTCAAATGCAACAAAAAGGTGTTCTGCTCAACTGGGAGGGCAGTTGAGTTTCACATTTAAGTCTCAAGGTTTCAAAGCGCAGGGGGGTTAGAGCTGTATGCGGAGGATTTCATGGTTTAAATGGAAGGTTTTGGGTATTAGTTTTGGTTATTTTTGCAGTGTTTTATTTCATATGTGGCAGAGCTGCGTCTGTGCGGCTGCATGTGTGGAGTAATGAGATCTAAAGTTGGTTAGAGCAGATTTCCCTCTTTCTGCTTTCCATCAGGACGTGTCCTGTGTGTGAAGTGACACACCACACACATACACATACACACACACACACACACACACACACACACACACACAGAGGGTTGCCAGGCCAGTCAGTAGCCATTGTCTGTCTTTAGAAGTTAGGAAGGCAGGTTTTGGTGGGGGATTTTTTTTCCTTCTTTTCCTCTCTTTCTCCTCCTCTTGTTCAGTCACGCATACCAGATCCTAAACCAGGCAGTAGCCCCCCCTCCCCAATCCCCCCACCCACCTCCTCTCCTTGCTCCCCCTTACCATCACACACAGACATGCACACACACACACACACACTTCTTTTTAGCATTCCACACCATCATTCAAAGCATTTAAGCATTCTCTCTCTCCTGACTCTCTGTCCATGGGGATTTGGGGATAAAGGCCAGCAGAGGGATTGTTGACCACAGGGAGAGAGAGAGACAGAAAGAAGGAGAGAGCGAGAGAATGTCAGTGTTTGCTGTTTCTTAAGTGTGCTTTAGCTGGCCTTTGGTCTTGTGCAATAATACTGCAATGACTGCACACTGAGATGCGAAAGATTTGTCTGTGGCATTTAGTGCCGCTTTTCCCCCAGAAACATCTAAAAATCAGTTTATGAGCCACTGACAAAATAACATGTAGACTTAACAGTTGAGCTACTGTTGCTTATGTATTTGCCTATACAGTACCATTGTTCATTTTGTGCCTTATAATGACAACCAGCAAACGTGGTTATTTTTATTTTTTAAATCCTGAATGCTACAGTGGGGCAACAAAAGAAAGACAAGTAAATTCAGAAGGAAAGAGATGCGACACTGTAATATATTTGAGCATGAACACTAATAAATGAATGGAGAGGTAGGAGCCATACAACATAGCTGATTGTTTCTTTATTATCTGACATTTGGGTCTGCAGACCTTTCCCAACAGATACAGGAGGGCTACCGTTACATGGTCATATCACGCATTTCTACAGAAAAGGTCTGCAGGCTGAAATGTAGACTGACAAAGATACAATCAGCTGCATTCAAATGATAATGTGATACTTTATTAATCCCCATAGGGAAAAGCTTTTTGTCTGCTGCCCTCCACAGGGAGGTCAGAGGTCAGGCTCAGCTCCAGAACCCCACTGCTGGAGCTACCGGGGATTCAGAGTCTTGCTCAAGGACACATCAGCAGGGTGGAGGGTTGTCATGTTTTTACATTAGGTCACCTTGCCTGCCTGCCTGTCCTCCCTTTGCCGTTCATTTCTGAGACCTTGGAGGTGGAGCAGGCCACCTGTGAAGCACCAGTTCGTCCATATTTAAAATACTGAGACTTTTTTTTTTCGATGAAACAATTCCTCCGAACAATCTGTGAGGAGACTGCAAACTCGCTCGTTATTGCAGAAGTTGCAGTCTCAATTTGCATTTTGAATAAAGAGAGCTGAGTATGAATAAAGCTCTGGGGTTTCACTGCTGGGTGTCCAGCATTATGCAGTTACGGAGCATGATATACGCTAGTACTGAATTGGAGCATGCTTGTACAACACATCAACACATACTTTCTCCTGTTAAGCACAGATTCTGCTTCCCTGTACAGAACAACACCCAGTGAAACCACACCACTCTTTTGGGATATTCCGTCTTTGTGCTTTGAAGTTTCCAGACACGATCTCAACATTTCACCAGTTTCTAATCCACTTCAAGATGTAGTTCTACATCTCGACGAGAGTTATGTGAAATACTGATCTCAGGTTAGCTTAGCACAGCATAAAGACAGAAAAAAGAAACATTCAGATTCCGATTCAGAGAACTTTTTTTGTTCCCAGGGGGCAATTTAAGTAGCCTGGCCCAGTCCGACGGTAAACTCACTAATAAACATGTTATATCTCGTTTGTTTAATCCCTGCAAACACTGGAGAGTGTAATGACGGTGACTGGCCAAGGAAAAAACAACTGCTTGGTCTTATTGTTTACTTTTTGTTAACCATCTCTTGGCTCTAGCCTCACGAGACCACGGTTACATCTGCTCAGGCCAATGGCAGACCACTACATACAACAGAATGTTCTGACATGTTTTGTCCACATGGCTTACATAAAGAAACCCACCACCTGAGAATGAGACTGAAAGCTGATGCTGTGCTTCTCCTGCTTAGCTCTCCCTCCTCAGCATGGCTGAATACCACAACAGACTGAGCCAGGTTGGGGGGGTGGGTCATTTTTCCAGTGTAATGCAAAGTTTTTCAGCGTGGCAGCCATACAGAAATGTGTGCACTGTAAGGCAGCCAGGATCAAAGCACTCGCCAAATGGCTTTATGTTAAGAATATATCTTTCTCTGAGTGTGAGTCTCTCTTCAAACCCACAGATCCTGCCTGTCTGCATGACTGACAGCTTCTAAACAAGTTAATTCAAAAAGCTTACAGGCACCAAATTTCTGCCACATACAGGTCACTGACAAAACCTTTTCATGCTATAAATGCTGCTTATTGCATTTGAAATTTGGTGTGTGAGTGAGTGTGTGTGTGTTAATCCTGTAAGTTGTAAAAGTTGAACTGTGACTAGTCTGTTTTACTGCTATCATTAAAGGAATAGTTCACCATTAGAAGGGGAACTGGGGTTCTTCACAACAAAGCAGCAGGGGTATTAGCAGCAGAGTGTTACAGCCCTCCCCCACATCTCTCTGTCTTTGGCTCCAACAACTCCTTGTCTGCCGCATTGTCTGTCTGTCTTTCTGGTCTGTTTTTAGGTCTCTGCCTGTCTGTTGGTCAGCTTTCATCTCTGTTATTTTTTCTTCTCAACCCATTTCTTCCTCATTTTGAAGATTTTTTTCTCCCTTCCTTCCTGTCTCTTCATCTCTACCTGCCTACTTCCCACACTTGTCATCCCCTCTCTTTTTACCTGTCCTCAGTTTTCTTCTCCCCTCTCCTCTCTTTCTCCTTCCACCTCCAACTTTATTTCTCCCTCCCTTTCATGCCCACCCTCCCTATCGCTCTCCTCTTTCTCCCTCTTCCCCTCTCACTATTTCCATTTCCACCCTCCCTCCTTCCTCCTCTCTGCGACACCTGGTGTTGAGGTGTCGCTGAGGTACAGTAGACGGCTCTTTGAAGTCCCAGGGGCCCTTAGGGCTGTGTGTCTGTGTGTGTGTCTATATGTGTAAGTGTGTGTCAGGAAACTTTTTTTATCAGCAGCTCCAGTCAAGAACATTTGGCATTGCTTTTAATTTGGGCGTCTCTAATGGTGGAACGACCTTCCCTGTGTAGGACTCTGTGTGTGTGTGTGTACTGTATGTGTGTGCATGTATTTCCTGATTACGTATAGCAGGAGAATTTAAATCCCTGTTATCTTTTCTGCAACTAATCAAAGGACTTTAAAAAAGTGATAGTTGAGGGTTTCTTCCTCAAAGAATGTCAGTGAGACTAAACTATGCTTTCTTGACTTCACAAAACTAACTTCATTAGGCTCTGTCTGCCCTCTGGGATTTGAAACCACATACAAACTTTCAATTCAAACAACATAACATCATGCGGTACACTTAGGATTAGGAACATGGTATGATCATGCTGTAACTTACTGGGTTTAGAGCTGGCACTGTCGGAGAAAAGTAGGGGGAGGAGCAGAGGAAAAAGTGCCTCTGTCCTAAAGTCTGCTATAGTCAGCAACCAACCTGGAGAGAGAGAAAGAGAGAGGGGGCGGTAAGGCAGTGAAAGAAAGAGAGAAAATCAGGGGAAGTGGTAAAAAGAGAAAGAAAAAGGAACCCAGGGAGGAACAGATGAGAAAAAAGTTGAGTTGGTGAGAAAGAGAGGGAGAGAGAGAGAGAGAGACAGAGGAATCTGTGAGTCACTGTTTAACTGTGGGCTGCTAGAAGTCAGCTAGCCATGTTAAAATACCGTATGGGCACACACACATACACCCACACACACACACACCAAACTCTTCCAAAATGCAAAAATCTGCCTTAACTTCAACAATGGTTGGCACAACACACACACACACACACACACACACACATTAAAAGTTTATGCATAAATCTTGCCACTGCCTCTCTCATACTTTGCTGCCCAGCAGACCAACTAATTATTTTCAGTTGTACACGAAGCACGCACACACCTCTGCTGCACATTCCTCAGAAAGTAATGAGCTGCTTTTCTACAAAGGTAAGAATTTAGGCGAAGGTCAAAAGTAATTCTTTCCATTTCGAATAGTTTAACTTCGCAGCAACACTGACATCATTCAGCACTTAAGTGATTAACTATTAATGATTTTTCTGTGAAACAGAATGAACTTGGGGGATTACAATTCATTTTTTCTTTCTTTGTACAACCCTGGCCAGAGATGGTGCTGTGGTTCTAACTCTAGAAACTCATATTGAAAACGGCTCTCCTTTTCCAACTGTGTTTTTTTAATCTGTTGATTACTTCTTAAAAATGTGATTAATTGTTTAGTCCATTAAATGTTAGAAAACTGTGTAACAATACTGAGAGTTTACAGCCATGCTAGCAGCTCTGTGTAGCTATACCTAAGGATAGAGGTGCTTTGAAGTCATTAGGACAAATCAGGCCTGGTATCATGAATGCCAGTTCAAAATCTGATGGCAATCCACCAAATAGCTGATGAGATATTTTGGTCTGGACCAAAGTGGTGGACACGTCATCCCTAAAGCCACACCACCAGTGTGGCTAAAAACACCATCAGAAGTTACGAGAGCCCAAAATGACATCTACAATTGCTGGTTTTTCCTCTGACCAGGAGTCCAAGCCCAATGATATAAAACAGGGGTCATGATTCATTGCAAATCAAAATTTCTTTGTTTCATTCCTACTTATTGTTTATTTTTCAGCATCTAGACTAGAGAACCTTTTACTCATCAGCTTCTCTGTTCATTAATGTATCCATGCTGTTATCAGGTCATTTAACTGCTGTAGGCCCTTTGCTCATTAGGCAACAAATGCAGATATCAACCATTTTCTATGTCTTATGCTAGAATCATAGCTATCTGAGTCACAGAGACTATATACTGTATTAGCCATGCTTTTGCTCAATCAATGTCAGATCCAGCAGATTGGATAAGAAAACAACACACTAAATCTTTAATTTGAAACCATAAGACCCTGCTTCATTCACAATCAAACCATGGACGTCGTTGCTGAATCTTTTATAAAAGCCTCAGCAATTACAACGGGAGACTGAGAATTATGCAGCATGTGATGCTGACTTCTGCTCCCCTTTCCTGCTTTATTCGATAGTACCCAGTGGAGAAAGACAGGAAAGAGAGGATGGGCAGGGAGAGAGAGAGAGAGATGGAAGAGAGAGAAAGGGGATGACATGTTGGTTCTTTTTGGTTTTCATTGTCTCGATGTGAAACCACGTGAAGCTCTGACAGAAATGTGACAGATAGCTGCAATGTCAAAAACTGGCAGGCTCGCACATATTCTAATTTGTCAGGTGAGGCAGTGTTTTGGTAGCGTGGGAGGTGTGCTGCGTTTTTGTGTGCTTGTCTTCCTGTGCATGTGTGATTGAAAGTATATGTGCATAATGCATGTACACTCAGTTGGTGTCTGTGTCTCTCTGCTGGCTCTCTGTACCTTCCTGTCAGTTCAGCTTGTCAATCAAGTATCAATAAAGAGAAACTTTTTCTTTCTCTTTACTCTGTTTAAAATTTGTCAAGTTTTTTTTTTTTTTCCCCAAACAGGCGAAATGGGCAGAAAAGGGAAACAGAAAACTGCAGCAACAGTCGAGCGGGGTTTTATCACATGTTTGACAGGAAACATTGTGCATCGAAACTGAGAGATTTCAGTGCGTTAACAAGGATGAATTTTCAGGGCTTTTTTGGGTGGATGTTAGGATTGTTTGGAAGGCAACAATTCGGAGGAAAGAAGAGCAGGTGGAAAGAACATGTGATAGAGGTTAAAGCTGGATTCCTGACTAAACCTACAGTGCTGGACTAGGTGTACCCAGAAATCAAACCCCCATATTTTATTGTTTTAAGCTGTTGAGAAGACAAACAAAAGATCTTCATATCATTTTCATTTTGAGAGGAAATAATAATTTGATAATGATGCAGCATCAGTCATAACTTCAGATAAATTGTGGGCCACTAGACTGAATACACTCTCATGTCTGTACACTACTTAAATCTGAAGCTACAGTCAGGACACTGTTAGCTTAGCATGAAGACTGAATAAAAGGAAGCCTGAAGTAATTCAAGCACAAGGGAATTCATACAAATTAGTGGCCAAACAGGTCTGAACTTGTCAAAGCCTGTATTGCATTTGACTGAGCAGAGAGTGCGGGTCACTTCCTTTTAGTCAAATTAACCCAGGAAGTGGACATTCAAACCATAAGAAAGCTCCTATCAAATGTTTTTTTAATATTCAATCTATAAAGACATTATTGAGACAGAGCAGCTCTCTTATCTCCCAGTAAATGAATTACAGTTTCAATTTGCATGTTGAGTGAACTGAAAGTGCTTCAGACCCAGAGTGTCCACCAGAGCTGTGGTGTGCCTGCTAATAACCAGCCTGCCAATTCATGATTTCGTAAAAAAGCTTGATTCACACTATAATAATCAGTTGATTGAATCTTTGAACTATCAGGTTACACAGGCTCACACATGACCCAAGAAAGAAAACACACTAGCATAATCTGCATCAAAACTTGAAATAACCTCCAAAGACGGGTATTCAAACCATGAAAAATGTGATGGTTTTCAAAATAAAATTCAAATACTACTATATATATATGAAATACATACGCTACCTTACTTTGCTTCCATACATGTGTTTCTCTTTCTGAATTTTGAGTGTGCAGTATACATTAAATGCAAAACATGTGCTAAAGGCTGGACTCAGATGTGTGCCAGCAGCCGGCTTTGCCTGACTGTGAGTGGCACAGACCTCATCTTTCCACTGCTGCTTCAACAGATGTGATCGGACTTGAAAAAACCTGCAGTACCGGGTTTGTTTGCTTCTTGAACACAGCGTGGCTCTAATGCTGAGCCGTGAGAGTTGTGGTCGGAAAGTCAGACCTGATTTTCTTTTTGTCTTTGATTTCAGCGAAGGAGAGAAGTGTGAACTCAGTCACTGATGCAACCAGCCTTCACGTTTCTAACGAAGAAGATAAAGTGATGATATTAAATGCAGAGATCAGCACCGAAGGAGGGAGGAAGAAAAGAAAATGTGGCCGTGACATATATGATTGTAGCCTTAACTGTGTAAAAGAGAAAAGAGTGAGATAATTAATGTGTTTGTTCAAGAAAGAGATTTTAAAAACAAACGAATAGAGAAATAGAGTAAGGCTCAGAGAAAGAGACATGGGAGGTGGAGTGAGAGAAGATAAAGAGAGAAACTGAGGGTGGAATACAAAGAGGGGCTGTGAGAGTGTGTATGTGTGTGCACCAGGTGTGTATCTGCCGTCCCCAAGGTCCTTCTAGCTGTCTTCTCCTATTGATTAGTTCATATTGATCTGGCCCGGCACACACACACTCTGACACACACTCACACAGCATGGTTCACTTGATTTAGCCGGGCTTTGACACAGGGGACATGAGGGTACATTGTTAACACACATGCAAGCATGCAGACACACTTGCACACACAATCCTCATATCATTTGGCCTCTTACAATGACAGCCATCCTCTGTGACACACACACACACACACACACGTGCACACACACACACACACACACGTGCACACACACACACACACACACACACACACACACTCTTGCTTGTCAAACAGCAAACACTCACTCTGCCTGTTTGCTAATGTGCACTGGCTGTCTGGCGAACAGGCAGGAGAAACAATGGGAGTGAATAACACACTGTCAGTAGAAAACTCAATGTCTTGTACAAACCTGATAAATCTCGTAGGCTGCTTTTTTGGAAACGGTTTGATTTTCCACAAACTACCATATGTACAAGTATAATGCATGTTTTCAAACTAGATTTAATGAAGTAGCAGATAACCCTAAATTTAAAGCTGCTGTAATCAGTATTTTTATATTAACAGTGTATGTGAGAGATGAGGGGCATCACTAGCATCAACAAACCCACAGAGGATTACCACGCAGCTCTGTCTATCAGCTCTACCAAGCTTTTTAGTGTCTTTAAGCTCATTGTTTTGGTTTTAGAGCAGCTTAAATATTTTGGTTTCAGTGAAGAAATCTCTGATAAGCCAGATATTTCCTTCAGGAGTTGTTAGAGACCCAAAACAGAGCAAAAAGAGAGTGAATATCGGCAGCCCCAGAAGACTGTTTGTTCAGGGCAGCCCCCAGTGTGACTGTGTGGAGGTGTGTGAAGGTGAAGCAGGGCAAGGCTGATAAAGAGTATATATGTTTGTTCTGTCTTCGTTTACAATGAGGGAAGGAAATGGAAATAATGTGAAAAGGTGAAAACACCAATAACAATCTGGACACATTGTCTGCTCATCAACAGCTCTCTAATGAGGAGGTTTTACTTGTCGTGACCAGAATGATGCATGATGGAACCTGGTGGCAGGCGCCTTGACACATATCAATATGTATACACACATTTCCATACACCACACACAAATACAGTCTCTTTTTTATTTGTCCTTCATCCAAGCTCTCTGTTAGACTTCCTTTATTCCCTCTTTGTCTCTGAATCAGAAGAAACGTCACTGTCTGTCTCTGCCTTTAGTCTTTTGCACACACACACACACACACACACACACACACACACACACACACACACACACACACACACACACACAAATATAGTACGTGCACAGCCACACAAACACCTGCACCCACAGAGACAGACATGCACACACACACACACAGCCTGCCTTCTGCTGCTGCGATGGCTCCGAGCTGTCAAAACATCCTTGCTTTTTCTCCCTCTCTCTCACCAAAGCAGCCTGACTGAGCTTGTCTATGCAGGTTCACAGAGACTGCTGTCTATCCACCCTCACTCTTTCTTCCTCCCCTTTCTCTCCCTCCTCCAGATTTGTGTATCTTAGCATGTTGATTTTGCTTTCTCTAGCTTTTTCAACATGCCTTGCTGTCTTTTGTCTACACAAAAATCTGCATATACATTTATAAATACATTTATAAATAATGCTTGGCTGTATGTTATTCTTCTAATGTATTCAGACATTAAAGATGTGAATAATGGTTTAAACTGGCTCTCAACCTGTCAAGGTCTTCACACAGGCCATGTCCTGTTCTCTCACCAGAGTTCTCTGTCCTTGTTGAAATGCAAAAAATAAAAAAGGAAAAAGAGAAGAAAAGAACGAAGACAGCTTAATATCTTCCTCTTCATCTTTCTGTTGACAACTACGAAATTGTGCATCACAGCCAAGATCTATTCAGCAGTGGGACAGACACAACCGAGTCTCAGACTAGGTCCCCACTAACCTGGCTAAAGGGCCTCATATACTGAATAAACCAGGATACAGACAGCAGGATGGACAGAGGATGCACATGGGTTCTGTTTATACTACATGTGGCGTCTGCCTATGCGGACATGTTCACACATGTGCAGTCAGCATGTATGGTCCGCCCGGCCATAAATGTTTTCCCATAAATTTCATAAGATCCTCGCAGACACGGGCAGATGATAAAATTTATGCACGGATTCGGTTCCACGGAAAAGTATGATTTGAGTTTAAGCCTGAAAATTCTTTAATATTCACTTTGCTAAACCTTTCCCAAGATCAAAATCAATGAAAGCACAAATGTATCCTATCAAATCACATACCAATAAGAAAATGCAACTGTTAGTCTTTGTCGCACCTAAACGATATAACATATCAAGTCAATAACAAATCCATGTCTGTCAGTCTGAAGCTCAGGCAGTCTGAAGCTCAGGCAGTCTGAAGCTCAGGCAGCATATACCAGTGAATTTAGCCCACAAGGAAAAGTAATATCAACAGTTTAAGAGTGAAAGTATTTCATTTTTCCTCTAAAACATGGCTTACTGGTAAAATATATTTCTGTGCTCTCCCTCTCTCCTGGTCTGTCGGATATATATTTCCTTCTCCTTCTTTTTCATGATCTCTCTCTCTTGCGCTCTCTCTTTCCCGGTTTCACACACAAACAGAAACACACACACGGAGAGCTGTGTGTTTGGCCTGCAGGGTGTGCACAGCGGGGAGGAATCAACCGTATGGCAGACATGAGGACGGAGCCAAATCTGGCTCGTACACATGGTGTGTGGCCGTGCTGCAATGTGTGTGTGTGTGTGTATAGCTGAAGGCTGCCTGCACTTAAATATATATCAGGGGCTGTGGTTGCCTAAAGGTGAAAGTTGTGCGGTTTTCACTGGAAGGCTGCTGGCGCTTGAATGAAAACCACTCTCTTTTCCTTCGTCAGCTACTGTCGCTGTGCCCTTGAGCAAGGTACTTAAGCCGCTACTGCTTCAGCACAACATAAGAGCATCAATGTGAATGAAGGAGCAACAATGAAAGTGAAGCAAGACGATGCAAAGGACGAGCACATATACTGTTAAAAGGATAAATCTAGTGTATTACAGATGAGGAGGTACTTTTTATTTTGACCATGATTTCTATGTGCTAAAGTTCTCTCACCAAAGTAAATGCTGAGATGTATGAACATGGTAAAGACATTTATGAACGAACTAGCAGTTTAGCTGGATGATCTAAACCACTTTATTTAGAGGTAAAAATGAAATGGGTGCTTCCCAGATCTTGGTAATAATCCCTCATTGCAAACTGTGTGCTGCCCAACTACGGCAAGCATAGTGGGTCAAAGCTGAACCAAAAACTAGAAACATCATTCTGTTCTCATCACTCTAGGTGGTTTGGGTAGCAATTTTGGGGTTCAAGACCCTAGTTGTAATACACCTGAAATATCCTTTAAATTCTAACATATCTGATGTTAGAACGAAACAGCATTTCTGTAGTATTATCTGTAGTAGTATGTGTGTGCCACTGCTGCCTACATACATTCAAAACTGGGTGAGAACTGTCTATGCTTATTGTGGCACAAATGTCATAATAATTGCAGATTTAATTATGTTTATAAAGGATAAAAACTAGTTTACTTTAGTCTGTATGCAGGCATGTCAATGTACTGTATATACACTGTCTATGTAGTCCAATTGCACGTACTGTGTGTGTGACTGTGACAAGCGTGTATATGTGTGTAATGTCAAAACATCCCTACCTAACCCTAACCCTCATGCTTCTGTGTACATGTCCATGTCCGTGTCGTTGCATGCTGCCTGCATGAAAATATGCATGTAATTTAATTGTACATGCATGTGTGTGTATGCTGTGTAGTGTGTTTGCTGCCAGCATGTGAGCACACACTGAGTGTGTGTGTGTGTGTGTGTGTGTCTGTGTGTGAGAGAGAGAGCGTCCTGGCTTGTGGTGGTTTTGTCAGTGCATGAAAATCATTTATTCATGTTCCACTCACTCAGTGTGTGTGTGTGTTGAATACAGAGCTATTTATGTCTTGCATGCATGCTCTAATAGATACTCTTTGCATGTGCAGCTAAAGGTTAGCCTATCATGTCCATAATCATTCAATGCAGAATTGTTGGTTTATGTTTTCCTCACTCATCTCTGTGTAACTGTTCCTTTCGTATTTCTCCAACCGTCGTTTTCACCCTCAAACCCTTCTTCTTTGCCCAGACTCATCGGGTCTGCTTAAATATCTGTGTTTCTCCATCTCTTTCCTTTCATGACTCTTGTGTGCGTGGAGGTTACCCCTGCCATGCTGCATTTCTCACTCTGTCTGTGTGTGTGTCTGTTTGTGTAGGAGGGTTTTTAAAAATGCATATATTCTATAAGTGGGAGGAGGAAACAGAGCATGGTGAAAAGAAAAATACTGTGTGTGTGTGTGTTGTGTCAGTTGAGTTGACATCTGATCTTGCTGAGTATGGTAAAGAAGAAAGTATTCTGTGTGTGTGTGTGTGTGTGTGTGGTGGTGGTGGTGGTGGTGGGGGGGGGGTCCTGTGTGTGTGTGTGCGTGTTTTTTGTGGCCTGTATGTGTCCTCGTTTCTGTGTGGGTGGTAAGAGGAGGGAGTAAGGGAATAGAGTGTGTGCGAGGGCACTTAGTTTAAGTGTCAGCATGCCTTCGTTTGTGTGCGTGTGTGGGACAAGCAGGGAGAAAAGAGGGGGAGTCAGAGTGAAAGAGAGGCTGAGAGATGGATGGCAGGGAGGGTGATGAGGGAGGGAAGAAGCTCAAGAGGAATGAAGGAGGGGGAAACTGAAGAGCGAGTGATTGGAAAGAAAGAGAAACAAAGGATGAAAGCTGGAACAAAAAGAGAAACTTTGAAACAAATGTCTGCTTTACTTCTTCTTCTGGTTCTTTCTTATTCCAGTTTATGTTTCAACGTTCTTCGCTATGGCATAAATGTTATATGAACAGCGTATGTTATGAATGAATGTTACATCAAACCTCTTTTCTTCTGCCCTTCATTCTCCTTTCTGTCGTTGTAAGAAAAGCAGTCTCTCCAGAGCCTTTCTGACAAATAGACCAGTTTGATCAACCTCACACACACACTCCACGTGACCAAGACTTTGTCTAGACTTCATCTACAAGCAGCAAAAGTCCTTTACTTCTTTCTTTGTTCTCGTTGTCCCTGTGAGTATTTTACATTTCATGTTTTGTGTCCTTGGTGTGCGGTTACATCAGTGGGGTAGTGTCCCGCTTAAGGAAACCTATCCATATTTTGTTCCATAACTGCTAAAAATGCAAGATCGACAAGCAAGAAAGAGGCAAGAGGAGGAGAAGTCAGCTGTAACAAGCGAGTCAGAACTACTGAATACAGATCTGGTGCCAAAAGCAAAGTCAGGAAACTGAGCAGGTGGAGCAAAACTAACCTTACTTTGTCGAAGGGGCAATTTTACAGAGGAAGGGTAACGGCAACGGCTCAATCAAAACAGGTAAAAGCAGGTGAGACTGAACTAAGACACAAACACAAAGGCAAACAATGGCATTTTATTTTACCTATGATCAAAACTTTTCCACTAAGTTACTTTGCTTGCACTTTTTATTGCCAGGACCTGGTTCTAGTTTTGATTCCTGGGTCACGGTTTCTGCACTTTAAAAACTTATGATACTTGAGAATGCTGATTCTGTCCAGGAACTATTGGGGTGGAGTCTGCCGATTGGCAAAACATAAGACTGCTTGTGTATGTATTTCTGTACTAGAGCAGAACATCAGACCTGGAGAAATAACTCAGCAGATGTTAATGAATTTGGAGACAAGTGTCAGTCTATACTTTTATTATCCAGTAAGACATCACAGTCACCCAATAGTAAATTACAAACCTCATCATATATGTGTCACAAACAAAGCCGTCCCTTATCAATACTATCAATACTAATATCAATTAGTCTAAATTGTGTAATCCTGATAATGCAAACATCTATGGGCAAAATGGACTTTTAATTATTGCATTTAGTTTCTGGGGTTCCTCAGTTTCAAGGACTACTTGGTCAAAAAGGGCCAGTAGATTTTGTGGCAATAAGATAATACAAAGTGGCCTTCATTTCTACAGGGGCTGATGGGAAAGATGAAAAACAGCTGTGGCTGGGTCTGGTGATGGACTGATGAGGAACCTCTAAAGGCACCTATGTGTTGTGCAACAACAACAGTCCAACAAGTTCAGTGCATGTCACACTGTGCAAGAGGCGTCTCATAAAAACATCTTGGTTGCCACTGCCAAAAATGATATGCCTGTGATATATTGGGTGTTTTATGTATTCCCTCATTCAGTCACTCCTTATTTCTGTCCTTCTCCTTAACCTGAATTGAAAAAACATGACTAAAAAACTAAGAGGAAAGGAAGACATGAAAGAAAGAACAGAAAGCTCTGTTAGAGAGGTGAAAGTATGTTAATACATCTACTGAACATTCAATAGTTTGTGTTACTATGGCACTGACACAGGACTTTAATTAAAGGTCAGACTCACAGGCCACCCACTCACATCCCCACACACACACAGATACACACACACGTGGCCACAGTGTAGACAGGCCTATTGATTATTGTGGTAACACTGTCCTATAGTGCTAGTCTACCTCTGCGACCCTCCTCTCCTTCCATGCATATGTAAACGTGACAATTGTCACCTCCCCCATCTCCTCCGACCTGATCAGCCACATAGGCTGTTCGTCTCTTACCTTCTGATATGACCCATCAGAGCGTCTCCCGAAAGAGTGCCCCTACGGCGGCAGGTAAGCCGGACCTTCGTTGTTATGGTTACAATAATAAACATTAGGTTAAATTTATGGAATGGTCACAGTTTGGTTATGTTTACTTCATGGTTAGGTTTAGAAAAAGACAATGTTAGAGGACGTTCGTGATTACAAGTCCTGTGTTTTGTCAACTTTGTTACTCTTTACACTTCATCACCTGGCTGCTAGAGGTGCCTTAACAAAAAAATGTAACTATGGATGGTAATAAGCTGCTTGCACAAATGACCTATGGGATAATTTTTTTCCAGGACAGTCTCCTCCTCTCTCTCATGTCTCCTGAAAGGATTCTTGTCAGGATGAGGGAGAAGTGGTTAGAAACATGGAGGTGGGGGTACATGGGCTTTTTGTTTTGCATGTGCAGAAACCCACATATTACACACAAGTGGCCACATGCACAGATAAAACAGGACAAATAAGAGAATGCCTCGCCAATTCCCCAGAGAGCAAGGTAGAGGAAGAAACAGAGATCTCCTGCTGTGCTTAGAAGCTTTGGCAATACTGCTCCACAGTGATGCCAATCAGCGAACAGAGAAGAACAAGAGAGAAAGAAAAAGGGGAAAACACAGAAATGAAAAGGTACAAAAAGGAAAAGGGCTCCAAAAAACATTCACATGCTCTGATAACATTACAGAGTGATTATGGCCCCTAGGTTATACATACTGGATTATAAATTTCCAGTCTAAGGTACTCAGATAATGGTATTTCAGCTGTGAAAGTACTGCCTCAAAGTACACATATTTCAAACAGTATGCTTTATTACATGTAACCATGCAGACAGAGTAGAAAAGGGGCTCAAAACTGGTGATTAAATGTTTTTGATTGATCCATTTAGTTGTATAATTTGAATGTAAACTCGGTTAATTATTCTGCATCTTTGAATAAATTACATGTATTTACTGGAACATATACCCCCATCACCTTGGGGACATAAAAAGGAGGGTAAACTACAAATTTCTGTCAGCGATCATCATGAGGTATCTCATCCGACAATGTGAAGGATGTGGTCCACTTAACTCTTGTACCACATTACACTATAATAATAATATACAAACAATAAAATTATAATTCTATAATGTCAGTTTTTATGCAGATGACACAATATTTTATGCTACTGGCTCTCTCGAACCCAGCCCTATTCATTTTCAGCATAAACCCAGTGTATCATAGTGCCTTCTGCTTTATTACAAATTTTATACTATTTTCTGAACCCTAAAACAAGGGACTTTCTCACTGACAAGAAGCGATACTCATCTCATGATAACAATCTATAAAACTCTACTGTCAAAACTTCCAAGCTATCTCTTCTTCTTGTCTTGTTGCTGCAGCACTAATTTTAGATATCCATGTATGCACTAACCTCGGCAGAGCTGGATTCAGGTACTATACACCTTTTACATGAAATGAACAACAAACAGCTATCAACATACTTTTATTCCCCTTGAGATTTTAAATTTTTATTATGTGACAGTTTCTTTGTTTGTTTTTATTTATTCTTTTTGTCACATTATTGTTGGCTGTCTGACATTATATTTGTTGTCTCTGGTATGCCACATTGTGTAGTTGTTTTTAACTTTTATATGTCTTGTTTTTGCCAGGTCTCTCTTGAAAACATGATCTTGATTTCAACACTAATTGTAGCAAAATAAATAAGGTGATGACAGTTTCAAAGACCCCTTTCCTCGCAAAACCTTCATCAACTTGTTTGCACTGTAAAATCTATACAACCACAGCTTTGGAAATATTGTTTCTCATGAGCTGTTGTGTCAATCAAGTGGTTGAACTGTGAGTCAAACAAGGAGGGAGAGAATAAAGTGAGAGAGCAAACGAGATGCGAGTGGGTAGAGACAAGATTGTAAATGTTGATGTGCTATAATAAAATAAAATATCACAGGAAAGCTATGTGGGGCATCCACACACAGACACACACACACACAGACACACACACACAGGTCTCTCTACCTTAGTATCGACCGCCCATACAGAAAACACATATGCACACACACACAAACACTCCTGTGTCTCTGTGACGATGCTATTCATATTTAAAGAGTGTCTTTTAAGTGAACACAGCATGGAATAGAAGATCACAGCGTGCGCGCGCACACACACACACACACACACACACACACACACACACACACACACACACACACACACACACAAAGGAAGGCAGACAGCCTGCCTCTGCAGACAGGTATTCACTCAAAAAGTAGGACCCTGTTAACACTACAGCTTACTTTAAGAAGCCAGTTTTACACAGTAAATTAGCTTCAGCCCTTTTCTACTGATGATCAGTGCTGCTACACTAAAATAAATCCATAAATACTGATAGATTTAGAATTAGACACTAGGGCTACATGCTTAAAATGCACAATGTAAATGTAAGCTCAAGCAAGCATGAAGAAAGACATGGTTGGTGTTCAATCCCTAAATAATGGAGACATGGAAAAAAATAAGCCACATCTTTGTATTAGGGTTTAGATTTCTATGGATAAATGATTTAAGAGAAGAAGATGTATGTATGTATGATCAACTGTATTAATATCTGTAACTGATCTGAGTGCCTGGTGAAAAAGTCACTTAAGACATCTGGATCTGTGGAGTGTCTACAGAGGAGGAGTGAAAGTGAAGGAAGGAGGAGGGAGGGAATAAATTAGAGGAGTGTTTTGCAGTGCCTCAGGTCTCGGAGCCCCCACCCTCCCAAATTCTCCACCTCCTCTCTCTTTCTCTCCTTTTCTCTTGCCAGCCAGAGGAAAACTCCTTCATTCCCTGCATTCCTCTTACATTCCAGCTCTGGGTTTACCTCCTCTACCTCTTCTTCTGCATCAACACATCACCACCTCCTCTTTTCTCGCCCATGGCTGTCCGGCTGTCTCTCTCCACCTCTTTCCCTCTATCTCTCCTTCTCTCCTGGGAACTCTCTTTCTCACTCTTTCTCTTTCTTTCCATACAGCCTCTCCTCCTCTTCTCCTCTCCCTCCTCCCTCTCTCTTTCCCAGCATGCTCCAGTAGGCCGGCGGAGGCAGGGGGCTCGCTTGAACCCCCCACCCCCAGCAGGGGCCCTCTAGCTCAGCCTGGCTGGCTAGCAGGCTTCCTGGCACACCTCCAGCTTGTCTGTCTTTTTTTATCGACCTCTCTTGCCTCCAGTCTTTCTTGTCTTTTTTTAAAAACATTTTGCTTTCTTTAATTATTTGTATCATCTCAGTCTAAACTTGATCTGTGTGTGTGTGTTCATCTTGGTCATTTAAATTTTGGGCAAACTGCTGATGAAAAGATGGTGATAAATGTTGCACAGTCGCCTTGTAAATACTTTGTTGTTGATTTGCTGTGCAGGCATCATATGGGAGCAGCAGCCTGCTATTGAGTTGATTTACCATGGATCTTGTGGGGAAAAAGTAACGGTAACAGTTTCAACCACAGTACAACATAAGGATGCTTACAACATTTCTATTTTAGGTTGCCAGAAAGGTCATCACAAGGTGACTGAAAATTAGATGGGTGAAAAAGAACCATCAAATATTGGGCAATAAATGACACATTGAACAACTTTATTGTACATGTACGTATGTGACTGATATGTCAACACATGTACCTACACAAAATGCCATAGTTCAAGTTATGTATATTTTCATTTTTAAATAGGAGATTGATGTTCTTAGTCCTTGCAGTATAATATTTGCATATATGCTGCAAGTATGAAAGAGAACTGGCACTCACACTCTCTTTGTCACACAAAATGAAAACAGAGAGAATACAGATTAAAGGAAAATTTTATGTGTAGCAGTTTGATTTTTCAATATAAGAACTGAAGAATTCACTTTGCCCTTTTTTGAATAAAGTACCAAAAAGATCATACAAAACATGGATGAGAGGAGAGGGAGAGAAAGAGAGAGAGGCCCTGGGTAATTTGGTATTTCCTTTTTAGACAGGGGAGGAAGGGCCAATGCACCCGATTTCACTGTGAAGCACACACACACACACACACACACACACAGCTCCTTTAATGACCCTTACATCCGGCCTTAGGCACAGAGGCCTAAGAGACAGAGAGAGAGGGAAAAAAGAGAGACAGTGAGATAGATAGATAGATAGATAGATAGATAGATAGATAGATAGATAGATAGATAGATAGATAGATAGATAGATA
>JBBMJY010000015.1:7718544-7746620 GCA_037833715.1 Toxotes lorentzi | reverse complement strand
ACACACACACACACACACACACACACACACACACACACACACACACACACACACACACACACACACACAAACATTCACGCTCTTTCCATCCTAAACTTTGCCCTTTATTCTTTGGTGGTGGATCTGAAACCAGTTTGTTGTTAATCTGTTTCAAGTTTGAACTGTAACAATGCACAAACCTGACTTTGCAAAGATACATTTTACACTAACCATGTGAGTTTTAAGTGACTTTGCTGTTGGAAACAATTCATTTTTGGATGAGCTGCTGGACATTTAATGCAATAGTAACAGTGTTGCTTGAGTGTGTGTGTGTGTGATAAAGCACTGCAGCAGGGTGATGCCTTTCAAAAGGATACTGGGAAGATTGGGCATGGAATAATATCGTTATTGTGGGCGGATAGGAAAATAAACCGCTGCTGACAAGATAAGAGACAGTGTTCAGTTTGCATGTGAAAGAAGAAGATAGAGAGAATGAAGGAGGTAAAAGGAAAGGGAGGGAAGGAGAGGTCAGAAAAAGTGAGGAAAGGAAACAAATGGAAAGATGTTCCAAAGACAGCAACAATCAGTCCTGGCCTCTCGCACATTTAACAAACACTCAGTGTCTGAAGGTGTTTCTGAGCGAAGATACACTGAACAGTTTCCCAGAAAAATAAAGGAATGAAAAATATTATTTCTGTTACACAAAAACTGTTACAGAAGAAAGAAAATGAACTGATAGACAAAAAAGACAAAGGCAGAATCCCTCCACAACAAAATAAAGATAAATCCATATTTTATTCCATTCTCTCATTCCGGGTTTTCAATCCACAACAAAGTCACGGTGAGTCCCAGTCATCACCATTCCGAAAGACAAAACATGATCAGTATAAAACACACAACAAAATACTGGATTTACAATGTCAGCTCACATCTGATGGAGTTTCATGCCAAAATAAAATAACCAGCATTTGTCAAATGTTACACAAACTCTGCAGGATCGCTAAAGCTTTGAGCAATTTCAGATGAAGAACATTCGAGGAAGCTGTGCTGAGCATCAGGCTGAGATTTCTCCTCCCAAAACAGTTTTGAAATGAAACTCCACGTTTAATTTACACCATTGTTGCTCTGAGCCGTTTTAAGACACCGCTTTGGTGCCAGAAAATGTATTTCTGCTTGTTGTGAAAGCCTCACATCAGAGTTTGGTGTAAATTCAGATTTGAGTAAGCATTGTAATTCCCAGTCTTTGGGTTCTGCGTCCACCCGGTGTTTCTCGTTTTATTTTATTTTTTTATTTTCTAGGGAGCAGCGCTAAACAGCTGCCTGACACCAGTCATGCCGTCAGCACTCAATACACTGTAAGAGTATAAAAACCTCAGTTCGAGGAGCTTTTGCTTGAATTTGAAACGACTGAAATCCTCTAGTGCTCAGAGCTGCAAGCGTTTAAACCATGCTAAGGCCGTCAGCGCTGTGGGAAACATGCATTAGAGTGTCATTTCCACTGTAAACAACAAGAACAAGAAACTGATTCTGATGGAAACGCTCCCGGTGGACACAGAGCCGCGAGTAGGTGCAATGTACGTTTCCAATAACAGTCTCCTGTGTATGGAACAAATCTGTGGATTCTTGCAAATCACAAAAAAAAAAGAAAGAAGATTTTGACACATTATGTAACATATCAACCAATAGATGACAATATTTTCAATTAAACAAGATTAGTGTTTTATATATTATGAAAAGCAAAAAAATATATAACAATTACTTTATATTTCCTCCCTCCCAAGAAAGAAAAACAAAAGATGTTTCAGTAAGGGGAAATGAGTAAGTTCAGACTTCTCCTCATGTTAACTCTAAAGGGATTGTCACAAAAGGGTAAGTGAGGGATTATCTGAACTCAATTACAGCATGTACACCATAACTGGACACAACATGTTGTTTTCTTAGATTAAAAAGAAAAACACAAACCATCTACACTGGTGTGTTTTAATAAAGGGAGTATTGCGCGATTTATTGTAGTTTGTGCCTTTCATCAGTGGAAAACAATGGCTGAACGTGTCGCGTTCCCCTGATGAAAGCTGTGTTTAAACTTCTCTCTTTACAATTTACACAACTATCTAGTGATTAGCTGCTGAAAGAAACTGCAAGCTGGTACATTTCATCAGATACCTGACCAAAAAAAAAAAAAAATACAAGAAATGAAAAGAAAATATAGAAACTAAAAGTTAAAAAGGTAGCAGCAAATGATGTAAAGAACCAAAGGCAGCTGAAATAAACCCACTTTTGTATCTGAACCAATCGAATAACAATGCAACAGAGTGCAAGTCTGGCATCAGAAACAACCTGGCAAGCTCAACTCACTTTCACCTTTTATTTACAGTTAGAATTTTTTTTTCCTCCATTAAAATACATCAAGTCACAATAACACGTCTGACTGTTGATTGCCTGGAAGGACACAAGATGGCCGCTGTGAAGTGTCACAGGTTGCAAGTGCAGTGAAGGCTCCTTCTGTTTCGGACCAGTTAGGAAAGCACACGTTTAATGTCTGAAAAAAGATCAACTACTTCCAATTAACTAGCACGCCCACACAAAGCACTCTTTGAAGTAAAAAATGAACAACACTCCCTTCTGATGGAAACTGCTCATTTTAAAATGATGGTGATTGAAGACACAATGGAAAAGTATTTTTCAGTAATAACAGGATTTTTTTTTCCATCTGTGAAAATGAGATGAGTGAAGAGCAGGTAAGAAGAGAAAGTCTTCAGGTCCGACACTGTGATTTTACTTGTGTATCAGTTTGTATTACTGGGTCTTGCTGGAGACTCATAACTGTCCTGTGTGTGTTGGACTGAGTGTTAAATGTTTGGAGGTGTTTTTTTTTTCTGACATTCTGTGCTAATGAATGTGCTCATGTAAGCTTATGCACGAGGGTGCGTTTGCTTGTGTGCGAGTGTCAGCAGCTGTCCTCCAGGGCGTTGACGACTTGTTCCAAAATGTCGGGGCATCGGTCAGCGATCTGCTGCAGGACCTGGTTGGCGTACTCCTGGAGCTCCGCCCCCTCCCTCTCACACAGCTCTAACTCCGCCTCCAACTGAGAGAAAGATGGCCAAAAAAAAAGAGGGGAGAGATTTTAGACATTATGTAAGTCTACATGTTTTGATACAGCAATTTAGAGGAAAAGTAAATTTATGCTTTTACGCTTTCGGTTTCTTCACGGATTAAACAAACACGATCATCTGTTCATTAGTAGGCTTTAAATGGTGCTGGTAGGTGGATTTCGTTTCACCCCGATTTCTAGTCTTTGTGCTAAGCTAGGCTAAGTATCTCCTGACTCCTGCTTCATATTTACCAGACAGGTTGGTTTTGATCTTTTCATTTAATTCCCAGAAAGAAAGCAAATAAGTGCACACAAGCACAAAGTCTCCTCGTAGCCAAAATGGATGATCAGGGAGCATGTTTAAGGTAATGCACACACACAAATACATGTATCAGACTGTAATCTGAAAACACCGCATTGTAGTTCTTTCTGCCCATACAGAGTGGAACATTTCTGTGAGAGCGCACTGATGTTGTTTTCTTTGGCTGCGGCCGAGCTGAGACGTCAAACCTAACTGACTTAATGACCAATACATCTGTATCAATACGAGCACCGCTCAAACAGTCATGTAACACAAGCCCACGTTTATGTTGGTGTGTGTACCCGCATGTGTGTGAGGCCTGAGTCAGATATTGGCAAAAATAATTCCTCGTTAAGTTTTAACCTCTTCCCTCTGCTCTCATCTCTTAGCCAGCAAATCTCAGTGGCATTTTAAATTACAGTGGCTTTATTCAAGTGTAAAACTGCTGCAAGTAATAATACTGTTAATGATTGATGAAATCTCCCCAATAAATCACACACAAATACTGTTTCTTATCTATAAATCATGTCGTTAACATGCAAACATTTCTCTCAACAGTGTGCTTATTATACTCTCAGCTTATGTCAGAGTCATGGTCAGTTTACTTACATTGCTCTAGGACTAATGAAAGCATGGCTGTGACAATAAAGCACTTTGAATTCAGATTTGGATTCAGTACTTGTAATTAGAGATTACATAATTATGATAGAAAGTCTGCACTACAAACTGTGTGTGGAGTTTTAAAGATGTGGGTCTTTATCAGGCAGGTAGGGTCTGACAAAATACATTATCAGCTTTGCATTGTGGGAAGTGTAGTATCCAGGGTTTTGCGAGCTTTTAAGTAAGAACATCTCAACCTCTGTCTGTCTCTCACAAGTCTTCCTAATATTAAATATTTCATAATCATTGATGTGAGAGAGAAAGCAGAAGAGTTACTGGCAGAGAGCACAGAGGAGAAAACAGAGATGATGATGCTGAGGGAAGAGAGAGAAAAATGGAGAGAATGAGTGAGTGAATGAGGAAGTGAAGGAGCGTATGAAGCCATGCGAGGGAAGCAATGAGGCTCGACTGCTGCAAACTGCCCTGTGTATGTGTGCCAGTGTGTGTGTGTGTGTGTGTCTGTGCATGGTCTGGCACAATTTGACCCATTCTGAAAGCTCAATTAGCATCAGACAGTGGGGAACAACCCCCCCCCCCCACACACACACACACACACACACACACACTACTAACAGACTCACACCCACCCACTGACTCATTCACTCTTTCCTGATGATATATGGCAAGCAGAAGGAAACATATATTTTGCTGTGTACTACCAAACTTGAACAAACCTTTTGTGGACAGTTATGAAACATGAGGGAAAAACAACAACAACGTGACAACAACAAAAACATGACATTTTCAGGGCTTCGGGGAATCACCGTCATTTATCATGAGTTCCGAGAACGTAGTCCAGCTGTTATCAGTGTCATCTCTTGGAGCTCTGTTGCTCTCTACACCTTGATTTTTATCATTTCCACTGATTTGTTATCCTTCACCCAGGATGGCCAAACACCTTCAGGCCAATATCCACACAGACCTGAGTGTGTGTGTGTGTGAGAGAGAAAGGCCTCCTTTATTGTGAAGCATATCGACATATTTCCTACATGTCAGTTTATGTGTGTTTGCTGGTAATTCACCTTAACGGCTTTGCATTTTACTTGAAATCCGGCAGAAAAACACAGCAGTAAAGATAAGGCTGTGATACGACTGAGAACAGATAAATGGTTGAATATGTGTCTACTGCCTTCTGCTCTCTGACTCACGCAGCCTTGACCTGCACCACAGACAGATCCTTGAAAAGGTGTTAAAAAAAATCCAGATGAAATGGGTCATACACAGTGCGAATGCTGCCATATACCTCACATCATATACACTGAATATACAAAATGTGAGTTCTATAGTTCTGTAGTTTAAAAGGGTATTACTGATCAGGTAAGCAATAAGTGATAATGGCTTTCATGTGGATTCACCTTGATCAATTTCCCTAATGAAAATCTGTCAATCATCCCCTAATAACGCTCCTAAAGCAGCAATGTAAGAGGCGGCTTTAGAATTGAATTCTCTGGGACAAACAACCTGAGCAGTAAAACAGATTTTAGATTTAGTCCCGGTACAAGCCGGTTGTCTTAATCAGTGGTTCCCTATGTTTTTAGTTTGCTGTGAACAGCTCCAATAAAAACAGATTTTTCCTGTGAACACACATATGTTTTCATTTTGAAACAGTAAAAAATTTTTCAGAATAACAGAAGAGTCAGAAAAAGTCCCGACTCCCAGGTTGAGAACCACTGATCTAAACCACTTACTTGGTTGTGACTGAGCTTTTGCAAAAATGTCCTAAAAGGTCCTTTCAGATAGACAGAGAAGATATCACGTACTAAAATCACAACAATCGACCTCGGGAGTAAGATGATCTCATAACTGATATTAATGATGGCCAAAACAAGAAAAACAAAACCCAGTGTCCTTAGAAAGCAATCATAATTGTTTCCCCTGCTAAGAAAAACGTCCCCATGTTGCTAAGCAATAAAATTCCTCTCTTGCTACATTCAATCCCAAGCTCATTTACGGCCTAAAGAAATTAAATCTAAACAAGGCAGCTTGATACAGTTTCCAGGTATGAGGTATAGTAAGTTGTTGTGGTTATAAGCTCCCATGGATCACGTCTCATGCAATCACAGTGTGTGGTCAGAGAGAAACGTAGATGAAATAACGTAAGTGGGCAGAGAGGTAGTGTTCCCAGATTCATGACACCTTTAAGTGTGTGTGTGTGTGTGTGTGTGTGTGTGTGTTTGTATGGGATGTATTAGTGTTAGGTGTTAGTGAATATGTGTGTGTGATACAGTGGTTTGAGTGTCTGACATGACAGGTGTGTGTGTGAGTGCACAGCACGAAGCTAACGTTTATGCTGCAAGCTCAAGTTCTAATTTAGTGAGTGACGGAGAGGGTTGTGGGAAGCACGGAGACAGAGGTAAGAGGTAAGACGTGTGTGTGTGTGTGTAAGTGTGATAGAGAGAGAGAGAGAGAGAGAGAGAGAAAGACAGGGTTTGTCGAAGATGATTTTTACTGCAGCCATTAAAGCTCCATTATCATGATGGATAATTATCTGCCTTATCGGGGGCCTGGAGACACACACACACACACACACACACACACATACAACACAGGCTATCAGCTTGAGAATGAGGATGAGGGTAAGATGTGTGTGTACACTGACCCCTTGACACACATTGCACGGCTTGAACCTCTTTGCAGAGGAATGCTAATGTTTTCTAAAGAAACCATAACTCAGCAGAGAGAGATAGAGAAGGAGAGATTAAGAGAGAGAGAGAGAGAGAGAGAGAGAGAGAGAGAGAGAGAGAGAGAGAGAGCAACAAACTACAAACAGGCAGAAGTAAAGAAAGAGGGAGAACAAATATATTGTCTAACTGGAGTGCATTAGCCCATCCACCAGCAGGTCAACCGCCTGCTGCAGACACACATCTTACTAAGTTACTTGACTACTACAGCTTTTGATTTACAGATGATTCTGAGGCCAGATGTGTGTTTTAATCACAAAACTGTCTCCGTCCACATCACAGTTGTGAAGTTTAAACAGTTAACTTCATCTTGCTTTGACTGGTTTAGGGGAAACTGTGTTTTATGAATCATGAGGTCCAGTCCTCCATACATCAGGGTTGCTTGCAGTGAAGCCTTCCACAAAAAAAAAAAAATCAAATGCTGCACAAATAATGTAGTTACTCCTATAGCTGTCTTGAGAGTGTTACAGAATCTGCTTATGTTTTACTTAGAATCAAGAAAAGCTTTTTCAGAGAAAAAAACCCCAAAACAATGGAGAAATCTGGATCATGAATGTAACAGTGGGCTTTAACGGTGCACATGAATAGAAAGAAGCTATTTCTATCTTAATGAAATGATTAATGAAGTTTGGTGAAAAATTAGGTCATGGACAAAGGGAGAACTTTTTGGTTTGGGGTATAATTACTGGCACCATGTGAGAATTTTGAATTTTTTGCTTCAAGTCCTGGACTCTAAAGTAAAGTAGCAAAGTGAGGTTTTCCCTAAATCCTGATCCAAACCATTAGAGACCATTTTCCACCATTTTGAAATGTTTAAGCAGGGTACAACATGAGGGTTATATAAACAGGTAAATATACAGGTTATGAAACTAGAAATGGGCATGAGAAGGTTGACAATTAAAAAAAATTAGTTTACTAATTTAAACAAATACAACAGAAAGACAGGAGAAAGAGAGGGCGGGGGTCAGGACACAGAAAAAAGTCTGGAAGGCAAACACTCCTCAGTAACAGCATAAGTTGCAGGAAGTAAAGATAAAATCACAGGAGGTTTAAAAAGACTCAGCAATAGCAGCCTGGAGCAGTGCTATAGAAACACCATTATGAATAAGAGCAAAGGGATAAAGTATAATAGGCCTGTATAGACCATTATAATCCCTGTCTCTCTGTCTGTCTCTATTTAAACTATTAGGTTCTAACAGCTTATACTGTATGTAGACTGCTTTATAAATTGGCTGCATGCACTGCACCCAAGCCCAAAAGCGCCTGAGCCATGTAACCAAATGTGTGTGTGTGTGTGTGTGTGTACTCTGTCATAGTCCAGCACAGCTCAGCTAACGATGCAAGCTAACGAGCTGCAGTGGGAATAGAGCTCCAGGACTCGTACCTAAAACTGCTCCTGCAGGACTAAAAATACTGCACCGCTTTGGCACTAAGAGCTGAGGAAAAATACAAGGCAAGTGTGTTTTGTGGGTAATTCAACATCACTTGGTAATTTCATTCTAACCAGTTTATTTAATCAGCAAAATTGACTATAGGAACATTTTCATATTTACAGGCACGGCCTCTGGGAGCAGTTAGGTAGGAGGCGACAGAGGATTAAACACACTCAAATCTAGGAGCTCTCCACCATCCTGTGCCTTGCTCATGAGCACATGAAGTAATTGTTAAGGGAGGGTAAGAGTACAACTCACCACACAGCATTTTATTAAAGTCTGGGAACTTAAATCTGTCAGTTTGGGTCTCCAGCATTCACTTTAGCACCTAATAATGCAGGTTAAGCTACAGGGAGAGGTGGGCTTGTGAATCTAAGTGTGGTAACTATAGTGAAATGTCTTCAAAGAGAACAGGACTAATAAAGTACGTAAAAAAGACTTAAAACTTAAATTGGCCCTCAAGGAACCACTATGGCTGGACTTACAGCACTAATGGCAGCAGAAATAAACCACAAAAACAGACTCTAGCATTGACTGTGTATTGTGTAACCTCCCAGAAGGCCAATCTGACAAGATGGAAGCAATTTAGTTCAATCTAATTCACAGTTTGTGTAAAAGAATTTTCTAGGTTTGGTTTACTTATTTAAATGAAAATAAGCAAATACAATCTAAGGGTGTGACAAAAAGGAAGCCTGAGTTGCTTCTAAGGACAGGTCATACAAAAGGCAGGGCAAGTTAACACCATTCAGACACAAGGCAATTCAAAGTGCTTTACAGAGGCATGGAAATATATTAAAAACAAGACATTAAGAGGACATTAAAATTTCATTTAAAAGACAATAAAAACAGAAACAAAAGCACAAGCAAGTGAATAAATAGCTATATATTTAATTTAATGGAAAGCCACTGAACAAAATAAAAATTTAAGCCCTGATTTAAATGAGAGGAGAGTTTTAGCAGATTTCAGGTATTCAGGAAGAGAAGCACAGAAACCGTCTAGACACCATTACAATACAATCTTGTTCGGACAGAAATCCATTCATTCTTGCTATGTTTCAAGGTGGTATTACATTTTGTAATTGTCTCCAGGGGAGTGTTGAAATTTAGGTCACAGAAATATTTGACGTGCCACTTCTCAGATGAATGTAGTTTAAAAGTTTAAGAAAAAAGCATCGAGTTGCTGAAAACATTTTTAATATTTGTTAAAAAAAAGGTAATTACATTTAGTTATTTATTACTTTACTATTGCAAACTATCATGAAAAACATAAACAGTGCTATCTATATGGTTAAATTTGTTTGCTAATCTAATAAATCCATTAAACACTTAATGCATTGATTACTTTTGGCCAAAGTCTCAAATATCGCACTACATTCATAGAGGTTAAAACTGAGTGGTAAAATAAAATGCTCATTTAAAAAAGGATAGAAGTGCAGTACATCCTCAGTTATCACAGCTGGCTCTCTTTTCTGTAGGTGAAACTTACAAGATATGGTCTAATAAATATTTGCTTACATAACACTGTGTATGTGTGGCATTTGTACAATTTACACCGTCTCCAAATAATTGTTCCACTGAAATTTGTGAGGTGTTTGTGAAAGTTAGAATGATTTTATGGCTGTCCTGAAATAAATTCCTCCATCATGGCCATGTGGCAGTAAAAGGAACTTGAACTTGCTGGAGGAAATGTCTGCGGCAGTAAGGCAGGAGAAATGCGTGAAACTAGACTTCCACAATGGCTGCCATTGTAAACTAAGGGTTCACAAAGTTTCAGATAGAGACAAGAAAAGTGTGAGAGTGGAGAGCATGTTTCTGTGTTTTTCATTTAAGTCTTTGCCCTTCACCTGTCACCATCATCGGCTGAGGGTTAGGCTGAAGGACAGACAAAAACGAGTTTAAAAGAAAGGTGGTGACTGACGAGGGACTCGAAAGAGTGACAGAGAGGCAGCGTGACAGAGAAAGGGGGAAACAAACTGATGGAAGAAAAGGAGAAAGACTGGGAAAGAAAGGAACAAAGGAGAAAAGTAAGAAAGAGGATAGGGCAGAAATCAAGAGGGGGAGGAGAGAGTGATAACCAGAGACAGAGGGAAAGATCAAGGGAGAAAAGTGAAAGACAGAAAAAAGACAAATTCACGTAAAAAAACAGGCCTACTGGTAAAGACATTAAGCCTGGATTCAGTAAATCTGCATAAAAACCAGCAGTTAGTCTGTAATGACCAGCGAAGGCCAATGTGTGTGTGTGTGGCTATGAAATGGGCTCTGAGGATTGGATTTGTGTGCATGTGGGTGCGTCTGAGTGTCTCTCCTTTTGTCTGTGTTTCTGAGTGTGTGTGTGTGTGTCTGCGTGAGTGTGTGTGTGTGTCTAATGGTCGTTGAGGACCTCTGCGTCGTATTTAGAGAGAAAACAATCATCCTTGGAGCAGGAAGCAGAGCTGCCTAATGAAAGCCTAGAGAGACCCCAGACCACAATGCAGCACAAATGGATGGGTCTGAATCTATGCTAGTCGACACAGCCCCCCCCCCAAACCAAACCTCTGTACTCCTCCTGTCCTCCCCCCTCTGTCTTTCCTCCACTCCACACATTATTACAATTTAATTTGCACACAGACACAAAAGCTTTTTCGCAACGAATCAAAACAAACACAGGCGTTTTTAAGGCCATTTGGGAGTAAGATCTTGTCGAGTCAATTCACAAGTCACAAGTCCTTATGGGTCCACTACAAGCCTTTAAGGTCTGAATTCTGGCCATTAAAATGAAGCAGCATTTGAATATTATCCCCTTGCAAAGAAGAGGCCCAGTCCTTTCAAAGCAGAGGCCTAATCATTAAATATTCACGCTGTGTGACCATGTAAGGTCTGTCTGACTCTGTCCTATTTAATGTTTATTGTTAGAGGATGTTATCAGGTCAAAACCTGAGACGTGAATATTTTTTGCTGTCTCAAGTCTTTAGGGAGTCAATCCTCAACTCAAGTAAGATGCACAGAATCAAGCCCAAGTCTCAGGTCTCACATCTAGAGCACTTGGGGTACATAATAACATGGTAAAAACAAACTACTACAAATAAAAAACTATTATTTTCTTTTGCTTACATTTCCTATCTGGTCCTTTATTTCTTGTCTTGGTCATTTCAGAGTTTTGTAGAATTTACACAGCTTTGACTTAAATCCATCTATGTTTAAAAGCTTTAATGTGAACTCTACCCTGTGGCAGAAAGCTATTCCAAGAAACACGTTCAGGAACAATCACAGACAAAAAGACAAACATTTTTATCATTAGGAAACGTTTTGTCACACACATTCACACCTGTGAATACAACAATAAAAACATTTACACTTCAGTTCTGCATACAGTGACACAGATGGTCACACAGCCAGGCCATCAGTGCTGCTCTAATGCTGTAGCTACAGTCTCCATTATCAGCTGCGATGTTTAAGTTCCAGCTCCGCCTCATCCTGTTTTTGTATCTCCTGTCAATCAAATTCACCCAATCGGTGACCTTGAAATCATGAGGGGTCTTCACACACAGACACATATAGTTCCTGTGCAGCCTGCCAGTCTGTGAGGAGGGCATCATTTTAACACAGGTCATCAGGCTGCAGAGCTGAACAAACAATGATTGTGAATCCTAAATTTTATATCTGAGGCAAAACAAGCTTTATTTATAAAGCATTTATCAGTAATGTTATGGAATAGTTTTTGCATAGATAACACTGCCATTATATATATAAGATTTAGCTAAATTTACCTATGTTAATAAGAAGAATTGTCCATCTCTGACCATAGATAAGAATGACTGTTTTCCTTATGAAGCTCACCCCATAACTTTCTTCCCTTTTCTTTGTTTTTTGGCTTTTTGTGGGGTTGGTTTCTTTGGAAAAAAAAAAAAAAAAAAAAAAAAAAAGATCACTCTTAGATTTTTACTCCATTGCATCAATTTTATAAATATCAGCAAAGATTCACAGAGCAGTGTTTTCAGTCACCCGGGCTGCAGCAGCATATTGGTGTCGTTTTCTTGCACTGGAAGTTTGTTATAAAGTAATTTGAGTCACCTCAGTAGACCTAACAGCTGCCAGGCCCTGGAAACCTGTGATACCCTGTTGTGTAACTTTAAAAATGTATGTAAAGTGAGCCAAAGCGAGAGTACGTGTTGCCCTCACTGAGAAACCTTTTATTTGGAGATTACGCTGTAGCAACAACGACATTTGAAGTCTGTAATTGTGTGGTATTTTCCTTCATTACAATGACTTGTAGAGTTGTAAATATGTGGACTCAGTTTTCACTGAGGTTTCTCCAGTTTGACTTGGCTCTCAGTCACTCACAGTCACTCAGTAGGAGCCGTTTTTCTTTTAGCAGATAGAGAGTCATGGGCTGACAATTCATACCGGATTCATAAGAGCAGCGATATAACGTCCGACGCAGCCAATAACACTTAATACATTTTTTACAGCACCAAACACACGCAAACGTCTACACGCAAATCTCCACATGTATTGACTACACACACACTCTCGTACTTCAACAGCTGTTCCACTTGATGGAACTTGTACAGATAGACAAATACACACAGATATGCACATACATTTGCACAGCCAATTCTTATACCTTCACACTTCATGCCAAAGAAAGAGACCCAGGCCAGAGAGAGAGAGAGACTTCCTGTGTGTGTGTGTGTGTGTGTGTGTGTGTGTGGAAGATTACGATGCCAGTTCTCTTCAGTGCTCATTAGAGACGTCATTGAGCCATAAAGGTTATTATTATGACCATGGCGCAGAAAACAGCTCTTTTAGTAAAACCTCACAACTGGAATCAGTGTTACTTTTGTAGTTCAGCTGAGGTTAAAGAGAGACATGGAAACAAACACACACAGGAAGAGACGACCAAAAAAATATCTTCGGCAAATCCGTCTTTTGAAAACCGGCCTTTCGCTAACATCTCACTTCTGGGCTCAATGCTGCTCGAGTGATTTAGCTGAGACCCAACATCTAAAGACTGACTAGACCAGTACCTTCAGTATAGTGCATCTGCACGAAAGAACCCAACCATTCAAATATCAATCCAGCTGAATGTTGCTGAGATATTTCCGTCTGAACCAAAGTGGTGGACTGACCAACACTGTCACTAAAGACACCACCTCAGGTAAAGCTTTGTTGTTGCTGTGGCTGCTTTGCTACAAGTTTCCTTCTCTTCATGCTTCAAAATCTACAGAAACGTAAAGCGGAGGAGAGTTCAAAATTACTAAACCTGGTAGATGACATACAGTAAACATCTCAGGCTGCGTCCAAACCCACATCATCACATTTAAATGGTACAAACATCAGCACAAATTAATGAGGGCTTTAACAATATGTTGCATAGTTGCATCATTCAATAAAAGTCGCTTGATTTAGTTCACATGGAAGATTAAAACATTTCAACATGCATTTTGTTCAAAATCTGCTGACTAATGAGGTTGTTACGCTGAGATAATATCTTCCATTTCTGAGTGGTTTTTTTTTTTTAGCTTGTTTGTATTGTGCATTGTATTGTGAAACAAATCTTCTACTGTTACATCTGGTGCTTGGGATATCTTTTTCCAAATAGTAAATCTGTGATCAGCTTAGCTTATCAGTACAAGCTTATCAGTACAGAGAGCAGGAATTTCTCTCTATAAGGCCCGAAATGCCTAGCTGAGCCTCAATGAGGTTTCTTGCTCTTAATGTGACCAGTTATCTGTACTGGGAGGTGCCCAGTCGATAAACCCTAAAGACTAACTTGTTCTCACCCACCACCCTTCCCTCTAACATGAGCCAGGCTGCTTTTTCAGACCATGATCCAGTTTAACAACACAGAGGAAAGTTACATCAGACGCTGTGTTAGTAAAATGTTTGAGCTGGTGACACATTATAGAAACACACGGTCAGGTACACGAGACTCCAGTGGTCACTCATGATTGCTGTGAATTCATGTTAAAGCATATGTGGGTGTGGGATATGTAGATTTTGTGTGTCTGTCCATGTGTGTTTTACATGCTATTTTAGTATGATCCTAATGGCTTTACAGAGTGCCAGGCATTTTAACAGAGCCAGGGAGAGGCTTGTAAAACACACACACATTCACCACAAGACAGAGAGGAGAAGCTGGCACACTGTAACATGGTGGTCTGGAGGGAGTCAGTGTGCGAGTGTGTGTGTGCATTAAGAGGGTCAGCCAGGGTGATGGTGACACATGATGAAGGAAAACGAGAAACATGGGCTTGAATGAAAGACTGGCAGTGTGCGTCTGTGATTGTGTGTAGGCAGGGTCAGGGTCTAACGCAGACACATGGCGCCAAGTGGCACTGCCTGAGTATGGGTGGATTTGGACAGAGGGACTGAAGGAGAGGCAGAAAAATTCAAACTGTGATGTTAAGGGAAACTTCTCAGATCAGAATTTTATTTTTAAACACCTACACTGAGATAGTAAAGTAAAGTAAAGGGTAATGATGATGAAGGCATGTTAGAAGAAAAATAAATACATAACAAGAGATGAAGATAAAAGAATGTAAGCAAACAACATTCAAATTTCTCAGAATAAAAGAAATTTCTTCAGGTATTGTAATTATCTGTTATTTCTTTCCTGAACAATCCAATAAGCATTCTTTAAAATAAGGCTTTTTGGCTTTGGATTTTGTGTTATGTTTCTCACAAATGCTAAAAACAAGTAGGAATATTTGTACCTTCCCTCAGACAATAACTGAAATTAGTTTTTTGTTTTTTTAATCTAATACAATCAAATGAACTTTGAACTTCTGTACCAATTCAGTGCATTTTTTGTTACTGTTTGAAATTTCCATTTGCCAAAATGGTTTGGTAAATGCACATCCAGTTAACTTCTCCACCTCAGATAAAGAGCTACGTACAAACGCTTTCCCAAGCATTTTAATGGGAGGCTAAGATGAGACTTTACTTTAACTATAGAGGTGGCAGATGAGAAAATATTTTCCAGCTGCATTAATCTGTGCAAGAATAACTCAACTTCGACAAGAGTAAAGGCAGACGCAATGTTTTCTGTGATGGATGAGTTGGTTTTAACATCGCAGTGAAATAAATGTGTAGAAAACAAGAAATTCAAAACACTGCAGAATGCCATGAAAATGGTTAGCAGTACTGTAAAATGTGATTTGTGGTAACAGGGCAAATGCAGTCTCTTTTTTTAAGATCTTGTTTTCTTCTGTTGTAAATTTGACTTGGATGTGACCATGAGCACAGTTTGGTTCAAATGTTTTCAATATTTTTTAAATGTTTTAATAAACACAAGGTAGGAATAAAATACTGCAGGTTACTCAGCTGGCCGTCTAAAAGCATTCATTCTTATTAGATAAGCTTTCACAGCTGCCCACATAATCAGTTTTAATTCAGAGCATGTTTTTCTTTTGAAAATGTGGATCCACGGCCACTGAACCGCAGAATACTATCGGTGTTTTCTTTTAGTGAAAACAGGCTGATGATGAAAAATATGTATAGTAATTGTGCGTCCATGAAAGTCACCCAGACCATTTCTCTGTGCCTTTAATGTACACGGTGAATAAATGACAACTTAATTCTCTATATTCAGAGTTTATTTAAAGTGACACCAAACCATGCAGTGCCATATCTGAAGCACTCATGCTAAACACAGACATTCTGCAGCATTAAGACATACAATAGGGCTTTCATGAGTAATTTAGGAAACTAGTCCTGCTGTACCCTAACCACACACTCTGTCACATTGCTCTGCGAGTTCAGAGTGTGTGTGTCTAGAGTTACCGTTTTTCAATGTATACCACATGTAGCGACCATCGCCTGATATGTTTTCAATATGGAGAAAGGGACAGAGAGAGAGAGACAGAGGAAGTCAAAGATGGCAAAAAAAATCCCCTTTTAAAATTAATAATACACTGTTTATATTCAGTATCTGAAAACACAACTTGTTACCATGACAATGGAGCTACAGGGAAGCCAGTCGGTTAGCCAGTGTTTCTTCGACTTTCCCTAAGACTCACCTTTTCTTTCTCTATCCTCATCTCCCTTCTCTTTTCTCTCCTCCCTCTCTCAGATGACAACTCTTTCGGCAGTAAAATAAATACATTCTTCTCTCCCTGCCTTGCTCTGCATATGAACTAACGCACCTCCTGCTGCCAAAAGCTCGAAGCAGAGTTTACTCCCTGTAAAAGAAAACGTCTGAAACAGTATTTGTTCTGCTGCCAGGCGCTTGTCGTCAGGTGACCCGCCAGGGTAAATCTTTTCAATAATGTCAAAGGCAGTGCCAAAAACCTGCCAGGCTGACCAGTGTATGCCCTACTCCTACAAGCACACCCACACAATTATCGACACACACACACACAGCGGGAACAATCACGCAAACGTACACACGTCGTCATGTACAAGCACATACAAACACACACACACATATTCGGTGGCTAGTTTTAGAAATTGATAAATGAGGAGTTACAAAATGTCTTCAGCTTTTACTGCATTTTTCAAAAATAGAGCGCACACACACAGACACACACAGACACACACACAAGCACACACACACACAGACACAGTGGTAGTCTAGAGGCCTTTCTCAATCTGCATTCTTCTCTGTACTTGTGCTCTTGCATACTTATGAATTCGCATCAGTCACAACCCAAGTTGTTGCCGTTATAATTCAAAGTTTGCATCTAGTCAAGTACATATCGAATATCAAGTGTTCTCACACCAACTGTTTTATCAAGAATGTATCGGAAGCTGGACTCAGCTCAGCTAAGTGTCCCAGAATGCACTGCATGCCAGCCAGCGGCAGTGGCGCAGAGTTTTATCCCGGCTCAAAGCTGTAACTGTTTTCATTCCAGGACTGTTATTATATCACTTCATTAAGTTTTGATATTTTTCCAGGCCAGAAAGCGACCTTTTCGATTTCACATGTGTGATATTAACAAGAACGCTGCTGTTCCAATTGCAAACAGTCCCTCCATCCTTGGGAATCTGGACTTCTGAGCTGAACTTGCCAAGTTTGAACTCGGGATACGGGAGTCTGAACTTGGCATAACTCTGTGTTGAGGAAGGACTGACAAACGTCTTTACTTTGATTGATTTCTTCCCTTTATCTTTCCAAAGTACACACACAATTACACACATATGTCCTACCTGTTCCTGCGTCATGCTGTGCAGCTGCGTATGCCAGGAGGCGGAGTCAGAGCGGTGATAAGCGGGGGGCGGAGCAAAGTCCTGCAATATGATTGGGTCTCGCTCCTGACACAGTGAGGTCAGGTGACTGATGTACAGCTTCAGTTTGCTGCGATTCTGATTGAGATCCAGGAGGGGAGAGAGAATCTGAAGGAGGAAGGGAAGGACAGAAAAACATACTGAATTTTTTTCCCATTTCAATGTACACACAACATCACTGCAAAAAACCCCACTAACCCCTATGATGACTGTTTAACAGATTCTGCAGGGATTCAAGTTAGGAAAAAAAGCTGGGCATGTTCATCCAGAGAAAAGACTGAGCGTCTCACTGTGGCCATGACTAGTGTTTGTGTGTCTGTGTGTGTCTGTCTGTGTAAGTGTGGGAATGAGGGTGAGATGAGCAAAACAGATACGCACACATTTTGTGGGTATAAGACAGGACCCCCCAAGAGACACATACACACACAAACACACAGATAAGACAGACAGACACACACTATTCTCCTCGGGGAATAGCAGGATTTAAGTGCAGAAGAGGCATGTTAAGAGGGCTGTTAGCATACGTGTGTGTGTGTGTGTTGGTAAAGTAAATATAATCCAAGCGGTGTCTGTCCACACCCTGCGCTCTCTGCCCATTGTCACTCAGCGCGCACACACACTGACACACACCCTCATGAGTTTTTGAGTTCCTTTCACTCAGCACAGTAACATCATTCTCTCTCTCAGTATCTAAACTCTACCTCAGCTCATTAATCTGCTTCTCTCTTCACCATTTAGCTACACGAATTGCAAATATTCATGTAATGTTGTCTCACATCTTAACTCGACTTTCATTCCTGATGCATTTTAATTTAGACAGAATGAAATAATTGTTTTTTTATATCAAATACTTGGCTCCGATTTGTTGGCAGGTGCCCGTTAGAACTGTTTATCAGGACACCTCAAGCATGGTTTTGATCAACAGTCTAAAAACGTTAAAACCTCAAAACAGTGAAAAAACAGATGCAGATGAGCAGATTTTGTTACTCATTTTTCAATCCTGACCATCCTGACAAACAAATGAAAAGAACTTAATGTGGGTGGTTCTGTGAGAAAAAGGGAAGCTCCTCTTGCTCGCTCGTCTCTACCAGCATTGCTGCAAAAATGAAAACTGAAAGTAAGGTGAGAATAAATCAAAGTAACTGTCACTTCTGATTCTGAGTCCTTACCTTATTTACTGTGAACACACACCCACACAAACTAGGAGTAATTTTGTGTTTTTCCAGACCACCTCCATTAGTGTGTTCACGAGTAGCTACCCCACCTTCCTGCCTCACAACTGCTCGTTTCTCACAAAAGCACACACACACAGATACTAAATATATTCACAGATATATACTATGTGTGAGTACACATACCCATACAGTATAAGGAGGCACACAAACACATTGCAACATAAAAACACATGCACTCTTGCAGGATCATTATCAGAGTTGTAAATAGCTCTAGTTACAGTATTTTCCAGTGAGGACCTGCCAGTAGGTTACAGTCCATTACGAAAGACATTACTGAACATTTCCCTACAGAGGAGAGAGGGAGGTAAACAGAGAAGGAAAGAGAAGCAAAAAGAAAGGCTGGAGGGATCCTACTTCTGCATTTAAAAACATCTCTGATGTATGTTGACAGTCGCAGAGACGTTATCTCTCCAACACCGTTGTGTAATATGACAATATGTGAAAACATGGCTCAAAGAGCTTTAATGCTTTAAAAACATACTCAACATATGCGCCCCAGCTGTTTTCTCACAGCACGTTCTAATCTGGACTATTCTGTCAAAAGGCTTAAAAAAACCCACTGTCCACACTTTCCAGACCTGCAGCGGAGCTCTGTGGATCAAATACAAGACAAATGAGGAACAGACAGAAAGAATGGAAGGAATGATGGTGATATAAAGAAGATATTTAGACAGAAATAACAAGACCTCTGCTTTCTTTTCCATTTTAAGAACTGCATAATGACTAACAGAAAAAAATTTAAATAAGCCTGAATTTACTCTTGTAATAATAATGTGAAATATGAACAAAATGCTTACCTCTGAAAGTCCCTGCCGGGCTTAAAGCCTTTGAATTTACTGATTTTATTAAGGTGTACAGTGTGTATGTACCAATATCTTTTTATTGCATTACACAACTTGCAATGGTCAATGTATGCAGTGTGTGTGTTTAATGAGTCTACAGTGCTTTCCAATGTCTTACTGTACAATGAAACAATCCCAGAGGAGACATCATTTTATATGGCACTGTGTGTGTCAGAGTGTGTGCTTTTGTGCCTCTTTATTAACCTCCCATGACTGCCTACCAGACTCTTACTGTACTATGAAACAACTCCAAAGAGAGACATTCAGCTGGGCCTCACTGACTGGCTGCATTAAAAAAAGAAAACTTTGGCCACAAAAATGGCCGCATTATACTGTGAAATCAAGATTTTTCTTTCTCCACAGATCCCTCTGAGACACATACACACACAAGCACAAATAAATTTATCTGACCAGGAACAGCTTCTTTTGTGGAGGTAGGACTTCAATGCAGAATATGTTGACAGTGCTGGAATCGTGTCTGCTGATGTGATGCAACTAATAAACTAATAAGCTAACCTTCACCCTAACGTTTACCACTGCAGAGGAGCCCTTAAGAAAGGCACCGAATTTCCAAATGTTGTACTGCAGAGTGAAGAGTAACTGGCGGCTCACACTGCAATTGTGAAAGGACTAAACTATTTTGAAAATCAATTAATCGATTAAGGAACTAAACAAAGATGCATTTTAGTGACTAGGTTTTTTTATTCACCTTCCCATTGTGGGGTGAAAAATCTCAGTTTACTGTCTTTTTATCATCAGTGAGTATATTAACACTTGAGCAGGATATTTCCCTTAAAAGCACTGTGTAAAACTAAATATTTATCATATTAGGCAGAAAGTGCTCCCAGACTTCTCTGTGTGTTTTGGCAAGTAAGCTATGAATAAATACCTATAGTTGTAATAATTTAAGTAACAGTAAGTAACACTACACAATACATTAAGAAGACACAGCATCAATGTCATGTGAAAAATAAAAAAATTTTTGTTCCCTTTAATATGAGCCAAACAACTGACTGAGTTCTCACAGCTTTGATATAACAGGTAAGAGCTTTGTGTACTAATTCACGTTAAGTAATTTTAAAATATTGAAAAACCTCACAGAACCAAAACACTGAATTATAAAGCTCTGCTGTCACTTTTAACTGATGCATCTAAAACCACTCACATTCACAATCTCATTAAAAATGCAAAATACCATAAAAATCTTCTCAACAAAGGTACGTGTGTTCTCCTGTGTTTCTCTGCTGTAGTTGTTTGTGAAGCATTTTACTCTCCAGCTGTATCACAGAATCCTTTTATAGAAAGAGTCACAATCATTCACTGTTCCGACGTAATGTGCTATGGCGAATTAACCACCTTACACACCAAGGAGAAAGTGTGTTTGTACATGTGTGCATGCAGCCACTCGCGAGCACACGGAGTAAAAGAGATGGAGCGTGAGTTGTGTGCATGCTGGCCGGCCTGTCTCTCTCAGCAGGGAGGTGCTACCGCTAATTAATAACCAGGGACAAACCCAGATCCGCTGGTGAACCTTTGGGCTTTTAGCATCCCAATGGGAAATCCCACTGGAGGAACTGAACTGAACTAAAAGTAGCATGTGCTACTCATATGTAGCGCTGCCTCCACTGTCCTATTTCAGATCAAACCAATAACACCCTGTTTAATAACGTCCAAACTCACAATACTTGTCATCATTACATCCTTTCAAAAATTAGATCAACTTCCTCTTATTTTCAATGAACTTGTTTCGAGTTTAAAATGCATTGGAAACACATAAGAGTGAAGATTGAAAAGGGAAATTACTTGTTGGAAGATTGCACTCTACATTAGTGCTCAGACTGATTTGTAGAAGTGTGTTTTTTGTTCTTTCTTGACTTGCAGGTTGTCACGCATGTGACTTTTGGGCCTTAAAATACTGAAATCCCCTATTGTTTAATTAAAAAACAGTACAGGGCAAGGGTCAGGAGGAAAAGCTTCTTTTTAACATTCCTAAAAAAAATTACTTTTTACTGAACAATTTGGCAAATGTGCAGTTTTCTAAAATTATTCAGTACATCACACAAACGAAGTTCACCTGAGAAGTGATGGGATCATGCAGTGATCTAAAGCATCATGATTAACACAGAAGTTTCCAGTAAAAGATGCTGCTGCACAGACAAACAGGAGGATCAATACATTACCAAAGATGCAAAAAATATGTTGGAAAGAAGAAGTAGGTAGGGAATGAAGGTATGCTGGGAAAAAAAAACAAACAAAAAAAACCCCACACAAACAAGAGCAGGAGGAACAGCTCAAAAAGTAAATATGAAAATGAGCAGAATGGATATTTGATAAGACGCGTTTCAAGACATGAGATTTGGAAGGATCCCAGTTTAGGCCATGAATCAAGCTCATTTCTGCTTTTATGTACCACAAAAAAATCAGGAGAAAATCAGACACACATGAGAGAATGAGAAATGTACTTCCTCAAAAAAGAAAAGCAAAAATAATGAAAGGAAGAAGACAAATCAAAGAGAAAAGAAGAGTTTCAAGACTGAATGTAGATTCTTAGAAAGAATGAAAAAAAAACCAAGCAAGTGAAATGACTGAATCATGACACCAGAACGACCACAAACTCACGGATGAAACAAAAGTAAGAAAAACGAAAGACCAGTGAGACGATGAGCACATCCAAACGTGATCGAACCCAGATAAAGAAGACGCTCACCCTTCTGTACAAAATGGACGACCGAGGGAGAGAAAGAAGGCATGTGATTGGCTAGGCCCAAATGCCCTCCTCATCGTCCTATAGGTTGGTTCAGCCCAACCGCAGCGTGAGTTCAGAGAAAGCAGGAAGTTAGTTTGGCGAAACATGAAATTGTAGACATACAAAGCACTGAAATATAGATATACAGATACATATATCATCTAATTAGACAAAAAAGTAAGTGTTCCCCAAAAGAGGGAAATGTGAAAGTCACTATCTTTTACTTGAGCATAAACTTGTTAATGAAAATAACAGGAAGATTTAGAAATGTTACGTTAGAGCATGCTGTCATCCACACAAGAGTGATGATATTAGTCCGAAGCAGAGTGAGGGGTCTGGCATGATATTAGCAGGTTTCCCTCAGCTGAAGGCTCATTGTCCTGGGCAGAGTTCTCACCTGGTCTGGGGAGGGTTTGTGATTGTTGGGCTGCTCTGAGTTTGGAGACAGGACCTTTAGGTGGTCGTCTTCGTAGTTGTCCGCCATCAGCTTCATCCGGTTTTGAGTCTACAGAGGGATGAAAAAAGTCACAAACAATTAGAGCTATTTGATATTTCACACCAAAGACAGGGAAAAATCCTTTTACATGATTCAGCGACAGAAAACAACATTCATGTTCGAGAAAACAACAGAAAGCAGTGTATGTGTGTGTGATAAGAGGATAACCCTCGCCTTGAATTCCTCCAGGAGTTAATTTGCAGAGAGGAAGAAGAGAGGAGAGTTTTGGACGACTGCCATGAGCTTTGCCTTCACTGAGTGTGTGTGCGAGGGACAGAGAGAGAGAAATAAAGGAAGAAGGGAGAAAGACTCAGAGAGAGAAAGTCAAAAATGGACAGGAGAAAAAGACGGAAAGAGATCACACTGTCCGTGTGTGTTTGTGCTGTAAATGTTGGGTTGGTTCTGCTTGTATTTAAAAATAATAGTAACAGTAACATGTCGGACACATTTTGGAACTGCACACACACATACACACAGACACACAAGCCACAAACGCACTCATTAAACTTCACATGCCACCTGTTGTGTAGCTTGTTAACTGGTGCAGAAAAATAACAGGCTTGTTAACTTGCCACTTGGGGAGAGATCCATGAAGAATTAGACAAATATTAGGCTGCATACACACACACACACACACACACAAAGACCTGTAAATCGCTTCATGTGCTGTACACACAAAGCACACACACACACCTACAGAAGCACTTTGATGTACAAACACACATTGGCACACAGCGTGGAGACTTTTGTCCTTTTGTTTTTCCCATTTCTTCCCTTTTTTCTCTCTTTCTTTGCTCCATCATTCTCATCTCTCTCCTCTTTGCTCTGCCATCATCTCTTTGTTCTTCTCCATCCTTTCCTCTCCTCTCTCTTGCTGCTCCATCTGTTTCTCGTGTTATAGTTATACTTCAGTAGAGCGACAGTAGGTCTGGAAAGAGCGAGGGAGTGAGGCAGGGAAAGTGAGGGAGGGAGTTAGTCTAAATCTGTCTTGTACGATCTAAATCCCATTAGTCTCTCACTGAGCCCTGCAAGGAACAGGGGCTTAACCAGGCCAGACTGAGGTTTTGTGTGTGTGTTTGACAGAAACTGAAAGAAATATGCGAATGCCAACTTTTATACGTGTTTGTTTGAAAGCTAAATGAAAGACTGCATTTTTAAAAGTGTGTGTGTGTGTGTGTGTGTGTGTGTGTGTGTGTGAGCAGGAGATACTGGTGCTAAAAATGCATTTCACTCCGTGTGTACGTGGGACCACGTGTGTGTGTCTCTATGTACATAAGTCAGTTTGAAGAGAGCCTCCCCTGGCGTGCACACACACATTATTCATTTCCTCATTTTCTAAAGGCAGCTTTAAAATAAATACACACATATTTAAAACAAACATGGAAAGTAAACAGTTCATCTTGAAACCATATAAGCACAGAATGTTGAGTCCCCACTGCACCTGTAGACAAACACGCACACTGACAGCTGTGGAGTGATGTTTATTTGTCTCTGTCTCTTCCTCTCCACAACGTCTGTTAACAATGTTGACCACCAGCAGTAGTAAAAGAACACAATATGGGCAAAGTAAGAACTAATGAAAAAAAAAGTCCTACAGAAAATACTTTTACTTTGAAAGAAATGTCCAGTTCAGTTTTCAACCTGTGTTGCAGCATCTCACAAAATTGTCTCCACTATTTTTGCCCCATGAATATTGCAAAGGAAGTTGTGGAGTAAATCGAATCAGTGAAGTCATGTAGTACACAATGAACACAGAATGTAATGTTACAATACTGTGACAGATCATGGTCTTCTATGCAAATTTGCAGGTCAGTGTTCACCTTTGTTGCCATGAAAATCAGCACTATTAGACAAGAGGAAAAAAATATTCTTTTCATATGCCTTGTTGAAAATTGTTGTTTTGTATAATGAGACACTACTTCAACAGAATATTCATAGTGTTTGTTATCAGTATTACAAGAAGGCATATTTGATTACACATTGGGCTTCAATTGAGATTGAGACTAAGTTTCAGGAGCAGAAATTAAGCCTGCAGAAGTCTTGGACCACAACATAAAGATCTAACGCCCAACGTGGGGCTCGAACCCACGACCCTGAGATTAAGAGTCTCATGCTCTACCGACTGAGCTAGCCGGGCTACAAACACCACCACCCCCCCACCGCATTGGAAGTGGGGTCTGACATATCAGATTTATATAAAAAACCTCTGTGTTGTGTTTTGGCATCAAACAAGCCTTCACACTCTTAAGACTCTAAAACCAGCCTTCTTAGATCGCATTTCATCGTCTTATTGGTACCTGAAGCAAGGTGCCGCCATCAGTGGAGCCCCTTTATTTGTTTTAAGACAGGGCTGTTTTTGGTCTGAAATCCTGCTAAGGCCTAGGAAAGGCAGACTGGGGGTTTGGGTCTCTGGGTTTGACTCATCTACCTTCACACCACATAAAGTGTTACTCAAAAAGAAGATATTTCATAAGACACAATAGCCAATACAGTGAGTAAAGAGTGTGAATGAAATGCACACTACTTGAGATTACACTGGCCATTCTCTGGTCCAACAACTTTTCAGAAGGTGATTACCTAAGCTAAGAGGGTCCACAGTCCAAAAGACAACCGCCCAACGTGGGGCTCGAACCCACGACCCTGAGATTAAGAGTCTCATGCTCTACCGACTGAGCTAGCCGGGCTGTGCAAAGCAAACAAATAATTTATGGGATGTACTCACATCAGTGTGTAGCATAATCTCAAAGGAATGTGTCCAACACTTGGTCAAATCCATGCCATGAACAACTGAGGAAGTTTTGAGGGCAAAGGGAGGTTTGGTGAGCGTATGCAGCACATTATGCACTGCTAGCTACAAGTAGCAAAGCAGACAGCCATGATATGTGCCTCTGGCAGTTTATCTCAATGAACGAACTCCTTAGATTCATATAACAGTAGCAGATGGAAATTGCACAACACTGCAGATTTTTGTCAGGCCCTTATCTTGAAACTCTACCTGTTAACAGGGCTAAGTCCACAGTCCAAAAGACAACCGCCCAACGTGGGGCTCGAACCCACGACCCTGAGATTAAGAGTCTCATGCTCTACCGACTGAGCTAGCCGGGCTCCTGAAGGGCAAACACAGGCATCACATTTCCAACCGTGCCTTACTCCCCTTCCTTCCTATCATGCTTTTATCCCTGCTCTATCCTGCTCTCTTCAAACACCCCCTCCTCAATTTTCTACATGCTGTCTCATCAGCAGTGTCTTTGGCCTTGATTTTGACTGATGGCTGTAACAGGAATTCATAATGAATTGAAGAATTGAAAAAATTAGCCCATTCATTCAAAATTTAGAGAGAGCAAGAAAGAAAGAAAGGAGTTAAGTTACAGAGGATAAGATTTGATCTCTCTAACATGACCTTCCTACATCCAAATCTCCCGGCTGTTCTACAAACACAGTTTGTGATTTCACACATGCACCACAACAATGAACACACTAGACATTTACCTGGAGGAGCTGTCTGTGGCAACATATATCTTTCTCTCCTCTACAGACATAATATTTTATTTATTTTCTTCTCTCTCTCTCACTTTCTCGACTCTTGAGCTCCTTAACGTACCCTTGTATCCCTGACTAATTCTCTCTCCTGCTCTTTTCCTTCAGTTGTGTGAGGAGAAAAGTGGTAAAAGGTGGGGGCAGGGTGAAGGTGAGAGGAAAAGAAAGAGAGAAAGAGAGGAACAAAAGGAACTGAGGGAAAGGTAGAAATTACCCCCCCCCCCCCAGTCCTCCTCACTCTGTCGTCTCTTAATTCTCCTCTCTGGTCTTTATTTACATTTCCCCATTTTCTCTAATTGCCAGGAATGCTGACCTCAGCTCACTTGTTTCTGTGCCAACTATCTCTTTCTCACTTAATCTAATCATCACACCATTATTTCACTCCTCCTCCCTCATTGTTCCCCTCTTCTTCCTCTTCCTCTCCCTCAATCTAACCTTCCTGCGGCTCTGCTGTAACCCGCTGACAATATAGAGAATGAGAAACAAATGAACAGGGAGTGAAATGAGGGTGGAAAAAATTGCTGAGTCATGCTTAGAAGAAAATGATTTCATTGTGATAAGGCTCTGGGGAATATTAGATGAGATTATTGTTTCGTATTTCCCTCCAGTGGTGAAAGAAGAACCTTTGTTGATATCTGTGCAATTATCAATAATGAGAAGTTGCTGAGTCATGGTTGGACGAGAGCTGTTTCATCATGATAAAAAATTAGATTTGGTTTTTTTCCCCCCATTTCTCTGTCAAGAAGAAAAAGCTGTTGATAAGTGGGAAATTACAAATGACAATGAAAAGTGTTGGAGTTGAGCACTGAGGGGACTTATTCCATTTTTATAAGTCTCTGTGGAACAATAAATTAGATTAGACCCATATTTTTTCACTTTTGTCAGTAAAAGCAGAGGTCATGATGATCAGAAAGAAATAATGACGAACCCTTAAGGTTGTAAAGAAGGAAACAAACTAATAAATCCCTGTGACTCTAAATGAGAAACATTACAAGAATTGCATTTTTTCTGGAGGTTTTATAACTTCCATGTACATGTGTATAATATGTAAATTAACAAATTCTCTGATGAATTAAAGAGACTTCTATACCAGCTTCACTAAGACTTCTGCCCTGAATGACAGAAAATCCCTTCACAAATGCAGTTTTAATCATTACATGTTCATCTATTTATAAGTGGCTGAAGGATATTGTCTCCACCACTATGTTTTAGTGTAGAGATTTAAACATGTTTTTGTCCATTTTCAGATCTTTGATCAGCTGCTAGTTAACGCTTCCCTGTGCTTTCCCACTGTTTCTTCAGTGTAATTTAGGACTCTTGTGGGTTACGTAAAAAAATAACACCTAGACAACATAACCACTGATATGGAGAGCTGAACTCTTGTTACAGCCAGGCTTTAGCCACACAGGTGGAGAACAATGGCCACAGCCACACATACACCACCTGCAAATGTTAACCGCATGTGTCTGTTGCGGGAGGGGCAGTAGCATACTTTTCACCTCTCCCCTTTTCTTTCCCTTGTTCCATTTCATAAAATATTACAGTCACTCCCTCTTCTCTTTGCTTTCACACACTCCACCAGAACTTTTCTCCCTCTTTCTCTCATAGTTTTAGTCTGGGTCTCTCCGCCTTGGTGCTGAAGAAAATAAAAATAACAGTTAAAGTGAATAGAAAATAGACAGGAGGAGCAGAGAGTGCAGAGAGCCGAGGTCACCTTGATCTACAGCTTCCTGCCTAAACTGAAGTAGGTGGTCAAAGGCCAACATGCAGGGAAACACTTTGACACACACACTTTGACACACACACACACACACACACACACACACACACACACACACACACACACACACACACACACACACACACAC
>JBBMJY010000015.1:7667800-7708589 GCA_037833715.1 Toxotes lorentzi | reverse complement strand
TATATATTATATTTTGAATGTAGCATGTGCATTGTATGGCTACAAAAGAAATTTGCACTAATCTGCCTCTTTTACAAAATTCAGGTATTTTTCAGTGAAAAATGGTAAGAGTGAACATGATGATGTTCTGGAGAAATATCTTAGATCCAAAAAGTTTATAAAACACAGCCAGTGAGCGTTCTTTGATTATTTTGGACAACTGAACAGCACTGTTGTCAGCTGGATTTCTTTTTCCCCTGATGGTGGCACACAGTGCTCTAACCTTCAGTTCCCGTGTGCTGATATTGTTCTGGGAAGTGGAAGATGTCCACAGATCAGAGACACACTTTCCCATCTTGCTGGTAAAGTTCTCTCACAGTGTAACACGGATACATGTCATACAGCATAAGATGGAGAAATACTGTCTGTCCACAGCACTGATTTGGCTCTCCAAATCTCTCTTCATGTACTGAATCCACAGGCCTGATTTTTCTTTTTGACAATAAAATTCAATTGGCAAACCAGCCATCTGCGACATCTCTGACAATGTGGGCACTTAAAGTTCAAATTTCATTTCACCTCTGCATTCAGACTGAACATCTCAGCAATAATACCAGGAAATTTAAATTTATGCAAGTTGCAATGTAGTGTATTATTGACCAGGATGTATTGTAGAGAAAGAAGATAAAGGAATCTCAAACCATCACCATGTGCTATATATCTCTTTGTGCATGCCCGGCACACTTGCAGCTCAGAGGATTTGGGCTGTTGTACATTGTTTGTTAAGACAGTTACTGTTTGGGTGATGTGTCTGGAAGCCAGATGACAACAGTAAGAATTCAGACCGACCAACAAACCGACCAACAAACAACAACAGACAGGTTCTTCCAAAGCTAGCCAGTCAATAAGTGCGCGAGGGTAGGATTCGTCTCACCTGTAATATCTTTGGACTATAGGAGGAAACAGGAAAAACATTCAAACCAAACTGAAAAAAAAACCCCAACCAGCTCTATATTGTGTAGAACGGCAGGAGTTGCATCCTTTCGGTTGATACCCCTAGCAGATGGAAGCCGACCTTCACGGTGTCCATTTAAGTTCCTGGTGCTGTTCTAATTTACCTCTGCAGCACATGTCTGGTTTTGGAACGTGCATGTACATGAAGCAGCAGATGTTCTGTGATGCCCTTTCCTCATGACACACTCCCTCAGGGTGCCTGGAGATAGTAACGTCAGTTTAAGTTATGCAAGAAGAAAATATCTTTCACACGCTCACAGTCTTGGCATAACACTATCTACTTGTGCATGAGATCTGCATATTTTTCCAGATGACAGACGAAGTTGTCGTACATGTAGAGTTTATCACCTCCCTCTGTCTCTGGTATAGATTCCAGACATTGAGCTGACAATCCCAAACCACCTTCACAGCAGCTCCACAGCAGCTGTTAGTGAGGCTCGGGCCGAAACGTTACCGGCCTGCTGTCCAGGTTAATCAGCCACAAACTGCTGTAGATCACAGTCTCTGCCAGAATGCTGAGAGGTGCACTGGGTACGACTGGGCAATGACACACAGAAGAAGCTACAAATTTAGATGGCTGATTTACTGTTCTCCGTTGATGTCCCCACAGTGAGAGAGTACTGACACTAACAACTGTCTGATGTCAAACATGGGGAAACTGAGGACTGCAGAAAAACAAGAAAAAGTAAGAGAGCGAAGTTGTGTGAGAAGGAAGAAAAAAACACGTAGAGGGAGTGCAGAAGAGTGGTGAGAAGAGAATTATAACCACTGTATATAATTACTGCAATAACAAGCTATTCACCCTGTGTGACCAATTTTTATTGGGCAATGTGACAAGAGGGAAGGACGGTAATTGCTGTCCTAAGAACAATGCAGATTAAAAAATTGATGAGCCCATCAACTTAGATGACTGCAGAAGTGTGTGTGTGTGTGTGTGTGTGTGTGTGTTTGTGTGTGTGTGTGTGTGTGTGTGTGTGTGTGTTTGCTGTGTGCATGTGGGACAAAGGCTCTGTGTATGCACAGTGTGTATGTGTTCACACCAAGGTGCACGGGTGTGTTTCTGAACGTTAAACGGCGTGTGTGTGTGTGTGTTTGGAGTGATAGTGCGTGGGTTTGTACTTTGTGCTTTGTGTATTTTGTTTGTATGATGCTTGTTTGGTAGATGACAGTAAATGACAGCTGCTGGGTTGTACAGGGTCTCAGAGCTTGTTAAAGACTGACTGCGGATAATGGAGTGGGGCTCCCGGCTGTTCACTCCATTCCCGACAACACAAATAAACACACACACCTTTTAAACCCTCAGAACGTCGGTTTCTCTTAGAACACTCTAATAACTTCTATTCCAGTCATTTTCGGGTTTCTTTTAAATCATATTGTCATAGTGTGTGCGCGATTGTGTGAATTTTAAAGTTTTAATAAAACATCACGAGACATCAACTGTAAAATCAGACAAATTAAAGCTCCTGTAATCGATAGGCCGAATGGATCAAATGAAATCAAATACATAAAAACATACAAACCCACAGAGATTCATCACACGACTCTGCTGTTCCCCTCAGCTATGGAGTCTTTTAGCTTCAGTTTTGGTTTTCTTGCCCACAACTTTTCTGTTATGGTTCACCCATCCCATCTGCATCTATTCCAGATGTGGTTTTCAGTGAAAGAGCTCTGATAAACCCATTGTATAACAGCCAAGCACCAAATGGCTGACAGGCTCAGTTAGCGATTAGCTGGTGACCTCAGAGGAGCATTTACAATAGCTGCTAAAGAGCCCTTTCCCTCAGGAGTTTGCAGAGACCAGACCAGAGCTAAAAGGAGAGTGGATATTGGAATTACATGACTTCAAAGGAATGCTAATATTGCTCTGCATGTGCTTGGTATGTAAATACGCAATTTTTGCTAACACAGCTGCTATATCATCTTCATAATGTGATGAGTCAGTCCTGTGTTTATAGCTTGTTTCTGCTACCCCCAAGTGGCAAAAACATATTTATTGTTCAGACTGCAATATCTTAATAATTATATGATGCACTGCCATGCAATTTTCTGCTTTCATGGTGCCTCACTTTTCATCTTATTACACCGGTAGATTGTCATTTTAAATAAAATACCTCTGATTGCGATTAAAAAGAGACATTCATGTCCCGCCCAGGATGGATTGTAATAGCTTTGGTGTTCTCTTCACTTTTCATTTAGAGCCACCACTGAATTAAAAATTTTATTTGTCCAATACTTTGGTTTACAACCAAATCCATGTAAAACTAATTATATCCCCATCAGCCTCAGCTGTAGTTTGTTTAGTGCTACAGATGTTAACATGCTAACACACTAAAGTAAGATGGTGAACATAATAAACATTGTACCTGCGAAACATCAGCATGTTATCATTGCCACTGTGAACATTAGAATTTATTTGAAAGCACTGCTGTGCAGGCTCACAGAGCAGCAACAGGGCTGACTCATTTTGTTCCTTCTGGTGATCAAAACTTAATTTTGTAATTTAATATATAATAATATATTGAAATCATTTTTGACAGAATGTTAGAAGGTTCTAAAATCATCAGTAAATATGTGTATAAATGTTGTATGTATGGAGATGTCACTATACTATGATTTATCTTTTCCTTTTTCACTCTAACTTGTGTGTAAGTCCGCAGTCATTTTTCCTCATGTGTTTGGTCATATGACGTGTAAATGGGGCATATTTCTGTATGCTCCATTTACATATGTCTGACCATGTTGTGTGAGTGTATGTGAAAAGTAGTGATGGTGAGTAAATAAAATTTTTGAATAAACAGACCATGAAATAGTTTCTCAGAATCTGATGACTATCCAGCTGTCTCAAATGTTATGTGTGAATGGATTTCAGGCTTTTAGCTTGAAAGCTGTGTGTGTGTGTGTGTGTGTGTGTGTGTGTGTGTGTGTGTGTGTGTGTGTGTGTGTGTGTGTGTGTGTCTTAACCTATAGTGGAAGTGGGTCAGAAATGCTGGACATGAATGATTTAGTATGAAGAGAGACGAAGGGGTGAGAGACCATCAGAGAGAATTGGAAAAAGTGAGAGAGATCGGGAACGAGAGTGTTAGGGAAATAGGTTAAAGCTGGTGCACAGGATAAGTCTGTGTGTGTGTGTGTGTGTGTGTTTGAGAGGGAGAGAAAAGCTCCCCTCAAGGAGCTGTTGTACATCAGAGAAGCTTAAAGAAAGACAGCGAGAAGGCTTACAAGCTCGCACACGCGCGCACACACACACACACACACACACACACACACACACACACACACACACACACACACACAGAGAAAGAAACGGCACTGACAGGGAAGGGAATAAAATAACTGGAGGATTTGGAGGGAAAACAAATCAAAGAGACGTGAAGGGGGAGAGGAATGGAGAGCGGGAGGGAAGGAGTAGCAGGAAAGGGAGGTAGAGAGACAAGCGTGGTAAGAGGGGGAGAGAAAGAGAGAGAGAGGAGGGCAGGTGGGACTACTGCATGACAGAATGAGGATCTGTTCTTGACACATTTCCCCTTTTTCTCGCTCACTTTTTTCTCCTAAAAAACACTCTCTTCTCTCCCTCCCTCACCTCTTTCTCTCTGCCTGTCTCTCAGACACACACTGTGACTAATAAGAAAGGTGTAAAAATGCATTATCCACGGTCTGCGGGAGTTTGCTTTTTTCATTGGACCACACACACACATGCATACACACACACACACACACACACACACACACACACTGAGAAGTGTGACTGAAGATGCAGCTTTGTCTCCACTATGGTTCTTTATAGTAAAATCCATTTCCATGCTGTGCGACAGAGACCAAGACATCTGCTTACAGTCTGTCAGCACAAACTCACTAATGTAACACTGACCAGTCACAGTACTGGACAACTGCGACTCCTAAATATTTATTAAAGCATACTGTATATTTTAGAGGATATTTGCGAGTGTGACAGATACGTTTCTGTGGATCTACTGTATAGATAGATATCCTCTGTTGTGCAGCTCTGTTGGCCAAACTGCAGTAAAATGAGTGGACTGTCAGTGGTTTAAGGCAAACAAAGCAAGCTGGATGCAAACTTCACACTTTCTAAACACACAGTAAAATCAAGTAAATTGCTCAGCTTCAGCCAAAATGGAAGAAAAGCTCTACATCGTGAAAAGGTGAGAAAACACTGAGAAAGGATAATGATTTTCATATTGGCCACAAATAAATGGAAACCAACAGCTGTCTGGAAGGTAGATCCATTCAAAATCTGAAACTCTACAGCATGATATCTATGTACAGCAGCATAAATACATTTGTAGGTAGCAAACTAACACTTCCTAAAACTTTTGTCCTTTAAGCGTCTCTCTGATTGAACATAAAGAAGCAAAAACAGTTTTTCCTGATCCTGTTTTTATTAGAGTGAGGTTTTTACATTTGTGTGGCACAGTACAAATGATGGCCACGATTAGTTGTAACAGACAGACAGTTATGTACATTGTCTTGAACAGCTAAATTTGTAATTTTAAGAGCAAAATAAAAGCCCACTGACTGACTTCATTATCAGGGCTTTGCTAAAGCATAATCCATTGTTTCTGTTTCCATTGTTTCATTTATCATGTACGATTATGTGCTCAGTTTCTTCATTCACTGTGTGTATCCACAGACTTCAATGCCTCACAGCGAGCCAGCTTCCCTCATTAAGGAGAATAAAGTCTTAAAATGGAAATGGAATATTTACATTGTAGTTGTGCATTAATTTGTAACTGTAATTATGCTGCTAATGTGAGAGCTGTCAGGTTATAATTCTGTCTAAGTCTTGCTAAGTCTCATGTCTCTCTTGTTCAGTGTATCACTCTTTCTTTTCAGTACGTTAAACAAACCAATCACAAGTCTGTCACTACTCTTTCCTGTTCTCCTCTGCCTGCCTTTCTACTGCAGTTTTATTATTTCCAGAATAGAAATGTAATTGTTTGGCGCTCACAACGTACAATCAGAGGGTTTGAAAAAAAGAGCATGTTTTGTTTTCTACTTTTTGATATGTTTTCCCTCTTCATCGCTCCCTCTCCCTCTTTAATTGCTGTTTAATGATCTGTTTGATGGCCTGGCACACACAACCTGTAATCAGCAGAGGAAAACAGGCGAGTTTAGGTTTTGCCGCATCCTTTTTTCCCCTTTATCTGTTCTTTCTCTCCACTTGTTTCTTTTAGAGCTGATGTGTTTGGTTGCTTTCCATCCTTCTGAACATTTTGCTCGTTGTGCCTGTTTTAAGTCTCACTCTTGTTCCTCTTTTTATTCAGCTCAAGTCAGTCTGCTTAATTGGAGCGAGAACTCTGAAACACGCATACAGATTACACATAAAATCAGGACAATAACCATATACATTATAATACAAAAAGTCAGCCCAATAAAATGGGACTTTCTCTCCTTCTCTGCTGCACATTCAGCTGAAGATCACTGGTTTCTGAGGCTTCAGAGACTTTCAGAAAATCCTGTTATTTAAATACAACTTCTAACTGCAGCACATCTTTTATTGCTTCTATTTTCCTGATTCCAATCTCTCCCTCAGTCTCTCACAAGGGAGAAAGAAAAAAAAAATCAAAGAGGACAAAAGAAGGCAGCCAGAGTCAGAGAGAGGAGGGCAAGGGAGGCAAGTGCTGAGAGCGCAAGAAAAATGGAGAGGTGGGAGGGAGCAAGGCGCCCTGATTTGAGCTTATAAGACTAAGTGTCAAAACCGCGTGCCCCTTTTTGTCACACTAAGCTCTCAAGATGTCTGTCATACACACAACACACAACAAATACAGGCACGCTCACAGACATGCCTTGGCACAGTGTGGATTAATCTCATTGATGTCTGAGGGGATCAAAGCACTTGTCTGTGTGTTTAGTGCACTGCCATAAGCATGTGTACATGCATTTGTATAGGAGTATATATGCGTGTGTATATAAATATATACATATATATGTGTGTGTGTGTGGGTATAAATCTCCGAACATTCCTCTGGGAATGAAAGCTTCTCAGAAGTCATGCTGTCTCGCCTGGTTTTGTAAGTGACTGTGTGTATGTGTGTGTGACGGTCTTATGTCTGAAGGCAACATGTACTTCTATTGTTAGTGATGGGATAGCTGTCGTGTGCGTTCGCGTGTGCGTGCGTGTGTGTTTGTGAGTCTTTTACACATGCAGTCATATTGTTAGCGATGGCTTTCCGGCTGTAAAGAGCAGAGCTGTCGTCAAATTGACAGAGCCGTTGAAAATAGGATCTTTTGACTACATGCGCACAAATGCACACATAGACGCACACACATCATTGATTAGTTTCAGTATGTGGTGACAACAGTGAAGACAGGGACGGACAGAGAGAAATACAGCCTGCCAGACAGAAATCATTCGATAACGACGCTTCCAGACAAATGTAGGCTCGGAGAAATGGAAGGAAGGTAGGATGCGAATGAGAGATGAAAAAAGGAGGATGGGAGAGATGGAGGAAAGGAATTCCAGAGCAAGGGATGGAGTGAGGGAGGGACGGCAGGAATGAAGGGAGGGATGCAGGCAGGGGTGCAGGGAGAGGTTTGAGGGTTAGCGAGAGGCTGGGAGGGAGATAAAACGAAGAACAGAGAAGCAAAGGAAAAATAAACTGAATTTATAGTGTTCACCTTGAGGCATCAGCAAAGGCTCTAACTGCAGGAGGCTGAAGACAGTGCAGCAACTCGGTTCTATGCACTTTCTTTATAGTCTAATAGTACATGTGGCGCAAAGTACAGTGTTTGTGTGTAAACAGACTTCCTGTAGTCGAGACTTCGAATTCTTCAAGACTCAGCGTGTGTGCGAGTGAGACAACAGGAGAAACAGCATGAGTTACCTACACACACACACACACACAGCTGAAAACAACAAATTAGATTTTTTTTTAATCTCAAAAAGACCTTTAATCTACTCAAAGCTTCATTTTTATATGATTCTCTTAGGCATACACAAGATCCTGTTCCAGTACTTCCAAATACTAGATTTTCCCATTGCTGGGAGTTTTACCAAAAAAAAAAATAAAACAGTGCATCACCACCCAATACCTGATTATCACTTGTTTCTTACAGCTTGAGGCAGCCTCCCACATGCAGAGAAAAACAACTAGAATTTCATGTTTTTTCCCCCTGCCAATGCAAACAAAAGTAATGTGGCTCACTTTGTTGCCTGTTGCTGGAAGTCTTGACCATTTTCACTGTCAAAAGAACTGTCAAGTGCATCATCACTTCATCATCACAACATGCAGCAGGGTCTTTTCATTGTGGTGCCTCAGTGTTTTCTTTTGTAATGAAGCATCGTTAATGTGACGATCTCCATAACGACCTCGCAAATAAACAGGAATCAGCGTCCGGCTATTTTACATCTACATTAGATCAGCTCTGATTTTAAAAAATGTTAAATTCATAATTTTTTTGGCTTGTAAGAATGATGACCAGTAAATTAGTCGACACTTTTTTGGTGAAGAAGGATGTTGTGTGAATTTAATGGAGGAGGATATCACGTAAGTGGTTATATATACAATATATGCTGTAGTCTGAAAGATTGATGGATGAAAGGAAGGAGCGAGGGAGACAGAGATGGAGGCAATATAATTTCTTTGGGATATCACACAGTTTTGTTGGCTTGAGTAAGTTGTTGTTGGACAGCTGTCTTTCTCCTCTTTGCTTTCCCTGCTTTTCTTTCTGCCAAAAAAACATTTCTGCTTCTTTTCTTTCATTTTATTATCCTCCTACTGTCTCCCTCCCCCCAAAAAAGAGATTTATAACTCTTGCCCTGACCTCTTTACTCTCTTTTCTTCTCCTCGTTTGCTCCGCTCTTCCCTCTTTTCCTCTATTTGTTTTGAGTCTTTTCCTCTCCTCTCCTGCCCATCTTCTCTCCTCTTACCACCTCTCTGATATCCAATCCAAACTGTTAGTGATATTTAAACTAATTCAATGGACCATTCTGAAATCTAGAAATATTTGCCTCATTTTAAATTAATTTACACAAATGGTTTTGAATGTGGGTGTTCTGATGAGTAAAACACACAAACTTCTTATAGCAGTCCTTCCATAAAAATGCAATCCTGTGATTTTAAGAATTGAGTTTAACTGCGTCTTTGCAACACTGGAAAAGGCCTTCAGTAGATTTTCATAAAACTATCACGTTTTCACATTTATCACAACAAATCAGGACATTTGATTTTTAAATGATCAAAACCACAACTATTGTTGTAAACCCAGTTTATACCTCCACAAACCAAGTTATGCTCAAAATACATTTGATGCCTTATGGACCATGTTGCCCTGAACAGGGTGTCTGGAGCAAAGCTGTAAGACAGGGTTGCAAACTGCTGTTTCAGTAAAGTCTCTATAAATCCAATCACTGGTTTTTGCAATACTTACAATAAACCATGTAAGATTTCAGCTGTGTAATTTGAACAGGGTGCCCTGAACAGGGTGTCTGTAGTGTTTTTTTGGGATGTTTTTTTTTCCTCATTAAAATGAATGGTCTAAGGATAGAGGCTGTCATGACTTGTTACTTGAAGCTATATAAATAAAACTGACACGACTTGTCTTGACTACAGTCTAAAAGTTAAGGTTTAGAAGATTATTGTCTCGTCTCATTTACTCTTAAAATACTTTAAAAGACAAACAAAATCTTCTGTTTTACATTAATTAAATCTTGTTGGACATGCACGGCACTGGATTTCATACCTCAAAATTATCCAAAAACATACATACACATAACCAGAGCTGTGTTTCTGTCTGTGAAACTGACTCAAGAGAATCAGACAGAGCAGTACAGCGCGGTACATATGTGCATTCAATGTCAGTACAACAGAACAGCAGAGAATAAAATAGGCCTTAATTCATCCAGATTGGGATTTCAGACCTGACACCCTGCTGTTATACACACTCTGTCAGCACATTCCTCCACCTGCATACCCCAAACTGTACAAACACATGACAACACACACATGCACACAAGGCTGGGAAGAAAACGAGCATGTGAATATTTAATGTGTATCACTAAGAAAATATGTCTGTGTGTGTTTTACGATCGTGCATGCATGTGCGAAGGTCACTGCAGATGATTTATCAGTGGGAAAGTCGCATGTTGAAGTCCTGCAGGGTCGATGTGTGTATCTGTGTCTAGTTTGGTTTGTGTATTTTCTGTGTCTAGATTGGTGTGTCTATGTTTACATGTTATTTGTGTATTTACCGGCTTGTGGATGTGTGTATGTCCATATTAATACATATAAATGCTGTGTGTTGGACACACACACAGAAACTCAAACAAACTAACAATATACATAAGGGACCAAAGGTTAGCATAGTGTTGGAGTTAAGAAGACATACACAACTAGCTGGTAAAAACTAGAACACAAAGATAAATAGACACTCTAACAACTACATTACAGAGTGTGTATGTATGTGTCTGAGTGTGAGACAATAAAAGAAGGAAAGGGAGGAAACAAGAGAAGGCAAAAAAGACAGAGTCAGTGTGTGAGTTCTTCCAGCTGTATTTGGAATATATATTTCTGCATGGGAATGAGTGTGTGCTCATGGGTGTTAATATATTCTGTGTCTGTCCCAGAAACCTCTGAAACATGCTGTATCATTTATCATGTCTCGCAGTAACATTAAACCTTACACCGATGTAAAACTGGGCAGCAAATCAGACATCAAACCCCAAAGAGTTACGGCAGCCTGTGTGCGCAGAGACAGTTTCATGTGCATTACACTGAGATATATGGACACACAGGACACAGCCACCTTAAACATCTCATGTTTTACATGTGGGAGAAAGCCAGAAACAAATGACGTATTTGCTGACCAAACCCTTATGTCTTGTGAAAAATATGAGCAATGGCGTCATGTACATTATTCATAGCAAAGCAACTAGCAGCTACCTGAAACTAAACTTTTCACTGAGGGGTAACAGAGAAGAGAACACACAATATCCCAAATATGTGAGAAGAATATCTTACTGCAGCCTGAAAAATATCATGTATTATGCAAAGGTAGAGCTTGAAAGCGCTGTATTTTTTTCAGTAAGTTGTCAAATAATAACATACGAATGTAACAATTCTTCACGAGCCCCTGCAGGTGATTCAAAGAAGCATTTAAAACAAGAATTTCCAGCGTGTTTTGGGTGAGTTCATTTTAGTCACAAAACAACCACAACACAAGTGGAAACAGGAGAAAATAGTAGCTTTGGTAACACTCAGCAAAAACACAGACCACAGCGCCAACAATAAATAAGTAATCACCTAAAAAAAACAATCAATATTTGTGGCGTAGAAGAAGCTGCCAGAGATTTTATGATTCAAAGTGAAGGAGAAGTAAAAGTGTTTGTTTTTTTTTTACCTGTTAATCCACAAATATGTGATACAAATGTATTATTTTGTAAGAAAACTTGTAAGAAAAATGCAATTACCCTATTTCAAGAATCACACATCAGTGAACATGTGATATAAAATTAATTTTTGCCTCAGTATTACTGTGCAGCCTGTGTGTATGCTACCACCAGAGACGATCAGCAGAGCAAACATTTGGTCTCTGTACTGTAGGTATGATCTGTCAGTGGAAACACACAGTCATATCACAGTTCAGAGTTTGGACAAAGTGGTCACTGGGGTTTAATCCTGAATTTAACCACAGTGGATTCATACACACACACACACACACACATACATACATACAGCCGGTGGGACAGCAAAATTAAATGACAGCACAGGTTAAACAGTCTGTGTGTATGAGTGTGCATGTTTTTTTTGTGCGTTTGTGTGGTCTGTGCTTGTATGTGTACGTACATGAAGCATGTGTGCGTCTATTCACGTGTGCGCCTGTTACATAAATATTCATCACGGAGCCAGTATTGGCATAAGAGGAACTATGGAGATGTCTTGACGCCAATAAATCAGTCATGATGTTTTTACACATGTGCACACGCTCGCATGCACGCACACAAATTCACATACGAAAACAAGGGCGCGCATTCTAAAGCGCTGATGTCTGTAATAATCGCACGGGTCATTACTGTGGTGATAAAATGGTCAATGACTTGCTCACCTGGGCTGTGAATGGACATGCTGCTGGACACAGACACACACACACACACACACACACACACACACACACACACACACTCACACACACACACAGACAGACACACAGACAGACACACAGACAGACACACAGACAGACAGACAGACACACACACACACACAAACACAGAGTCTCTCTTTCCCAAAAATAAAGAAATGCAACGCTGGTAGAAAACATTGAGGACAGAGTGCAGGAAACCTAAATCACAGTGCATGCTCTAATTTTCCCATGATGCCACAATATAAGATAGTCCCACAGCGTGTTTAAACAGGCAGGACACGCTAACACGGACATTCTCCCTGGCTTCTATTTCAGCCCAAAGCGTTGTTCCACTAAATTACACCTCGTTGTAAGGTCTCAGTGAGGATGTAAAACAGAAGGAAATACATGGAATCACTGGACTGTGGGACTCCTCTTAGCTGCACTTAAAATGCAAACCCTTCTATTAAAATTACATTAAAATTTACACTGAGTTACAGTGTGTGCATGAATGTGTGTGGGTGTCTGTGTATGTAATCAATCACATGAAGAGCTGGACAGCCGTACATGGTTATTGCATTAACACGCCACTTACGTCTATGACTTTAAAGTGGAGAGAGAAAGAGAGAGGAGATAAGAGAGGAAAGGAGAGAGAGGAGGAGGAAGAAGAAAGAGAGAGCCGATGAGGTGTCGGGTGAAGATCATGGCGATGTGACCAGAGGCCACCTTCCTGGAACACTGAAGCAACATGGGAAACTACTGGAGATATCATAAGAGTTGCTAATTTCAGGGACAGTGTTGATGGTCAAGTCTGAGTTTTAAAAATTACTGAGTGTACTTGATAACTGGAAATGTTACTGTATATATACCAAGAGGAAAGTACAGTCAGTTAAGGTGGATTGACAGAGGAAAGTAAATGCACCGCTGCTAAAAAGTTTATTATTTTATTTTTATTTTTAGTGTGTACTTGTGCATGAAAGGGTAGGAACATAGACATAAATAAACGTATTAAAATGTGTGTGTGTGTGTGTGTGTGTATTTTTTGTGTTCTTACTTCATCTCCAGGACCTCCTCCAGGTGCTTCCGCCTCTCAGCCCGCAGGGCGGTCAGGTGACCTTCCTTCTCGGCCAGTGAGAGTTGAGTTGATGACAGCTTGGCTTTCATCACCTCCAGTTCCTGTTTCACCTTCTCCATGGCAACCAGCAGGTCCTCCACCTGTCACACACACACAGACACATTGTAACACATACCTTCCCCATATTCTCTATCTCAGTCTTTTCCTTCAACTTTGTCATTTGTTTTTTTCTCCACATGCATTATGGTCAGCCTTTATATCTGTGTGTGTGTGTAACAGCTACTGTGCTTTGAAATGTTTTAACGATTTCTCTGTTTTTATGAGATGCTCCACTGAAGAACATAAAACTTTTCCTCCTTATGTCCCTCTCTCTCTGTTTGCACATCAGTATGTCAGTTTAACGACTGTGAGTTCTGAGTGTCGAGGTCACTGTTATGTTTCTCATGGCTTACTGATGATATGGCCTGCCACGACACACACAAACACACTTTCTCTGTGGATACTATACATACTACCTGCTTCTCTGAGGTGTTAAAAGTAGAAAGAACAGAGAGCAAAAACATCAAAACCAAAGACAAAAGAAAAAGGATTAAAACTGAAAAACAAAAACAGTCAAAAGGACACATTTATTTTCTTAAAAAAAAAAAAACAGACGACAACAGCAGAAACACAAAGTAAAAACCTTGAAGACGAGCTGCGTCTGAGAGCAGCTCCTGTTCAGAGAAAAGTGGGGACGAAGACAAAATAAGAAGTAAATGAAGCCAGGACTCTAATGACGCTGCCAGGTGGAAGTCCTTTCTCTCATGTTTTGCCATCATTACTCTGTTGATGCATTTTTGCAATTTCTTTCCACTTTAATCTTTTTTCAAGACTTCTGCTTTCCCATGCTGTCAGCGTTTCACCAATTCTTACGTCACACACGGCCAATTAACTTTCTGCTTGCATTCCTTGATTGTTGGATGTGGCTCTTTTAAATATCATTGTGATCCCGTCATTCTGCCTTCTCCATCACCATCATGATCTTCAGGCTGTTAAAGGAGATTTACTGCAGCACCTCTAACATTTAGACTTCAGGGGATTCTTTGCTGTATTCTACCATATCTCCATGGGGCTTTGATAAAAATGCCTCATGTTACTGGAGTCTAATCTACAAAATCTTTCTCTGTTGTTGTCAATCAAAGCATATCAATAAAAAGCCTCTGTAATATTTTCTTACCAGCTAAGTCGTATCTGATAGACGTGTGACGTTTTTTACTGGGTAGCGTAAGTTTGTGATAACATCAGGATGAATGACTGATGAAAGGATGCATGAATGAATGGATGACTGTGCAAACAAGTTCTGATCCTGTAGAGCAAACTATTTTCAACCACATATGTCACTAGTTTACAGGGAAACATTTGTATACTCATTTACATTTAACTTTATATCCTGCAGTTCACCAAAATAAAAATGTGACAGAGTGGAATGAAGAAACACTGAATGGTGAACAAATGAATGAGTGATGAAATGCAGTAAAAGGCAGGTGAGAACAGTCTGTGATGATTTTTTTTTGTTACCTTTGACCACCTAAAGCCGGCTGTGGTGAACTCATGCAGTGCAATGTGAGAGAGCTGCATTCAAAAAGAGCAGAGAGAGAACAGAGAACAGAGAAAGGGAAGGGGATGTTGACAGTGAGGGGGGAGAAAAAAAGACGGGGGCCGGTGAGATTATGAGACACAAATAAAAGAGAAAGAAGGAGTACAGAAAGGGGAAGAGACCATAGGTGGATGTAGGGAGGCAAAGAAGGGGAAAAGAACAAGCAGAGGCAAGGACAGAGTATGAAAATGAAACACATAAAAGAAGGAAAGAGGTGTAAATGAGGACACAATGAAGAAGAGGAAAACTCAGGTGATCAGGAGGAGACAAGAGACAGCGAGAAATGATTAAAACAACAAACATACAGGGAGGAAAAGCAGAGAAAAAGAGAGGAGAAAGAGAAAAGTTGTAAAAATGCTCAAGTGAAAAAATAAACTCTGCAGCAAAAGGAAGGAGGAAGGCAGAGAGAGAGAGGAAGAGAGACACACAAAAAACACAAAGAAAATGAAAGACAGAGATAACCAGATAAAAAGAAAGCGCAAACAGAGTGCAGTAAGTAGTTCTGAGCAGTCAGAAACACAGGCAGCGTTAAAAATGCAATTCAGGCAAGACAGAGAGAGAACGGAGAGAGGACAGGAGAGGCTGAGAAGGAAAAGAGGGGGACGGTTACCTAAAAGAAAGAAAGACACGGGAGAAGAGGAAGAGAGGAGAGAAAGGCCTTTGGCCGACATCGGAGATGTAGAGATTGAAGGATGGAGGGATGCAGGGAGGGGTGAAGAGTGACGAGGCCCGGTTGGAAAAGAAGCAGCTGGAGGACAGGAGGACAGCAACCCCTTCAGTCTTTTGAATGTGCGTGGTTGTGTTTGCGTGCGAGAGTGACTTCAACTTTATTTTAAGCGAGAAGAAAGGAAAAAAGAAGACGAAGGTGCACTGGGTTCAGGAATTAAAATTGTCTGGTTAATAAAAGACGGAAAGCCAGAGAGCGTCTGTCTTTGGTTTGGTCTCTGAAGAGACAGATGGAATGTGTCATACTGTTGACTCATTTCTCTGTCATACATACACACACACACACACACACACACGGAGACACACACACACATACACACACCTTGCTTCAGGGATCACACATACACTAGTGACTCACGTCTAGCAGAATAGGTTAAGTATATTTTCATGTGGTCAACCATTTTTGCTGGACAAACCCTATCCATGGGACAGTCCTTCACACACATACACACATACGGGCGGGTTGTCAGTATATGGCTGCACATTAACTGTGTGTGTATGTGTGTCTACCAGTATTTCGTCATGGCATGTGTGTTTGTTCCTGGTTTGGCTGCATTTGCATGTGTGTGTCTGTGTGCGAGCCAACGTTATAATAAGCAATGTGTGCGCCTTTGAACAGGCCGTCCTCATTAGGGGAGGAAATTGTCTCTCCCTCTGTCATCATTTTATAAATCATTATGTGAAAGGTTAATTGCAGTGACGCAGTTGTAAAGCAGGGGCACAAAAATATTTATTTACAATTTACTTGTGTATACAGAGACACGTTTCCAGTTAGAAAACCAAAGTCGCGTCCAACTGGCTCCTGCTGAATGCTATGTTGTGCTGCGTCGGTGCACTATTTAAATAGCAGTTAGCACTTCTTTCCGCCATGTTTGTGTGTTTGTAGAAATATGTGTATGTATGTGGAACGCTGTCTTGTGTATTTCTATCCTGTCTGTGAGTACTGTGAATGCACACGTGTATGTGTGTGTGTATGTGTGTGTGCTGAAAGGCTGAATTAGTGCTGTAGATGTTGGATGAGAGCTGCGCTGTGTGTTTGGCTGCCATCTCCACTCGTTCACCACACACTGACGTTTCTGCTCCTTCCTCCTTCACTGAAGCATTTAAATACGAGGACGCTCTCCAGCACCCTGTCCTGGCCTAAATGGCCTCTATTCTGTCTAATTAAAGCTGCCACTTCTAGTATTTTGAAGCATTTCAATTTATCGCTGCCAAATTAAATGTGATAGCTTGGCACAAATTATTCTAAACAAATTAACCCCCAGTCAGCTTCAGGAGAATAAACATGTTGGACGTGACTTTTTCATCTTTTCTTCACGTGTTTCAATCCTCACTGTGGTGAACGCTCAGAGTTTTCAGCCTGTTTGCTCTGACACAGGCCGCAAATATTCTCTGCAACTTGTTGTGGTGAACTGCAATTAAACCATAGGTTACCACTGTATAAAAACTTTTGACTAAATTGTTCCAGAAACTACAATGACACAGGAACTAAAGTGGAAGCTGAAAAATTGCTTTATACCATTTTTGTTTGCATCTGAAGAGCCATAAGGATTCGGCAGATTAGTCTGACAGCACAATAAAAAGCGGTAATTAAAAGGCAATTGTCACATAGAGGGAAGAAACAACACAGTGCAATTGTGTTTTTCTTTGTTTTTACTCCTGGTGTGACCCTGAAGAATAAAACATACATATATTCTTCCCCTGATTGCTCAAACCCTTCATTAAAGATGCATCAAATTCCCAGAGTCAAACATACAAATTCAAAATGCTATTGCTTTTTGGTTGCATCATTACATCAAAAGGAAAACGCAACCTGTCATGTGCATCATTTTAATCATGTTTTCCTGTAGCATTTAGCCTCTTTGAAAACTTCAGGATCTTGAGAATTTGAAGTGCTTTCTTGCACATGGAGTTGAAGAAGCTCGTTTCACCTTTATGTAGAACACATGCACCGCTTGTCTGCCTCCATCTGTCCATCATGTCTTTTTCATACATTCGACTGCTTGTCTTCGCTGATGCTCTGTCTTTCCTGCACTGCATCTGTTTATCTGGAGCTTATTCTGCCGTGGTTCTCATTAACATTTACCATGGATGAGGGTGTCAGCAAAATACCTCAAAAGTAAAACATCTGTTTGCATCCCTGTCTTTATGCATCTGTCCAGAAGTGGTCTGGTAACTAAAGACCAGAGAGGACGGCCAACATTTAGAGGCAGTAATAACAATGGAGTCAAGCCGTTGTGCCAACAGCTACAGCGGGCCATGTTTTCTCAGGGCAGTTTTCATCCTTACAGCCCACGCTGTTTTTTCCCACTTGTCAAAACCCATCCAGGCTCTGAGGAACATTTCCCATCTCTATGGCCTGGTAAAGTCACTGGTACCCAGGGGAGCAACAACACACACACTCCCACTGGTCTGAGGTTGAATCCGCGAAACCCTTCCCCTCTGAACCTCCCTTAACACCGTTATGAGCTCTCATACTGTCTCAGTATAGATAAAACAGATTACAAATTGCAGCGGTCGGCTCGCGTTCAGTTTAAGGAAAAGCTGCTTGTGTGTTGCCGGCCGCAGAGGACAAAATACAAACTGTTCTTTAAATAGGGATGTATTTACCTCTCCTCCAAATGAGGAGTGACTGGGCAAACACACGTACAGAGCCACACCTGAATGAGCTCAGTTGGCACAGGGCATGTGTGCTGCCGCTGCCATTAGCCACTTTTGGCATTGCAATGTTTAACTATGTCAGAAAGAGTTTTTATGTTGCCATTAAGATGTTTGTCTCTGTGTGTTTCCTTGTACGTCTGTGCCACAAAGACAGAAAATGAAAGAAATCCTTAGAGGTGAGGACATTTGTGTCTATGTGAACAGAAAGATAACTGATAGGGGTTGAGTTTAGGGAAAGGTTTGACTCACACATTTATTGGTCAGGGGTGTGGGGGGGGTGTGGGGGGGGTTTAGATATAATAGACATAGAGTAACACAAATGTTTGTGTGTGGGACAGAGTACCTGTTTCTCAGCATGTGTACGTGCTTGCTCTTCCTGGGCGAGCACCACCTCCCTCTCTGCTGTGATCTGAACGCTTTCCCTCAGCGCCTCCTCCAGCTCTTCGATGCGCTCTTCCTTCTGACGGAGGGAGTCCTACAGGGAGAAAGTATGAAGACAGCAAGGATAGTTGGATTGTGTTGAGACAATGAGTCGATTAATCCGGCATTTATTAGGGAACAAGTCTACAGAAATAAGTATACATGACATATTGGACAAATTATGACAATTCATCCTGAGGGGAACATAAACGTCTGAGCCAAAATCTGCAGAGATCCATTCAAATGTTATGGAGACATTTCACTCAAAACCACACAGTGGTGCTAGAAGAAACGTCAGGGGTTAAAGTCAGTAAGCTTCTGTACAAAATGTTCTGGCAATCCATTCAATAGTTGTTGAGTTATTTCAGTCTGGACCGAAGTGATGGACATTCATCCCTACAGAGGCTAGCGTGGCTAAAAATGCCAAACAATTAACAGTTCCAGCCTCTCAAATGTCAGTATTTATGTGTTTTATATCATCGCAAATTGATTATTTTGGGGCTGTTGGTTAGATAAAACAAGCTATCTGGGTCCCAATCTTTGGTGGAGTTTTCTTCCAGGGTCATCAAAAGGTTTCTCAGCATCATGGGGACTGAAAGATATTACTTTAGGGAGGCTTTTAATTCAAGCCAGACAATCATTTGGCTCACTATGCAGTACAAAACCTTCCTTGATCTGACATCCAGCCTATCTGACACAGTGTGTTCTAACAGCAGCTTTCCCTGTCACATCTTGCTCGACATGTCCCCAGACTGAAAACCTTGGACACTCCTCATTCCAGTTTGCTGCTCCCTGCAACTGCAAAAAGACTCACAAATTAAACAATCTGCTTCCCATCTGCCTCTTAGGAATTCCCAGTCACATATGAAGCTGTTTTTAAGTAAAATGACTACATGAATTTCCCGCCAACCCACCATAAAAAAACTATTTTCCCTTTTGCCAGGTAATTGACTTACTTTCCTGGTAAAATTAGAACTGAGTGAATAACTGATGGAGACAGGGCAGGGACACAGAGGATGAGACATTGCACTGGCCATGAACAAACCTCCAGAACATCTCGAAGACATGTGCTGTGAATCTGTATCCTGCCCCCGATTCAACATTACTTGTTGTCTAACTATGCAGACTGAGATGGAATTTAACTGAATTAAATCTTCTTATTGTATTGAATTAAATTTACGGCCTGAATTATACTCACATTCCATTTACAGTCTTGAGCTATGCAGAGTAGCTTACAATGGACATATGCTCATTATGGTTGTAACCACTGTGGTCTCATAAGTCTGAGTAACTCACATAGCTATCAGCTCATCTCCTAACCACACACATATGCACAAATGACAACTTAAACTCCTTAAACCAATGATCAATCATAGCTAGAGGGAGAATACACTTATTCACACACACAAATACACACACACAGAAAGAGTGTTTTCATCTGAGTCTAATCAGAGAGGCCACTGAGATCAACAATTACTGGAAGAGGAGAGGGAGTGGGAAGAGGAGGATGGTAGAGGAAAAAAAGGAAATAGAAAGTCAGGGAAAGTTTAAGGGAAATTCAGAGTGAAAAGGGTGAAATTAAAGGTAGAGATGGACAGGTGAAAGAAAACCTGTAATGTGAGGGCACATGAAGAAAACCGCAGTTACAATCATCAACCCACACATGACTGTTAAACTTGTGGTCACTTGACACCCCAGCAGAAAATTAGGAGACGCTCTCACACCACAGGAAGCATTTAAAACCCACAGCATTCACTCCATATTTTAGTGTGTGGGTCTCTTCGTTCTCTTCTAACCACCTCTCCCCTCATTTTATCAACCTTTTCTCCCCTTCACCTCTCTCACCATTTTTTGCCTCCTCTCCATCTTTCATCTGCTCTCCCTGTCAGTCATCCTCCTCAGTTACCCCCCTCACACACTCCCTGAGTGAGAGCTGCATCGAATGTGTGTGTGTGCGCGTGTGAGTGAGTGTGTTTGACATTGCCTCAGGCTGCTCCCTGTCATAATTGTCACCCTAAGATGAAGCATTGTTGTAATAGCTGACAATATTCAAGGTAGGACATAGAGAAGGAGGAGGGAAACTTTTTCTGTCTCACTTTTTTTCACCCTCTCCTTCCTCCTATAGCTCCTTCCCTCCTCTTCCTCCCTCCATACCTTAATCTGCTGGGAGCTTTCGTTCAGATTGTCCTCTCTCTTCTTGGCCTCCTCCATCAGCTGGGCGTTCCTGCTTTTCTCCACCTGCTCCTTGTGTTTTAGGTTGGCCACCTTCTTCGACTGGTCCTTCATCTGCCTGTACACATACACACACAAAAACATCAAATCCATACTCAAAGTCATGCCCCACAAAATTTGGATGACATTTACTGTATAAAAACGTCAGCAGAAGACAGAGGATGACCAAATGTATGCACACAAACACAGACAGCAATAACAACTGAGCTGAATACACCGGTATTTCCAGTGCCGGCAGCTTATGAGTGCAGCTGACATTTAATATATCGAGTCAAACCGTCATATTCATAACATATTCAGGACACAATGTCTGTTTGTTCCATTAAGATGATACTACAAGACACTGCGATGAACTATTCTGCACAATACAGTGCAGAAAGAAAATCCCTCTGGGCCAATAATGTAAAGATCAGTGACTGAATTCAATGAAAAGCTATGAATCAATGACGAGATGACATTCGAGATTTCTCCACAGTGGGAAGTATGAGGCTCCTTTCACGGAGGGATTACCGGGTGTCGGGAAGCAGAGTCTAAATCATCATCTGGGGAATGAAGGAGCGAGAGAGCAAGAATAAAAGAAGGAGAAAGAGAGGGAGAGAGTGATTTCTCATGGGAGCAGCCGGGTTGGGGGATGGAGAAAGGGTTTAATCCCTGTTTAAGCTGTCTGGGGGCCATTGTGGCTCTGTCACAGACCTATCAGGTATCGCACCAGCTTGACTTGATCAGGAACTTTCATACCTTTCATACACAGACACACAGATATGGGCTAACCCAAGCTAATGCCGGTAAGGTTTACAAAAAAAAAAAAAAAAAAAAAAAAGTCTACTGAATCATGACACAAATGAAAGACAAGTCAAACACAAAGGATGAATGTGCAAGCATACGCAGCCAGATGTGCATACAGCGGCACTTATCCAACAAAGACACTTGTAAGACAAACCTAAACTGCTGACTAACACATTAGAAATTGATCAAACTCAATAAAAGTCATTCTCCTCACTCTGTATATGTCTTTGAGTCTTTTGTATGTTTGCATTTGTTAAAAATGTGTACGGTATGTCTGCCTGCACTGCACAAATGTTTATGCTTGCGTGTGTGTTCCTGTTATCATAACTTTTTACAGGCTCCTAGATAAATCTATTTTCTCCTTTTCTGCTGCAGCTGCTAGTAAAAGGCCTCCAGTGATGGGAATCCACAGCAAGCTCCATCTCACACCAGCAGCAAAGCATGTGCACTCATGGGAAATCATTTTTACGAGCCATACGCTGCATATTTTGTTTTCAAAGGTGTAAACAGGTTCTAATCGTCACATGACGTCTGACCTTTGTTTCTTCTCCGCAAAACTCTGAGCTGAACTCAGAGCATTTGCAATCCTCCCATCTCACAGTATGCTATTTCACTTATTTTATTTTCACTGCTTTACTCCTTTCAATACAATCGCATGGATTCATGAGAGAATATAGTTTATTTGTATACATATTCTAGAGAGTAAATAAAAAATGACACCTCTTTCATCTCTCCTGTCTCACCAAGTCATAAACTACCTGCTAAACTAACCTAAAATAATCCATCAAATGGCTTTAACATCAGAATCAATGCCAGAAAAGTTGAGAAATGATATTGGCAGTGGATGGTAACATAAAATCCTCTATGTGTTTGCAGAAAGGTCCAGGGGGCCAAATTGCAAACGGTCCAGAGAAACTGGGGAAGCTGGAGGGAAAATTGAAATGCGATGACGGGGCCAAAACTGCTCTGCAGCACCTGGCCATTCAAAGCTCAGAAAATAATAATCAGTGCGTTAAGCTGCGTGCGTGTGGGTTCTACTCGTATTGTTTTGCATGCATCTTAAAGGCCTACATGTGTAGCATATTGCATCGGTATTACATCCAAATGGGGTTCAAATGTTAAACGTGGAGTCAGATGCATGAGGGTGTTTTGTTTTTGTTTATTTTTCCTCTGTTGGATCCTGATTGCAGTTTGCACCCTGAATGTGGGATAAAGTTATTTGAATACTTGGGATCAATTTTGTGCTATACGCCCTGTGTGAGTGTGTAACAGGTCATAAACAGGCAGGAATGTTCCTATTGGAGGATTTCCAGGAAGCTCCAACCATCTGGTTAGCTCTCTGAGGTTTCCCCGCGTCATGCTACATTTACTCTATGTATGTGAGCGTATGTGCATGTGGAATAGACTTTTAGTTTGCAGTCTATTTCCTCTTTACTTCTGCTAATGCTAAACACTTGTTTTGCTCAAACCTCACTTGTTTGTCTGTATCGCTTTTCAGCACGTAGATCATTTGCATGGGTAACTATCACACATTTGCATTAGACCACAGCAAGTTTCTGTTTGTTGGAATTTTCGTGCTCTCCCAAACCAACCCTGCTCTTTCCCACTTATTTGCCAACTTTTTTGCATGCTGTATTATAATTATTTGCATGAAAGCAATCATGTATTTACATCAAGCCAATGTGTGAGAACAAATGCACCTCTCCTCAACGCTCCTCTTTCCTTTCAGCCTCCTCTGAACCCACACCCTTTCCAAATGCAACATTACTCTGTCCTTCAGATAAAATATTTTCATCAGACCATGGACCATTTACTGCTTTCCTCTCCCTGATTCCTGCCTCTCCCTCTTTTGTCACTTCCAGCTCCTGTGCTTTACTTTCCCATAGACACTTCCTCTCCTCTCTAAAAAATAAACCACAGGCCTCAGGTGAATCCAACAGCAGTCAAACAATCATTAGCTTGTTTTCTTTTTGCCATAATGTTTTTCTGTCAAATGTCAGGTTGTTGAAAAATAAGTTAGAATAAGTTTAATTTCTCCAATCATTTTTCCACCTTAATATTACACATTTATCTATACACATGACTATGCTGACTATACGAGCTTCCCTACAGGGTTTGATAAAGTATCAGATTAATATTGTTGCTATATTATTGTGTAACTGTGATACTGTGACATGAGTTCAGTTTTACTGTACAGCAGACATCACGTCTCAGCCCAGTTCTTTCCACCTACACTTCTTCTCTGTTCTGACTAACAAAGTAAATGTAACAGTCTTTTTAAAATGGCATTTTTTAATTCTATACGTTTAATTGCATACTAAAACACTTGATTACACTCTCTGCCTTTAGGAGCACAAGTAGCTTGTTGAACTTGATCGCTCTGCTCAGCGGAGGTTCAGCGCCATTTGAAGTTGTTTTAATATGTAAAATACTTCCTTCACTCTCCCGCTGAAATCGCTTTCAACAACTGCTGCAAACCGCTGGAGGAGGCGGAATCACAAGAGAGTTCACTTTACCTACAGCCCTGTAAACACGACACACTAATGTGCAGTGAAACCACGTCTGTGCATGCACACGCAAAGAGCACACATACGCAATAATGCACTCTTAGACAAACAGTGTAAACGTACACAAAGGCACAAATCTACCGAAACTGTGCTGATAGGACAGACGGACACAGACGGACACACACAGACACACGGTGCTGTAAACCGTTCCAAACACAACCTGCTTTGTAGTAGAGCAAATCTCCGGCTTGGACCACACACAAATTTTTAAAGCACACACACACACAGTTGCAATTTCACATTCATCCATTTTCCACCATTTACACACACACACAGAAATACACACAAGTAAACACAGTGATACATAATGTAAACATATATTACGTAGTAACGTAAACATACACTAACATATTTGTTGACAGCGCTTTGAACTTCCGAAATTTTGGGGAAAAAAAAAAAAATATATATATAAATATAAAAAAATATATATAGAGAGAGAGAAAGAGAGAGGGAGAAAGAGAGACACACACACACACATACACAAATGTACAAACATAGAATAGCCTTCATTAAAACTTAAACTCATTAAAAAAAAAGTGGTGAATACTGCTTGCCACTATTGGTAAAAATGAAAACACATGCACATACACACACAATCTTGTGAACTTCAGTAAACATCAAACTCTCCAAAAAAAGAAAAAAAACTTTTTAACCTCCCTCATTAGCATGCTGCTGATATTCAGGGACCCACATTAAGGTAATATTAATATTACATTTGGAGACCTGTATAAATATTTGATCAGAAATGCTCGGGGGCCTCATGTATGTTTACTGCACATAGTTCACCCAACATTAACATCAAGGATTTCCTTTTAACTATTTGGAATTCAGTACTTCCTTTGAAAATACAGGAAATATTGGTTTGGTTAACTAATCCTATAAAAACTATAAAACATAAAAAAGAAAAAATATAATAGTTTCATCTTGCCCACTGCTGATGCAGGAAGAAAAACTTACAGTAAAAGGAAAATATTTTTGAGAAATAAAGAAAGAAATACTTAATTTATGATTTACGGACTGACTGTTGGAAATCCCTTAAGCAGACCAGTAAATTTGCAGGGTAAATAAGGAGGTAAGGCAGCTAAGGCCTATGTGTATGTGTACAAACTTCCGCAGTGCGAGTTACTCGAAACTAGCTGTAAAAACACTGTGATAAACCTGCAGACAGAATGAAACGTCTTTTCCGACTGCTTCTGCCCTTATGAAAATAAATCATATTTGGGGGATATATCCACACTTCAGAACTAACGATACACCAAACTGAATGTGTTTAGATAGCAGTAATAGTGTAAGCATGTGACAGAGAGCTGGAGTTGATGTTGGCAGTGTCTTTGTTTAACATGGAGAACAATGAAGTCCCTGAGTTAAACACTGACACTCTGTTCTTCAGACTCATATTCATCTTTTGATCTGAATTCTAGATAATACTGTAGATGAGACAACAGTTCAAGAAGTTTATTATTATGTCTCAATACTTATACAGTGCTGTTGTATGCATGAGATACATGCATACTGTGTAATACAGTAACATTCCTTTAACCTTAATGTTCTGTTCAGGGATCTGGGGACCCTGGATTTTTTTGACAGCTCAAAAAACATACTTAGCAACGTTTTATCACCCTGATACTTTAAGACTTTTCCTAATCTTATGAGATTTGCTTATAAATTTTGAACTGATAACATGTTTCTGAGATCCACTACAGAATGACACTTTCCTTCTGTTTGGTGTCCCCCAGCTACAAAACTGTTGACCAAGGCTGCAACTAATGACTATTTTCTTTACTGATTAATTTCTGGATTATTTTCAATTAACTTTTTGGTCTGTAGCATGTCAAAAATATATAATTTATATAATTTCTCACAGCCTGAGGTGATATATTCATCAAGGTTTTTTTCTAGGAAAAAAACAGTTGAAAAGCTGGACTCAGGGAACTTGATTTGCTGTTTTGCAGACTGTCGACTCATTCTTGCAGCTCTTGTGCTGACAACTCTTTTTTAAGCAGCACTACCCCTCACAAATCGCAGCTATGTTTGGTCATAAGAGGTCTAACACACTGTACATTTCTTTGGCTGTAAATTACTTTTTCCAAACAAAAAGAATATATGTTTGTTAATACATAAGCCTTTTAATGCTTTTTAGGCATAAAATTTTCTCTTTTTTGTTTAACACAAAACTCAGTTTGCGGCAAAGAGAGAGTTACCAATTTAATACTTTTTAATAATGTAAGAGGGAAGAAAAATGATATAAGATTTTGCTTTTTTTCATTCTGTGAGGTCCCAAACAAAGAGAAAGTGAAGCAACAAAACACAAGTTAATTTAATAATACTAAAGTATGTTTTCATTTTCCCACAGCCCTTGTGTGTCTGTGCAGGTATTTTAATTAGATAACTCTCAGTAGTCATCCCTATTGTACTGTTGACACCTTAGCTTGCAAATTCCTCCTCGCATGTGTGTTTGTGTGTGTGGATGACAGAAAAAAACAATGTGCATGGTCTGTGATAGCGTGTGTGTGTCTGCTTGTTGTCACCCATTAGCTGACAAATCCATGCACAACCTCAATGCTCAGAGTCATACAGGACCTCAAAGGGATCACACACATATAAAACCTCAAAGGAATCGCACACACAAACGCACACACAAAAGAAACAATGCAATTCCTTTTTCAGCTACAGAAACCTTGATGTCAGACACTTGGCAGTGGAAGAGGAGTTCCTTAGCTCGAGATCAAAACAACCAGAAAAAAAAAGACAGGACAAGAAAAAAAAAAAACACAAAAAAGGACAGAAGAAGAGAAAGTTTTCTGTCGTCTACCAGACAGCAGGGCAATGCTAACTTTTTCTTTTGTTTCTTTCCCCCTCTAGAATTGAATCACAAAACACCAGAACAACAGTGATGAAAAAGCTGACAAGACGGCAGGGAGAACAGTGGCTCTAGAAGTTTAAAAAGAAAGAACAAGCAGAGCTGGAGCTGGGGAGACCTTTACAGCAGAGCAGAGAGCACAAAACACTCAGACCACCAGACTTATGCAGGAAGCGGAGAGAAGAAGTGGTTATTATGTGGTTGATCACAATGTGTAGGTCAGAGAAATTTCAATATGACTTTGATACGTCTGTTAGAAAAGACAAAATTCAGACTTTGGGTTTTGCATGCTGAAATCTCATTACGGAGTCACGTTCTGCGTGCAGATAATAGACAAATAGATAAAAGTCAAAAAAGAAGAAAAAAACTCTGCGATGTGGACATTGCTAAATAATGCCATACTTAAATGAAGAGTTTAACATATTCGCTATTTCACTTTCCCTGCAAAGCTACAGCCAGGAAACAGTTAGCTTAGCATAAAGACTGGAAAATGGGCAGGGCAGCTAGTCTGGCTGAACAGTTCATTAGCCGGTTATTTATCTTACACATGTGAAAGTGGTATGAATCTTTTCTTCTAGCTATCGACAAAATGTCAAACTATTCCTTTAAACCCCCACACAACAAGTTAATGGTCTAATTGCTGAGGTCATTACAATCTTGAGAGCTAAACACAGGGTCACGGACCAGAAATGATTGTGAAATCTGAGTTGGACAGATGAAACAGTGTAAAAAGTTCACCACAACTTGAGCTGAATCCCAGGCCATCTTAAGTGCTTAACAAAAGTAGAGAGGGGAACAAAATGTGGAGAGATTTCTCCAAAAGAGCCACAAAGACAGAAAACCAACAGAGGTAAGAAGACCTCAGAGCAAAAGTTCACAGCTGTCCAAGTTAATAATGGCAAAACGCTACTGCAACATTTTTGCTTCTTTGCTGTAGTAGCCTCAGAATCAAAGTAATTAAACTTAGTACTAGCGTTAAAGTTCAAATGCTGGTGTCGTAATGAGACGAGTGTTACAATGAAGAGTGAAAGAAAGAGACAATAATGTTTCCTCTTCAAAGAGGCAGCGATGTGACAGAGAAAGAGAGCAAAGTGAAAGTCAAGGTGTCTCCTTCAAAGACAGACAGACATGATGAGAATGGTTAAAAACGGAGTTTATGACAGAGTGAAGGAGATGAGAGAGTGTCTCAACACAAGGACAAGAAGTATGACAATGAAGGAGAGAGATGAGAGACACGGTGACGGAAGAAGAAAAATAGGCATGCAGTACTAACCTTGAGGCAAGACTGGGTAGAGCAGGAGACAGTGTTGCATTGTAAAGATAAAAGAAGGGGAGAGAGACACAGAGAAGCAGAGGGGAAGGTGAGAGGGGAGACAGGAGTTGAGCGTTAGGTTAGCCAGCTTGATCACTCTTCAGAGAGGAAAGAGATGAGAGACAGAGGAAGTGACAGAGAGACAAGAACAGAGAAACTGCAGGCGGACAGGAAGACAGGCATGACCAGGCAAACAGCTGAGCAGGCAGGCAGACAGTCACAGACAGACAGATTGGTCAAATGCAGGTATTTCTTCTTTTCAGTGCAGTAATCAGGGTTATGAGAGGCCTGCTCATGACCTCTACCTGCATGACCTCTATAAGCACTGAAGGGTGGACAGATGAAACTGCAAATACAAACCATAGAAAGTGAGCAATTAGCCAATCAAGGTATGAGCCGAGAGCATGCTCACAATGAATTATTTCTTCTTTTATGGTTTGGATATTGCAGATGACTTCTTTCGCTTCCCGCAGGGGCCATTTGAACCGTATCGTAGGTACTGTGGAAAAGTCTCCGCCACAAGGGATATGGCATGCAAACACTGAGATATGAAATTTGAGAAAATTTACTTCCTAAATAGTTTGAGCCCAAAAGTGTTCCACACAATCACTCCACATGTGTTTGGTCAAACTGGCAAAGCCCAAACTCCAAGGCGAGCTTATGCCTGGGAACGCACACTACTAACTGCACACCAGAGACAAATTGTCCATTACAGAACAATATAACAAGCAATAAACTTCTCTAATTTCCCATTACTCAGGTTTATATCCCACATATCTACAAACCTCCTTCCCTTTTCTCTCCATTTTCTCTCTATTTTTTCCCTCTCAAGTCTTTTCTGTCAGCTTTGTTTGGTTTTCCTACATACACCACGTTACCTTTTCTTTCCTTTCTCTCCACCCTCCACCCATTATTTCAGTTCTGTTTTGCTGTTTTTCACCCACCAGCACCACCTTCCTTTCCCTTTTCCTCTTTCTTTCACTCTTTCTGTTTTCCACTCTTCCGTCCAAATCCTTTATTTTGGCCATCAGGGCAGATTTTCAGCTCCATTTCCCCTCAGTGTGAAGTCACTCAGTCTGCTCCAATTACCATCCTAGTTACTGAAATAAATAACCTGGTACCATTACAGCTGGATTTACACTAGAGAGGAAAGACAGAGGCTTGATTTTACCCTTATTTAACCCACATCTGATCTTTTCATTAGTAATGTTCCCGCTGCTCACTCATAGCCCAGGGTTAACCTTAGTGCCAAGCTAAGAGTTGGCCACAGGCGAATGTGTCCTCCTCTGACATACCTGTTAGCTCGAGGCTAAGTCTTATAATTCACAGCAGGGTTAGGTAGCCCTGGGATAAAGTCTGTATTTGTACACTTAATGTTTCAGGGTAAGTGCTTGCAGGCTCAAAAAAAGCCTAGTTACTGAATGTATTACTTCAATCTTAAACACAGAGTGCTTGTGAAAAGGTTTCCTAACAACCATGCAAAACATTTTTAAAGTTACAAACATCTGTGGACAACTAGTCACAGAGCAATCAGGTTAAAATGTCTCAGTGGTACCTTGCCAGTAGTTTTTCAGGCAGTGGGTAGTAAGAACTAAAGAAGTGAAATTAGAAAAATCAAATATTATAACAGACTAATTGATTGTCCATTTTTAAAAAATGCGTAAGGAATGTATTTAAAAAGCATGTCTGGAAAACAGGGATATGTTCAAATAAAATAACATTCTTTTTTTCTGTCAAGTGCTTGATGTATAAAGTATCGTATATCCTTGTACCCTCTAATATAACCTCTACCAACCACCTACTTCACAGTAAAGAGTATCTGTGTGCTACTGTGTAAAAGGAACCTTTAATTTCCTCCTCAATCTACTTAATCGTAATTTTACTATTATAGGATGCGGTTCTCAAACATACCGTACGAACTCTAAATTTAATACCTTCCCAATTTCCTACGAGCAGCCTGCAAAGTTCAGATATTGAATATCAGTTGCTGAGAAGCCTTCATTTTGTTGTAATCCACCGGGAGAGGGAAACATCTTTCAAATACATATGATGTAAGAAATCCCACATGTCTACCCATCTGCACTTTTAAATGGTTATAAAGTTATATTACAGTGTTATCCTCAAACATAGCACCCCTGTAAATCTAAATCTGTGGCTCCTGGCAGAATAAATTACACATATATGCAGTTAAAATCTGCTAGTTTAAAGTCAGCAGGCGCTGAATTATTAATCGTGCACTATTTCTACTGGCCAGACAGAGACACAGTGAGGAAATACTGAATCTCCCTAAAATCATTAACAACCATTAGTCTTGCAGTCAAACTACTAAACACACAGACAGACATGGAGAGAAGCAGCGAGAGAGGGGGGGGTTTAGAGTGGGAGTGATTGAGATCATGTCCAAGGAAGAAACTGAAGGAAAGGATTAAAGAGACAGAAAGAGAGATGCCGCAGACAGACAGCATACGATAGCTCAGAAATCAAAGGGGTCGACATGCATAGAGTCAGAGCAACAGACCAGTTTTCATAACCACAGAAAGCTCTAACCCTTCTAACCCTCAAAGACATTTTCACTCTCACTACTTTAACTAAAACACAACCCAAATCAGCCTCTTTGTACACTTCACATTGTTTTTTTTATGTTATTATTTATCTCTTGGCCATGAGATAAAGGCCTCTGACCCTGCTTAAGAAGCAGTTTTTGTTGAAGAAGTGAATTCACCTCCAGCAGCTCCCATTTTTGCATTCCACTTTATACAAAGACACTCAGAAATGGACACACGGTCTCAACAACAGACAGAAAGAATGTAACAGATATTCAGGGAACATTGAGGCAGGCAGACATGCACGCAGAGAGATAGTCAGATACAAACAGAAAGAACAGATAGATTAATACTAGCTAATGAGGTAGATATAGTGTACAATAGCAGACATAAAGAGCAGAAGACAGACAGGTTGATTACCCAGAAAAGTAGTTAGAAACAAACATTTCATTCCTGTTATTATAAAAGAAAAAAAAAAACTTAGTGAATTGTCCAGATTCCTAATGAAAGAAAAAGAGTGTGTTAAACTCTGCAAGTCAAGCATCCTCAGCTGAAAGTAAAACAAAAGTAAAGCGTGAAAACAGAGCCACTAAATGAAAGAGTTGCATCATTGACAGGAACAGAGGCTCAAAGAGTTTCAGGCTGTACAGCAAAGACTCTGATGCCAAACCGTGCCCTCATTTTACAAACTTTTGGGAGCAGCTCGGCTTGTCATGCTGAAGTATAACAGACGACAAAAACTTCTGCTGATGATGGCACAGATGTGTAAGAGCATAACTAGTGCCGATTACTGGACTTAAGGGGAAATTTTTCCAAACTGCGAACAGTCCAAATAAGCCATAACACAGACTTAGATCCAATGCTGCAACTCTTTGATGGTGATTATTAGTGAACGTACTCAGCTATGTCCCATGTGGAAAAGGCAAGTCACATTTATTTGTCTTTTTCCTTTTCTTTTAATATGATACACTATTTGGAAAAAAATTATTTTAGATCAGTTTGCTCATTTAACAGGTTAATTGTTTTATATATCAAATTCAGAAAATAGTGAAAATTTAAGAGCCCCTGGTGATAGCCCTAAAAGATATTTAAGATCATACGTAGCATGACAAAGAAAAGCATAAAACTCTCACATTTGAGTGGCTGATAATAGTGCATCTTTAGCATTTTTGCAAAAAAAAATGACTAAAACGATTTTTCAGCCGTTTCAACTATTGTCAGTAGTTGACAAGACTAATCACTTCAGCTCTGAGGGATTTGTATTAGAGAATAATACTTTAAAATCATGGTTGTTAGAACATGCAACAGTCAGTGATTATTATGCCATTATTCAAGATCAAAGTTATGATGAATTACTGTATTAAGTGAGTAAAACCCTCTTCTGAACTTGACTGTGTCAAATACTGTCAGACAATATTTTAGTCTTGATGAAGGAACCTCTGATCGTTCAACATTTATGGATTTCCTACATGCATTTCATCTAAGATCACAGCTTGAGGTCCTTTGGCAGTCGATACTTGAGGTATTTTGAATAAAACTGTCCACCACAATTCACTTTTGAAGCAATAAGAAAGTGTTTCAGTCTATAAACCTTTCCACATGGGAGCGGTTGCTATCACAGTGCTCTCATATCCCGTCCTCTGACAAGCAAAGTGAGTTCTGTCGTGCATCGACTGACAGGGCCACCAGCCACTCACGTGCCCAGGTAGTCCCACACCAGCCCCCCCACTGGCTGCTGAGAAGCAGCAGGGGAAGGAGCCTGCTTTCGCGACTGCTGAGAACGCCACAGATGAGAAGCTGAGGGATTTCTGGGGTGTGATGGGCACGTACACGCACACACACACACACACACACACACACACACACACACACACACACACACACAAACATAAACCGACTCACACAGATACAGAATCACACAGATCACATGAATGTATACATATTTGTTCATACACACATGTGAATAAGGTAAAATGACAGAAATTAGAATAAACGAGGGATGACAAGAAATAACAGAAATTAAATGGAGAAAAGGGGAAGAAAGAAGGGAGAGGAAGACGTGAGAAAAACAGAAAACTGTAGGATTAGTCCTTTAGGGAAGATTACAGCAGGCTCCAACAGAGTGTTGCCTGAAACTGGAAGGAAATGGACACTGAAGTGGAACCTATTCTTACATTTAATTATTATTTTAACAAGTAAAGACTATAGTCTATCATGAGTTTAGTTTATAAGTACTTTTCTTTTCCAATTTTCCATCCCTCTCTATCAATTTAACCTGCCCTCTCACCTCTCCAGTTCGTGGATCTTTTTCTCCTTATCGTTCTTTTCATTCTCCATCTCCCTCAGGATCTCCAGCAGTCGTTCCACCTCGGACTGGGCCTTCCCAGCATCCTCTCTGTGCCGGGTCACTTCCTGCTCCAGGCAGGAGATCCGTTCGGAGAGTTCAGTGCTAGCCTGGGATTCTGCCGCTGCACTCTGAGCCTTGAACAGAAATTAATTATTAAAAATAAACCAAGCGTTAGCTTTCAAAATGAGGTGACCACCATTTAATGGAAGCAAAAAGTTCACACCAAAAAGGATGTGCCAATAACAACATGTGTGTTAAGGATACAGTGGACGGATTTGATGAAAGTGACACATGCCCTTTTCTTACAGCTTAAGAGTATAATTGGTCTATAATTGGTCATTGGTTAATTTTATTAAGACCAGTTTTTTTAGGGGCCAGACAGAAGAACTGGAACTTTGGGCTGAATGAAGGCCACTTATTTGTGTTTCTTCTGGGTCATTATACACTGGGAATGTGGTAAATCTGACCCACATTCAGCATGACTGTAAGATGCTTCTTCTACGTCTGGACTAATTCTGGTGCGCACACAGAAAGTCTTCCTGGCTGTCAGCCAAGACTGGTGAATAACAGCTGGAATCAGCCCAGATGTGGAGATGTATGAGTTCAGACTTGGGCAAAGAACCCAGGGATATACTGGGTCCAGAGTTTTTACCAGAAAAAAAAATTGCTATATTAGGGTTGCTATTAGTTTTGAAGGTATCCGGTCATAAATCAAGGTAATGTTTTATCTTATAAATGTGTGTGTGTGTTGTTCAGAGAAAGCATGTTATTACTAATTCTAAGCATTTAGCTTGACTCTTTGATGGCGTCATTGATGGTATGGGTTGATTTCCACACACAGAAACCTACATTTTGATTTATGTAAAGATTACCTCGAAAAGGTGAGTAAAGAAAAAGGGAAGCCGAGCAATGGCTTCCATGTTTCTGTTGCTCTACTCAGCTACGCAGAATACGGCGAAAACAAGAAAAAGAAAGAAATTAAATAAAACAAAGAAAAAAAATAAAAAAGTTATAACCAGCTTAGAGGTTAGAACAGCTGTGTGTGTTTCCCAGAAGCAAATGTTGCTCTTGGGACAGATTGGCTTGGTGTGTGTCTGCGCACACGCCTTGGTCCCACAATACATAAAACCTATTAGTTTTGGAAGTGCGCAACAGTTTTTACAGGTCTTTATGTGGAGAGGAAATGTTTGGGTGTCTGACGATATTATAAGAAGATCTGGGTGGAGGAGAAGAGGGGGGGGGGGGGGTGAAAGACAAATAGGAGAGGAAAAAAGAAACATCACACACAATGTCACATGCAGAACGTCAATCAAATTTGCACACACAGACAGGTTTTTGGTCTTTTTTCCATCAGTGGTAGCAGAAAAAGACTATAGAAACAAACCCAAATAAAATGAGAGAAACACCAGAGATTCACTGACACCTTCATACACATTCTCACTCTCTCGCTTGTTCTCTCTCTCTCTCTCTCCCTGTCACATACTTATACACACGCGCACACAAACACACACACAGACCTACATACAAATTCAGGGTGTGGTGGTGGTGCTGTCTTCTCCACTCTGTGAAAATGACTGTAAGGCTGTCAGCAAGCCGTCACACACACACCGTTTTATGGGGTGCCGTGTGGGAGAGAATATGTGATATGAAAACACACACGCACACACACGCACACACACGCACACACACACACACACACACACACATACAGACACACACACACAGGCACACATGCGCACACACACACACACACAGCCAGTCATCTCTCTTGGAAAACAGTTAAGGGAAAACAAGAAAGGGAAGAAAGAGATGAAAGGTTCTTTAGTTAAAAACCCTCCACTTCTGTTAAGTTGTGTTTTGCCTGTACAGTATGAACTGTATGTAGAGAACTTTCTTCGCCACTGACATTCATTTAATGAGTGGTGTTAAGTTAATCTTCTTGTCTGCCCAAGATGGCCATCGTTACGCAAAAAATAAAAAAACAGGTAACTTTTTGGTCCAAATGTTGCCTAAGACAGGTGTTTAAAAAACTGTAGTTCCCTCTGTGATAGCATCTCATTTTTATGCTTTCATAATTTCATAAATAATTCATTATTTCACTTAACTTATGGCCTTTTCAGCTAACCTTCTTAAGCTGGTTCTCCAGTTTGATGCACTCCTCTCGCTTCTGCTCCAGGCCGATCTCCAGACTCTTCAACCTGTTGTCCTTCTTCAGCGTGGAGGAAGCCAGAGAGGAGGCCTTCTCCTTCAGATCCAACACCGATGTCTGGAGCAGGAAAGAAAGCATAACGGAGAGTGCTAATGAATGAACCTCAACCTTATTTTTAAATGTATTTTCTTCCACTTATGATAGCATTGTATTTACAGAAGTAAGGTAGTGCATGTCAAAGGCTGGTCTTAATGGCTTGCTTTTCTACAAACTGTGAAAAACTGGAATTGTCCTTTAAGGTCCTCCTACGCAGTTAGGATACTGACTCTGTCCCTTGTTCTTCAAAACCTTTTCCCATGACCTGTCTCTTTTCTCACTCTTCCAGCTCAATCCCTCCATCCGTGAAGTCTCTCGCTCCCTTTCTTTTCTGGTCTTTTCCTCTTTTGGTAGGGGCAGTGAAACAGAAACCAGCGGGACCAGAAGGACGGACACTCAGACGTGTAATTTTACCCTTGACTGACAATACCAACTCCAGACTACGGATCATCATGTTTGACTGGGCTTTGGTCAGAGAAACCTTGCTGCTTACTCTGATTATATTTAGGTACGCATATATATTGCTGTTGTCAGACAAACCCCACATCTGTGTTTAGCAGTGTAGAGAGGAATGCTTGTTTTCTCCCTCAGTTTTCCCATGTATTTTTGAAATTATATAATGGGAGTGCAACATATTTTATGACCCCACAATCACAAAAAATTAGCTGAGCAATCAGGAAAGACAAAAAAGTACTTTTCACTTCAAAATTTGCGTTTGATTTTAGGGTGTAAATTCCATTTTAGAGGAACAGCACCATTTTTTTGGGGTGAACTCAGCTGTTTGCTCATAAAGTTGTTTGCACATAAAGACTGAAAACAGGGGGGGAAACATCTAATCTGGTTCTGTCCAAAAGCCACTGAAGCTCACTAATTAACACGCTATATCTTGTCTGTTAAAACACAAAAGATCAAAAATTTTCCTCAAGAGTTTCTTTAGAGTCTGAAAATGCTTTGTCATTCTGTCTCTCCCTCTGCTGTGCTGTTCTGTCTGAATGACAGGGGCCACAGCAAGAAGAATTCAGCTCTCATCACTGTGTCCGTTGGTTGTGGGTTTTGCATATTGTTGTCAAGGAAACGTGACTGTTTTATCGTTGTTGTCCTTCAGCGCGAGGACCTTGGGAGGATTCGAGGTCTGTTCTACAGTGATAGATCAATCACGTTTCCTTGACAGGGACACAGGGGGAGAGAGAGTGTGTGTTTTTCTGACTTATAGCACAGATATGGTTGTGTGTGTATGTGTATGTGTCTTCTACCTCACGGTCAGCCAGGTCAGTCTGCAGCTGGGAAACTTTCTCCCTCAACTCCTTCAGCTCCTTCTTGCTGGACTCCATCTCCTCTCCCTTTTCTCTCTCCTCCCTCTCTCGCTGCTCCTTCAAGCGCTCAATGATTCGCTCCTAAACACAGAGAAGGACGAGGAAGAGGAGGAGGGAGGGGTGAAGGAGGGGAGGAAGATAGAAGGACAGAAAGAGAATGAGTCAAGAGACAGAAAGAAGAGGAGAGAAAAAGGTAGGCAAGGTAGAAGGAGTGATGGAAAGAGAGAAGCAAATCACCTCATATACTCCAACAATCATTCACAGTCACTCAATATCAAATTTCTATACCAATAACAGTCACATTAAACTTTATGTACATGGCAGCTTTGACAGGATCTAACAGCCAACAGTGATTTTAGACACGTAATACATTCTGGCACAAGATGTAAAATTCACAACCACTAAAACACTACTGAGGCTCTCCAGCTATAGAACAACACAACGGCCAGTTTAAGAAAAAGTACAAAAGTTCACACACACACACAAGAGCAGTTCAAAAAGCCCAAAGAGTGTATACTAGCTGTTCTGAGTGTGTTCTTGTGCTTCCATCTTTCTGAGGATTGATTTGGGTTTCGGTCAGTGGAATATGAACATTTTGCAGAGGTTTTAAGGTTTCAGAAAGAATTTTGGTTCGACACATAGATGTGATGTTAAGGTTAGTGTTAGTGGCAAAGAAGAACACATAATATATAACATATAACGACAGTCCTCACAAGTATAGACATATAAAGACTTGTTTGTGTCTACTTTAATATCCTATTAAATCCAAGAGCACCAAAACAATGAACATGAAGGAACAAAAGAGCTTGTGAAAGTCATCTGAGTGAACCAGGAGTCGTCGGCTGCATCATCCTGCCAACACTCACACATCTCGCTGACACCCTGAATATTAGTCACCGGACAATTAATAGCCCTGTTTCCTGTGTGAGTGCAAGTTTAAGGGAGATCGAGTCGGTAACACAATCGTGCGTAACAGTACAAAAACATATTCTCATCAAACACTTTAAAGTGATCTGCTGCTCTAAATGTCACTGGTTGGTTTCCAAGAATCAGGGTCAAGTCCTCGATTAAAGCAGCCTAAGGAATCAGACGGTTTCTGGTTCAGTTCCCACGTTCAGGTGGTTCAGGGCTGTTTCTTGACTGTGGTACCTGAATGTTTAGACCCAAACAATAACAGATTGCATGGTTGTTGGTTCTATTTCCATCTGTTTGGACCATGTGGCTGCGTGTTGGATGGTTTGTGATCTTTTATGAACACAAAGCCTGTGAATGGTTTAATAATGAAACAGCCGATGTGATTATTGGTTCATTTCCATTTATCCAGAGTTATTTGATCATTGCGTGGGTGGTCGGCGGTTTTGCTCATAGTGGTTTTATTAATGTAACCTTGCTCGGGAGTTGACCTGAGGTTGACCAGCAAAGTGTGTGTGTGTGTGTGTGTGTGAGTGCGCACCTTCTCAGCCAAAGCTTCCTCCAGTGTTCCCAGTGCTGTGTCGGTGTTGGAGGTGTCTGTCTGTAAAGACTTGACTCTGTCTTTCAGGCCGCTCAGCTGTTTCTCTTTATCCCTCAGCTGATCCTGGAGGTTCTCTATCTGCAGAGAGAAAAGGAGACAAATAGTCATCAACACAGCTGTTTGTTTAGTTTAATTATTCAGCTAAAAAACAACACATAATCTATACTGTACAATAAATCAAGGAGTACATTATGTGTTATTAATGTTGTCAGTCAAGGTCTAATTGTAACAGTAATAAAAAGAACTTAAAAGTTATGATTTAGACAATTTATTTGGTGTTTCTCAATAAAAATATGCCATCAAAATTCATTTAAATAGAATAAAGAAATGACACAAATCTCATAATCTGATCAATTACTTATTAGGTATTTCTAAATACCCAAGCTCAGTCTAAAAGAAATAATCCTTGAAGCCCTTTTGATTATTTTACCTGCAACTTTGCTGCTTAGTACTCATTGTTTATTACATATGGCATAACAGAGTGCAAGAGAGTTTATCTGACAGTTAATAAGTGTACACACAAACAGCAAGATATGCAGTATATTCAAAGATTATTAAGGATACAAAAAACCAACAGAACAAAAAGCTTTTATAAACACTGAGGTCCAAATTTCCCACATTACCTCTGTTTCTCTCCTGTTTCCTCTCAAAAAGATTTCATAGCAAATGAATCTTCCGTTCAAAAATATCTCCCCAAGCTTTGCTCCTTTAACCCCAAACTCCAAATACACACTCTCTACCTCCACCTCTGTGACCCTCTCTCCATCCCTCCTCCTGTTTCTTCTCACAGTGATTTGGTAGCAGATTAATTTTCCGTTAAAACACAAAATCAGCAGTAATAACTGAAAGGACTCACTCTTTCCCCGAACTGACAATGAGTGTGTGCCTGAGTGTGTTTATGTGTGTGTGTGTGAGAGAGAGAGAGAGAAAGAGAAAGATCATAGACAAAGATAAGGCGTTATGTCAACTTTGTGGTCTTCATTAAAAGATGGATGGAACAAAAGGTCGAACAGCACAGAAATAACAAATTCAGGAAAAAGGGGAGAGACGGAAAGCTTCTGTAATGTCTGATTATGAGTGAACTTGGGTGGTAAAATGGCAAAATTTCACTCTTCCCCTCTTTCTCTCTCTCTATCCTTTCTTTTGCCAAAGAGAAAGGAAACCAAGCGATTGACAACCTGTCACAAAAAAATAGAAAGTCGGATTGGTATGTGACCTTTGACTCCACTGCAGGAGAGACACACATTTACAGTACCGCAGAGACTGTGAGAGTGTGTGTGTGTGTTCATACTGTAAAATATTTCCAGTGCCTCATTAATCAACTATTGACCTGACAGCTTGACTGACACCTTCTCCTCTCTCTCTCTCACACACACACACACACACACACACACACGGACACACACTTGACACTGAGAGGCAGTGAGACTCTTTGATCCTGTCTGCACTTCCTGAAACTGACAACTGCTGGATGGCTGGCACGCAGACACACACACACACACACACACACACACACACACATATACAAACTGCATCTGTCTTGTCCTATTTTAGTCCCCAAAAAAGTCTGTGATAATGAACTGGAATACGTTAGCAAAGCAATAACTGGCTGACGACTCTCTTCATTTATGTCATAATGTTCCTCACATAAAACAGAAAATTACATCCAACAACAAAGAGAAGAGGATGATGGGCCATTAATTGCCAGTGCACTCAGGTAATTTCCTTCTCTGCTAACAAAGAGTGGCAGATAAAACCATGAGGAGGACAAGGACAAGAGGGGGAAGAGGTGGACAAACTGCAAACAAAAAGAAGATATTTTTAGTTTTTCCACGTACAAAAAGAGAAATGAGGAAATCATAGGTACAGATTAGATAAAGGAGGAGTCAGCAGCATCTTTGTCTCCCTCTCAGGCACTGGACTGTATTCTATTTGAAGACGGCAGAGGTCATCATTTATTGAACAAGAGGAACTCATTAGTATGCATCTGATTTCAAACACACTCTGTCTCTCTCCTCCCCCTCCCTTTCTTGCTTTATGTCTGTCTGTTTGATTGTCTCTATCAATTATCTCCACATACTCTCCATTTCTACATTTTTTTCATATTTTTTTTTCTAAAAACGACAAATGGAGGGACTGGGAAGGATGGAGGGAAGGAGAGACACAAAAATGAAAAGAGACAAACAGCTGGCAATAGAAGAATTTAACTGTAAACTGGATTGTTTCTCATTTTTATACTTACTTTGTTATGTGTTACTGTCAAAACAACTGCCAGAGTCCCATACTTTCCATCCATCCACCCATTCAAAAATAATACAGTACTGTATGTATTATTATAGTTTACCTCCCCTGTGTCTTTCTCTGAAAGCTCTTCACCAGTGTAAGTATTGTCAGGATAACAGTCAGTTGTGTGTGTGTGTGTGTGTGTGTGTGTGTGTGTGTGTGTGTGTGTGTGTGTGTGTGTGTGTGTACACAAAAACACAA
>JBBMJY010000015.1:7654316-7667700 GCA_037833715.1 Toxotes lorentzi | reverse complement strand
GCCATTGCAGACAGGGAGGACAGTGGGAGGCAGCAGGCGGGTGTGTGTGTGTGTGTGTGTGTGTGTGTGTGTGTGTGTGTGTGTGTGTGTGTGTGTGTGTGTGTGTGTACCAGACAGCAAAGACAGGGGGTCGCTCTGGCCCATCCATCTATCTGACAGCATTACCAGAGAGATACTCACACACAAAACTACATATTGAAAAGTAGGCAAAATATTCAGAAAACACCTGTAAATCTGGTTTTCCTGTGTAGCCACAGTACCCGTCTGAGAATGCGATGGATCTTTCTGTCCTCCTACTTCACCTGTCTGTCTGCCTGTGTGTCTGTCTGCTTCAGCTCCTAATCCACACACTGTGTTATAGCCCCATCTAGTGGTTGTAATAGTACATGACAACACTATGTCTCAGTGTGAGGAGATGTTTATCAGCATGAATGAGTGTAACAGACACTGAGTTAAGTGAGTTAACGTTTCTCTGTGTGTCCATCTATCTTATGAATCATCTGTATGAATCAAAACGGCTTTCATTAATTATAATCAACACAACATTTTTATGTAAATAGAAGCTCTTTTAGACTCTTTAGACTTTTGCTGTCAATATTTCCACTCAGTCAGTTTGAATATACACCATAGCTTGTGCAGTTGAAGTCTGAAAATCTGTCTAAATAACTTTATTATATCCCAGAAGTGAAACTAGTTATCAAAGCCTGTCTAGGAAAATCAACTGAACATGAAGGGATGAGACTGATGATTTCAGTGGCAGGGACACTGGTTTGTTTAAAATAAAAAGAAATACCGTGATCTACCACGAGCAGCAACAGAAAACAAACACAGTGCCATCTACGGAAGCTAAAAATTTACAATCAGGAAATCCAATTAGGACATCACAGCAGTTCCCACACTGTCTGATTGCAATCTGTAGGAAGTACAGTGCAACAACAACACAACAATGACTGCTTAGCTACAAACATTTCCCTTTCATTATATAACTTCAATGACGTTCATTATATAACCGCCAGTCATCTTACCTTCTTCTGCAGAACATTAACTTTGCGCTCTTTGACGTCCAGCATGTCTTTGAGGTCGGTGATCTCTCCTTGCTGTGTACTTTTCTCCTCTGTCAGCTCTGATATCTGCTGACCCTTTTTGGAGAGAAGAGATTCCTTTTCCTCTAGTCGGAGACGCAAGGCATCCACCTGTGCACACACACACAATCGCACATATTCACAAACCAAATATTAATGGTACCATCACATTTAGTGGAGCAACAAGGTTTCAGTAACAGATCAGCTTTACCTCAGTCTGTAGTATGGCAGCTCTCTGTTCCTTGGCAGTGAGTGACTCTTTGAGCACATCTACGTGTTGTTTACTGTCAGAGAACTGATTGTTCAGAGTGTCCAGTTTGGTCCTGAGAGCCAGCAGCTCGCTGTCCTTACGACTCAGGTCCTGCTTCGCCTGTTCCATCTGAGTAACACACACATGAGATGAAGAGCGAGGGGGAGATGGAAAGATGAGAGATCCAGTTAGCGTGTGTACTGGAGAAAATTACACGCTTAGATATATTAAAATGAATTAAAATCCACTACAAGCTGTACTGAGTGAGCATTCATTCTACGGTGCGTGTTAAGGTTTTAGCCATAATTCATGACTCCATTGTAGAAGACCAACTGTAAAAGAAGAAGAATGTGCTTTGATGTACTTTGTGCATTGATTTGGTGGATTTATTAACACTCATATTTACATATTTACAGCCAGAGCCTCATAGTTCTTCAAAGAGAGAAGAACATGATTGCCACTGACCTATGTCCACATGAAATTTCAAAAACTAGACAGAACAGTCAGTAGTTTTACAGTAGTTTTACTTGCTATATACACAGTGTGTGAGTGGCCTTCTACAAGGAGCACAGTGTTCATTTATATACAGAAGGCTGAGAGTTTGATCAAATATAATATAGACACATCTAGGACTTAAAAAAAGAAGAAGAAATAGCCTTCTTTTCTAATTTCTCTCCTGGAAAGCAAACAGCAGTTAGGCAAACATGGAAGTCAGTCCTGTATTTAACTATTTTGCTCTGTACCGCCTGCTATTTATTTACACCACAGGGTCAGGGCCAATTCATTTTGTGAGTTAATTTAAATGACATTAAAAAAAAGAATGGACCCAAACCACACAGAAAAATCTGTCCTATAGAAACCCCAGCAAATCCCTCAGCAAACTGATCCCAGCCACTAGCTGAGAGAAACCTCATGCAAGGAGAAGGTTAGAGATATGCATAATGTAGCAGAGCACAGCTGGATTCTCAGAATGAAGTCTATAATTGTACAGTTCAGACTTCTAGGAACAACTATTACTGTCAAAAGCCATTGATAAGAATGGGAAGTTAATTTTCATCTGTCAAATACATAGTTTTAGAGATGCTTAATGCTCAATTGTCTTAACAGCTCCATGACCTTAACTTTGTTTATTCACAAAAACTAGTATTCATTGTATATGTTAACATGAAACCTGAATCTAAACACAAAGGGTAAATTATCTCAGTTTCCCAGTTTAAGGTGAATACAGTTGACAGTAAATGGTTTGACAATATTGTCTTTACTGGGTGTTGATAAATGTGCAACATTTGATTGACAGTAGAGCCTCCAGTGAAACTCAAACCAAAGGAGAAAAATAAAGTGATTGTATCTTGTGGCGAAGTAATGATGTGAATAGATTTGTTGCCCTATAAATCTCAAAATGAGAAGTTGTCAGTTGCTGCATTAAGAGATCTTGTTGCAGCTGCTTATTATTAACGACATGTGAGAGTTATAGTTGCTGCAGTCTGAACACACAGTCACACTGCTGGGATTCTACTGGGAATCTACTCAAGCAGCAGCCACTAGCCAGTCAACCTGGGAGACAGAAAGAGTGAGAGATCAAGAAGGAAAGAAAGAAAGAAAGAAAAAGCAAACAGACACTGAGGTGTGTCTCTTACTGCAGACACCTCCTGCTGAAGCTCATTGGCTCGTTGCCTTAGCTCCTCCTTCTCTGATTGGTTGTGAGTTAGCTCTTCCTTCAGCTGCTCAACCTGGCAGGAGAGGAGGGCGTCACCATGACCACAACAAATCAGCTGCCACAGTCGCTGACCACTGACCACACACAGCATCTTAAAGCACCTCATGATGAGATAATGCAGGAAACTCGGCAACTGTACATCCTATCCTGCATCACACCGTCATGAAGTTTTAATGTCGATGGTGAACTTCATGGCATAGAGGGACATGTTTTAGGTTCTCATACATCACACACACATCACAAGTTGTTAATTGATATGTGCCTGTTTGAAAAGGTCTTTAGAAATAAATAATGCTGCGTTGTATCCTGAATTTCTTGATTTTCTTAGGTTTCAGGGGTTCAGAGTCAGGCAACAGGCCCCTAACATCAACTATTAACATTTAAAATTGAAGTAAGGATACAAATATTTAACTTTATTGACAATGACAAAAAAGAATGTAATCCTTACCCAAACTCAAAATCTAGGATATTGACACTGTTGTAATGAGAATACAAAACAATATCGTTTCACAGTGGGATTTCCACTTCAGTAATATTACTTGAACCTTTCCTTACATGTGAACCAGTCAGTAGTCATCTTGGATCACTAGTTTCTCTTAACAAACAAATCAAATGGAGATTTCTGGTTGCTGAAGCTGTTGATTCAGGACTGCAACACAGCTGCCCCTGGTCTTAAACGCAAACTGCAAACATGCTGAGGATATTTGTATTTCTAAGCTAAGGAGGTAAAGCATTCAGTGTATGCTTACAAACATCTCAGGATGCATGCTAACAATGATGAAAGCAAAGAAAGAAAAGGTGTAAACCCTTCCTTTCCAGATGCAAGGTACAAAAACCAGCCGAAAACAAAAACAAATACATTTCAACTTGAACAAGCAAAAGAAGCTAAGAGAGAAAAAAATCTACTGTATACATGCTTGTCTCCCCACATGACAGAAGTACTGGATTTTTATAATGAGTGTGGCTCCCATAGTACCACTTTGTGGTACTGACACTAAAGCTGTGTCCATCAGTGGTAGGAGAAAGATGTCGAGTTATTTTCTCAGCGAGGTAGAAACTTCTTTTAAAACACCAAGAGAAAAATTGATGAAACAAGCAGACATGTGGGCATGTTAATGTGTTTGTGTGTCTCCCCATCACCTTGTTCTTCATGAACTTGGAGTGGGATCTGTAGACCTCCATCTGTTTGATCTCCTCCTCCCTCTCCTCGCTGCTCAGAGCTCCGTTGGACTTGAGCATGTTCACCTCCTCCTCCAGCTCTCTCATGCCGCGCTCCAGCGAGCTGATCTTTGCATCCTGGCAGGACATCAACATTGCTCAAGTTAAGAGAAAAGGTCTATTTGACTCTACCTGGGCCTTATATATAATAAAAAATTTAATGCGTTCCTTCTATTTCTGAGTGATGAGCAGAGCTGGAAATCCAGTCAAAGAACATCCATATGAAAGGTAACATCAAGCAGACTGAGGGATAACTGAAACCTACATGATGCTGAAAGTAGGCAAACCTAAGGCTGATTAACTAACAGAATTTACAGCCACGATCTTCAGTATGTGCAATATCCTAACTGGCTTGGAGATGCATGAGCAACTGTCCAGTTGGTGGACAGATTCAAATGAAACAAGATTCAAATGAAATAACACATTCAAATGAAATAACTAACAAAATGTATTTACCTTCATTTCGATGACTGTCTGCAGGGCCTTGGTCTTTGTTGACTCTGGAGCTGCTTCATATCTCCTGTGCAGCTCCTGAGAGACACACACACCACGATGGTCAGCAGACGACAGAGAAAGAGACACAGAGGGATGGACTAGGGGAGGAGAAGGTCTTGTACCAGGAGAGGAGGCAACAGCAACTGATGGAAAGGGATGGAGGGAGGGCTGGATGGCGGGTGTAGGCCGTGGAGCAGGAGCAGGGAAGGAGTGCTGGAGGGAAGGATGGACAGAGGAGGCGACAACAAAAGAGGGATAATGGGGAGAACTGGAGGAGGGAAAGACGATGGGATGGATGGAGTGGCGATGCGAAGGAGGGGAAGGTGCAGGGAAGGACGGAGAGGAACGTAGGGGAGGATGGCGTGAGGGGGAGAAAGAAGGAGAGGGCTGGAAGGGGGGAGACACGTGGAATGGAGGTGGAATAGGGATGGAGGGAGAAACAGGAAAAGAGGGAGAGATGGGGATGGAGGGGGAGGCGGGAATGAGATGTTTCCCTCTCGCAGAGGCGCTGGTTTTCAGCCTCCTTGGGTCGATCCGTCCATCCCACATCCTTCGAACTGTGAGGAACGCCGCCAAAGAAGCTGACTCCGTTACAAACTCAAGGGTGAATGAATGATCAGATCTGACAGCCTGAAGTGATTCCAATTCAATGAATTAGCTCCCAGCCTTGATGCTCTTATGTTCGAATGAAATCTAAAATAAGAATCAAAATTTCACTCTAGTAAGAATCTAAAAAAGTACAAATTAAAACAAAAAACACTTCGATTTAAAAGAAGAAATCCAGTCTTATGGCTTCTTATGGCTATAATATGTAACCTATATCACTACTGAAAACCCTACATTTTGTAGATTTACACCACATTTCTTTTCCTAAAATTCCAGAAATTCTCAAAATGTGCTCCAAAGACTAATTGTTACTACGAACTACCTTAATTTGCTGAGCTACATGCAAGGCAATTCTATCTGTCTGGCTGCTGTTATCACATCACAACTCACTAGTCAAATGAAATGAGAGCAAAGAAGGGGCAGTGTAGTGGTAGATGTAAAGGCACAAAAAGAAAAATAAAGGGCGGCAGGAGGAAAGAGTGAGAGAGGGGGAGGGAATGAAAGCAGAGGGGAGGACGTAGCAGTGTATGCATCACTGCTTTCCTTTGGAGGAAACTCAGTTTGAGGCTGACAAAGGCAGCTAATGCATGAGCCAGGAAGCATTAAAACACACATATGTGAAAGGGATAGTATGGTGCCATCGCTTCAGGCACTAGAATGAATGCTATGAACGCTCATGAGCGCACACACACAAACTCATAAATCCCAGGGAAAAGGTTACCTTGTTTGCTAATCATTTCCTGGAGAGTGTCACGGTTAAAATCAGAACAGACGAAGCAATCACTAAAGTATGGGAACAAGGCCTAAATAAATTGAATCTTATGATCCTATAATCTTATTCTGGTTTTTTTTCTGGGGTGTTTTCTGCTTTGCAATTAACAATGTCTGTTGTACTGTCACAAAACAGTGTGATGCAATGTGAAGCAACAAGGACCAGAAAATATGGTGTAGGAGTAAGAGTAGAGTGTAGAAATAGTTTGAAGGGATCTCCTAATTATATTTTTAAGTCTTTCTGCCTGTGATATAATTATGATGCATCACAGCATCCTGTGTGTCAGCATACTGAGAAATGCAGTGGGGTATTAGTATCCAGACATTTTTGTTGTGCGTGTTTTCCTGCTACACTTGTGTATTTGTATGTTTTTCCCTTACCTGACTCCTTTTTGCAGTTCAGTACTGTTTCTTTTATTCACCTTATTCCACTTACCTGTTACTTTATCGAATTTTCTATTTATTTAGGACTGTTTAAAAAACAAAGGAATTCAGTATTAAAATGTTTGTCAGCTCAATCAAAAATTATAATGAGTCCAGAAAATATGTATCAAAGTGTATAAGAGACATTTTTGTGTTCTGCAAAGTTGAATGTCTGCCTTTGATCATTTGTTGTCCATTAACAAAGTCTTACCACTAGAGGGAACTGTTGTATAAAACAACAAACAGGATGATAACAGCTGAGAGAGAACTTAGAAAAGAGACAAAATGAGCAGCGGAGAGTAGAAAAATAGGATAAAGAGTGCATTCCTGTGTATTTGTGTGTGCGTGTGTTGATGTTTCTGTGTTGTATTAAAACTAAATTATTTGCCAAGATTTGAAGCAGCCAAGGGCCTTGCCTGGAAATGACTGTTTGATTTGTACACACTCACATCTGGTTGTACACAAAGACGCGCACCCTCGAGCATGGGAATTCTTGAATGCACTTTTTTTCTCCTCGACACACACACACCTCTCTGAGTTGTAGCATCTCCTTGTCTTTTCGCTCCAGTAGGCCCTCCAGTTGGTGGATGGTCATCTCAGCATCAGCCAGTCGTCGCGTACGTTCGTGGTCCTCTTCTGTTGCTCGTGACGACAGACCTTTACTCTGCAACATTTCCAGCAACTTCTTTATTGACTCATCCCTGTGAGAAAGGAAGAGTATAGATTTAAAGCTAACATAAAGGCAAGAGGTCACTGAAATCAGATAACTCCATGCATTTCACACCAGAACCACACCTCCCACTCTTTACCTGGCAGTTAGTGTGTGTTTCTGTGTATCTATCCTCAGCTCCATTTCTTCCACAGTCTTCCTCAGGAGGAAGAGCTCTTTAACCTGCCGCTCGTACTCGCCGTGGAGACGCAGGAAGTTCTCCTCTGTCATTTCCTGAGGGGGGATGGGCTGATTTCCCAGGTGACCGGACTCGGCGTAATCGGACTGGAAGAGCTGGTTGAGATCTCGCTGGATTCGGAGCTCATCTTGTAAAGCCTGGATGGTGCACTGAAAATGCTGCAGGGAAAGAGAAATTTGAATTTGAATATATTTGAAGTTATAAAGCATAAGAGATTTATAGCAGTGTGTGGAGATAATCTGACGGTAAAACGGTATTGTACAATTGGACATCACTTGAGGGCATATGCATCAGTGATGCTGGCTTTGTATGAGGAAGCCACCTCTATTTTGAGGCGTTCTGGCCCTGTCCAAGCAGGTAAAACAACCCAGGGTACTGCAACACTGTTAATGATAAGCAACTTGAAAAGGAATGTATGGATGGATGGATGGATGAACAGGGTGGCAGTGCAAAATATCCAGTTTGATTGATTTGTATTTTGATTGATTTGGATCAATACACAAAATATGTGTAGACTATTTCTAAAGCAAAGTGTGAGTGAGTGAGTGAGTGAGTGAGTGAGTGAGTGAGTGAGTGAGTGAGTGAGTGAGTGAGTGACTGACTGACTGACTGACTGACTGACTGACTGACTGACTGACTGAGACAGCATACAGTCCGTATATGTCATACTGAGTGAGTGGGTGTGTTGGCAGTCTAGTATCACTACCATCATCATCATGACTGAGGACAACATGACATGACTACTCCTGAGTCACACAGAAGAAGAGTTTATAATGTGTGTGTGTGTGTGTGCGTGTGTGTGTCACCGCGATGTCCCAAGGCTTTTTTAAAATGCGTCACACATAACCTGAACAGCAGCCAGGTCATCACCACACATGTCATGGTGTGTTTCCAGAGATTAAAATAATACAGGTAGCAGATTGCTGAGAGAGAGGTGAATGAATGAGAGTAGAGGTAAACAGGAGATTAAAAAAACTTAAGAGATGAAGATGAAGAGATGGTAGAGCTCCTTTTCAGATATCGTAAATCAACAGTGACAAGAGAAAGAACAGGATTAAAGGAGAAAGGAAAGAGACGAATGAGCTGGGAGGCAAAGAAAAACAATTCTTGGATATTAAGAAAGAGAAAGAAGAAGAGATAAAGAAAAAGCTGCAGATAGTGATCACAAATAAACTGTATACACCACAAACAGATGCACAAAAAGAAAATGGATGAAAGGTAATTAGATGATATTATAGCAACTGTCTGCTTCATGCTGCATGACAGCAAGGGAAGTGTGTGTCTCTCCTGTACTTGTACAGTTCTGTTCATTTCCATATTTCTATTTCTATCGAGACAAATGTACAGAAAAACACACACACACACACGCTGACATGACACTGACATTTCTAGGGCTTCCCTGAAGACTGAGAGAAACAGACAGACACACAGGGAGTTATAGAAAGCCCCTTTCTGGTGCATCCATCTGTCTCCATGCCAACTGTGACTCCACCCTCAGATATGCAGACACTGACCCACCCATGTGATGAAAATTTGGACGAATTTGCAGACAATCTCAACTGCTTACTTTATCAAAAGAAAAACACAAACATTTATGGGCTCCAGTTTTCCCAGTGAGAGAATTTGCAGCGTTTCTCTATCATTATGAATGTAATCCGTTTTGTTTTTTTGTTAAGATAAAAGATATTTGTCCTACACAATAAACACCCCAACTGAACACTTAAATCTTAAATCTTAATCTTAAAATCTTGTAATTTTCCACTGCCTTCTAATTCTGTTTATCATCGTTATTTTATTTTCATTTCTTAAATCAAGATTGCCTTTAAAAGTCTAAACGTCTGTGAAGCTCTTTCAAATTGCCTCACATATACATTGTACTGTGTGAATAAGTCTGCCTTTGCTTTTCACCAGAGCAACTACTCAATCAATAATAATCAGTAGATTCATTGATAATGAAACTGCAGCCACAGATATGAATATACAGAGTACGTACAGAGAAAGATGCAGCTGTATGGCGCGTCAAAAATATGGTCAGAGCGAAACACACATGAAAACACACATCCATGCTCATTGCAGTAATAATACAGTTTATTAAATTAAAGAAATGTACATGCATGCCTACATACATCATTATATAGTGCAATCAGTCTGGCAAACACACAATCACACACTCACATTAATCATCCAAAAGTATGTCACACAAAGCCTCAACAGTCTTGCTCACACAAATGCAAAGAACATTGAACACACACATACACAACTTCAAAGGTTACATATAAAGAATTCACGAACCCACACACATACAAGAGCTTGTGCCAGTACTCCCCCCAACACACACACAGCTGGAATGTAGAGCTGAGAAATGCCAGACCACGAGAGAGAGAGATGAAAAAAAAGCAAGCAGAAAGAAACAGAAACATGGCGGGAGATAAGGAGGATGGGGTGAGAAAAAGTGAGAAAAAGGAGCATTAATTGTGTCCGGCAGAAATAGAAGAGAGGATGAACAGAAGAGGAGAGAGAAATGGTTGTGTTTTTCATCTCAGTTTCTGCTGAGTCGTCTTTGGCTCCTTCACCTTTGATCCTGTCAAACGCTTCCTGATTCCACAGGGGACTGAGGGGCTCGGTCAACACTCAGAACAGAAATGCAAACACACACACACACACACACACACACACACACACACACACACACACACGCACACATCCAGAAACATGCACACATGGGTGCATACTCTGGACACATGCATAATAAGCAACTACTTCCATTTTGATTTCTCACTGATTCTCACGCCATCTTTCGCTTCCGTTTTCAGTTTATTTGCATGTGCAAAGGATGAAATAGCAAGAAAGAGAAACAAATCTAATCTGTGTATAAATGTGACAAACACAAACAAGAAGACAAATCGAGATCCTTCCTTCAAGGTGTCTCTGTGAAGGACAGATAAACAAGATAACCTGCATGTGTGTGATGGTTTTATTTGAATAGTGTTTTGGGGCCTGCACGAGTTAAACTACAGGATTTCACAAGTAAGAAGCAAAGACTAGTGAAAAGTCAGAAAAAATAGACATCATTTTGTGCATCCAGATTTAGCTTTTTAAAATGTCCTACCAGGGCACCTCATCTCACAACCCCCTGGTTGGAAACCTCTGCATTACTGCACGGCTTTAGGCAAAGTTTCGTGATTGATTTCAGATCAATTTTTCACGTATTTCATGGCAAATCAAGGTCTCAGCATGACCTCTCCCAGATTGAGACCCAATGTCACATAACTACAAGGATTAAATGGGCCTGTGACAAACAAGATGGCTTCACCATCATAACTGCTGCCTAAAAACACAAATTCATGCCAATATTTTATATTAACAAAACCAAATAACCTAACAATCAGTCTACATAATTGATATCCATACTGATATTATTAGAGAAATAAGAGAAGAGAATATATGTTGCCATCGTTTGTGAATATGGTGACAGTTTTTCCATCTGCTCGTCATCGCCCCCTGAGGCCACTGCTCATCTGTCGTTCAATATTAACCATCTCTCCGTTATTACTCCTCCGTCTCATCCCTCGCTTATTCTGTGCTCGCCGGGTGAGTCACGCTTCCCCCTTCACAAACAGACACACACTGTGACAGAAACACATACTCCACACACACACTTGGATGGGCAAAGACACGCACACGATGAGCGCAGGATAATGCCCACACACAGAGTTACACACATTTACAGCAGACAACATAATGTTGGAGGCAGTGGACATGCTGTGTGTGTGCGTGCGTGTGTGTGTGTTTGTGTTTAATGACCATGAGCACTTTGAAAGCATCGCCCACTCAGGCATCAAACAACGGGCAGATTAACATACTCTCCCTCTTTTTCTCTGAGGATAAAGGTGGAGGATGGAGAACATAAAGAAGAGGAGGAAATAAAATTTAAAAAAGACGAATGATTGAAAGAAACACAGGAAAATCCCTTGTTTTCCAAAAGAAGGAGAGCAAGCTCATGGAAGAAAATAGTATCAGATTCTATGAAAACAAAAGAGAAAGACAAGCATACATATGGATGAAAGAGATAGAGAGGCCAGAGATTAAACTAACGAAAGAGTGAATAAAAATTATCCACAAGTGGAGAGAGATAGGGAGAAAAGGGAAGAGTAAAATGTTGACCTTAATCAGTCACTTTGAGACGCAACATCAGGGTCAGTGGTAGGTTTAAAGAGCGAGAGGAGAGAAGAAGAGAGGAGAGAAGGAATCAGATCGGCAAAAAAAAAAAAAAAAATTGTAGCATTTATTTAGACAGAAAGATACTTAGGCTGACAGATTTTAGAGAGGCAGAGTGAATAAAAAAGCCAAAGCAGCAGAAGAAAAGGGGAGTGACTGTACTGTAATTCTGTTCATTCCTCAACAACTCTTCCCAAACCTGCTCCTTATAAGGGAAGACATGGCTACCACAGTTCCACGGGCCCTCACACACACACACACACATGCACACAAGGAGAGAGAGGAAGTGGAGAAAGTGAGACAGGGAGAGCAAAAACTCACAAAATCACAGCCTTGTAGGCAAAGAGGGAAAACTGACTGTTTCTCCTTTCACTTTCAAATCTCTCTCTTTTTCCTCGATATTTCTTTCCACTGTAAAACGAACACTGTGCCTTTGTAAAAGAAAACACATGGAAAGAAGGGTTTTTCTTTCTCTCTGTGGAATTGAGCTAAAGTTTTATAAGACTCTCGAGTGTAGAAGTCCCCTCCTTTTTTCTCTCCCTCCTCCTCCTCCTCCTCTCTTTCTCCGTTAAAGTCTCATGAATCTCCTTCTTGCTCTTTCTAGCCCATTCCTCCCCTTCCTCCTTCTCCTCTGTCCATCTGCCCCCTTATCCCCCACTATCACTCCCTGTATTTACCTTATTCCCTCTTTCTCTCCGTCCCTCCCTCTTCCTCCTTCTCACCTATCTCTCTCCATCATGACTAAATAAACACACAGGTTTGAGGACCATCTGTTACTGATGAGCATTCATGTGTGAAAAACACACACACAAAGAAGACCCAACAAATAAACACACACACACACAAATGCAGAGATAATAGTCGCAATAAATAATCTATTCATGGAGGTTTTTGTCTTTTAGTTGGAACTCCATTAAGCAGGAAGAGTGATTGTCTCACACATGCACATGAACTTGGATGCGCACACGTACAGTATGCTAACATGATCAGGAACACACACACACACACACACACACACACAAACACACACACACAGGGAAGAATAATGAGTCATAGGTCGATGCACAGTCGATGGAAAGAGGAGCAGACTGCAGGCAACAGAAGGAGGGAGACAAGGTAGGCAGAATCAGACAGCGAGATGATTATCATTGCATTTTGAGGGACGTTGTATCTTGGATCCAAGACAGACTGAAAAAAAAACATACTTTTACAAACTTTGCTGAGCCTGCAGGCTGCCTTTTCCCAGCCCGTCCTGCATCATATTCATACAGTCAGACACACACACACTCTCAGTCTAGCTTCAATCACACTGTAGAACAGCAGGAATGTAAAGAAATATTCTAATGTACTTATTGTAAAGTTGTCCTGTGCAATGAGGGGTTACTACCAACCTTTAAGGTGTCCTCTCTTCTGCTGTTACCTCAAAATAAAGTGATTTAGATAATCTGATTTGACTGCTGACTTTTTGATCATCTGTCAATAGACTCACAAATGCATCTGTCTAATGAGCAGGTCAGCTGACTTGGTCAAAGAGCAGAGGAAGAGACAACAGATCGAGGAGTTGCAGATCTGCAGCTGAGAAGCGTGACTCCTGAGGAATGCACACAGTGTTTGCAGAATCCCCAAGTGTGTGTGTGTGTGTGTGTGTGTGTGTGTGTGTGTGTGTGTGTGTGTGTGTGTGTGTGTGTGTGTGTGT
>JBBMJY010000015.1:7642250-7654216 GCA_037833715.1 Toxotes lorentzi | reverse complement strand
TGTGTGTGTGTGTGTGTGTGTGTGTGTGTGTGTGTGTGTGTGTGTGTGTGTGTGTGTGTGTGTGTATGTGTGCGTGTGCGTGTGCATGTTCAGCATTTTTTTCTCTTTGACTTTCTCTCCATAAATCCTTCCCCTCCCCTTCCTCTGACTCATCTGTAACTCCCATCCAGGAGATTTACATCCAATGTTCACTTTTATAGCAAGAAAAACCTCCTCTCAACTTGTCATGAACTACAATTCAGTCCTGTACAATTCAGATTAAATGTTAAATATCTCTGAAACCCTGTTGCAAACTCTGTGCTCCCTGCTCAGTTTAAGATTTAAGTGAGTGGCTCATAGATCAATAACAAGACAACGTGTAATCAGGACAACAATGCTACTATTTTCAGCTCATCTTATTCTTTCATTCAACCTTAATCTCCAACATTTTTCCCTTTTCCCCCTCTCCTCTCTCCTTTCTCCCTAACCCCCCCTTTAAGTCATTCTATTAATTCTATCCATTCTCTCCATCCACCCTCCTCCTCCTCTTCTTCTTCACCCATTTCTCTCCTGTCACATCAGCATCAATCAGTCTTTCCATTTCTCTACGTTTCATCATTTTTTTTTCAGTTCAATTCGTCTGTGCCATCCATTCATCTCTCCACCTTTCCTCATTCCCCCTGGCACACATCCACAGCTCTCCAGTTTGATCTATCCTCCACTGAGTTCTTCTTTCTTTCTCTCTACATTTTACACATCTTTACATCTCAATCCATCCTCTCCATCCACGCCCTCTGTCTTTACTCTCAGGTCCTTTGCCGGTATATGGATTGCCAGACGAAGCATTTTTTGCAGCCAGCTGGCACAAAAACTCTCACTGGCAACATTTTTTTTCCTATACAGTATATGGAAATCTCACAGAGGAAACAATTGGCCCCATACGTTTCTATTGGGTTCAAACTAATCTGAGTCCTTGCAGACAAGCTCAACGCCAGCTCGGAGTAATGAAATTAGAAATGCAAGATGCTCAACTTAAATCCAGGTGTAATAACGCTAAGTGCTGAGCCGTGATTAGAAATCTTTACTCAGTCAGCACAGAAGCTGGTCCAAAGTGCTTTTACAGTACATTTACAGTAAAATATCTGTTATGTACTTAAGTCCCATCTTTTATCTTTAATTAAGAAGTGTAATTCTTTATTTAATGCACAAGTGAACAAGTGTATTTAACTTGTTTCCGATGGTTTAAGCATTTCAACCGCTGAGGCGGAACATGTCAGAGTTCTGGTGGCACCATCCATTTATTGGATGATTTACTGCCATGTTCAAAGAGTGGAAAATACACTTAAGTGCCAGGTTGTGTAACTATCTCGCTCTCTCTCTGAGTTTGTTGCTTTGAGCAGAAGAGTAAAAAATGCAGAAAAAATACAGGCGACAGAAGAAGAAAGGAGAAAAGAGGCTAGACAGTTCTCTCTCTCTCTCATCCGACCCTCGACCAGGAGGCAAAGTGCCACCCAGGTGTAACGGGCACTGCGTTCACCTGCCTGTTTGGATTAACCTGCTTGCTCACACACACGCACACACGCTCATACACACACACACAGAAAGAGCTGACCAATCTTCTACTCAATGGGCAAAGCAGGTGGTAGGTTTACCATTTTAATTCTCCTAAAAACAAAATGGAACCTCTGGGCTGAAGTTAGCCTGGTACACGTTTATTGTTTTGACAGTTTTTGGCACTTTAATAAAATCTTAGAACAAACAGTTCTCCACCAGTACAATAATATGATCCTGCTGAACTGGTATCAGTCTTTAAAACCTGCTCACAAAGTAGAAACTGTCTCATTGAGATTCATATATTATCAGAGGGGAAAATGGTTTCTCCCTCTTTAGCACACACACACACACACACACACACACACACACACACTCACACACACACACACACATGCACTCACCTCTGTTGTTCCAAACCAGCACCTTGAGTATTAGGTTAAATAATTGAAGAGAATGAAAACAGTGCAGCAGTAAAAGAACAACAGCCACTGGGCTGCTGCACTTTCTCCAACACACACACATACAAACATGACGTCTGACATCATACCACTGCCAAGTACTTTCCATTTCCATAAAACACACACAAATTGTTGCATGCAAACAAAAACATACACGCTTGACAAAAATAGAAATGGTAGAAGCAGTACAGAGGAGTCCTATACAACACGTGCACAAGAACATGCAAGCATGTGTTTCTCTGCATGTGCACATGCAGCTACAAATACACAATTATAAACATGCAGGCAACCGTACAATTTGTACCTCCACACACACACTTGTGTATACAAAAAGCCCAATTGTCCTGACATACACACAAGCCTGCCAACACACATGCAAGGACAAAGATCCCCTCCTGCTTCTCTCTCCCTCTCTCCCCCTCTCTCTCTCTCTCGCTCTCTCTCTCTCTTCTTTCTCATCAAGCAAACAAACAAACCCAGTTGGCAACTACTTCTCCTTAAGATGCATACATCCAATCACCATGTACAAACACCCTACACAGATGAGGAAACGCACCCGCACATCCACACACATGCCTGTTTTGACGTCACATGGCTCGCCTGGAGTACAGTGGACGATAGATTGCATCTAGCGGCCCCAGAAACAGACAAACACAGTGGTTATTGTTCATTGGTATGATTCACTGCAGGGACAAACCACGTAGAACAGAGAGCAAGAAGCAAACTTGGTTATTCCCAAATCCAGGGCCACAGACAAAAAAAAAGGGTGGGAAGAGACAAAAGCTTGTATGTTTTTGTGCGAGAAAAAAGGAAACTAACTTTGCGAGGGAAAGAAGCACAGAATGAAAAAAAGATAGAAAGTGAAGCTTTCCTTTAGCATTCCAGACATTCCTTCATCTTTCCCTTTTTTTTCCCATGCTTCATTTTCTTTCTGTGAATGTGAAACATTGTACGTACCTGCTGTGATCAAAGAGGTGAAACAAATTGGGTGAACATGCTCTCACACTCAGTGCACTAAAAGCGACAAAGGAGACAGACAACACTGACCACACTATTAGAACAAAGTGGGCATCTGGATTCACATTCACAGATTTGTTAGACCAGGGTGTGTCCCTTCTATTGAATTACATTCTGCGGCAAAGCTGCTCCACAGGCCCAGATGGAGAGTGAGGAGAGGGAAGCGATGGAGAGGGGTGGCGTGAAAGAGATGGAGTCCGACAGTGGGAGCGAAATGGTGAGACAGAGAAAAAGAGAGACTGGCAGGAAAGAGCTGGAGAGTGCGATGACAACGAGTTGAACGCGTGGTAAGAGAAAATGACTGGATGTGGGAGGTGAAACAAGAGAAAGCAACTGGCAGAGAGGGAGAATAATACTTTAAAGCTCAGCGGGGACGCAATAAACCTGCAGATTTGCTACATTTGCCAAATGAAAAACTTTTTTTTTCTCACTTGTCTCTCACTGACAGTTGATCTTTTTCCTCTTTTTGTCACTTTGGTATAAGAAGTATCACACACCTGTCAGGAACATGAACATGAACAGAGTGTGTTTTACTTATGTTACATAACAATATTTGGATTCCAGTCCCCTCACTGGCTTTAAAAGAAACCAGGCTGCAAAATTGATCAGTTCAACCTTAAAGCTACACTAATCAATATTTCTCTATCAACCATGGATTAAATGACACGTATATGTATGTGAAAGGTGCTGCTCATAGTGACAAAATCCACCCGACTCTACAGTTCCCCTCAGCTCTATGGAGCCTTTTAGTGTATTTCAGGTCATGGTTTTGGTTTAATAGTCCACTATTTTACTGCTTTGGTTCACTCTCACTACTCTCATCAATTTCCTGCAGCAGGCAGCTGTTTGCAGGGAAAAAGCTCTGATATACTAACTGTACACTACATGCCCAGCATAAAACAGGAGACAGATAAAGTTAGCATTTAGCTTGTGAGCATACTGGAGCATTTAACAACTGAAGAGCCGGATATGTCCCTCAGGAGTTGGTGGTAACAAAGAAGAGAAAACAAAGCAAAAAGGAGAGTAAATAATGGATGAAATGTCGCTCTCTGTCTGTTGAGGGTGTAACTAGGCAACTGTTTGCTCACACACTTGCCATCACAATTTTAGAAGATAATATGCAAGTGTTGTGTTTACAGCTTTTTTTTTTTTTTTTTTGCTGCCCCCAGGAAGACAAAAAGTCAATCAATGCAGTTTCAACAATATTATTAAACCATTTAACAAAATAACAGGAAGAAACAGCCCCAGAAGAAAAGTATGAAGCAACTACATGCGATAATTTTGTTTAATAAATGACTTAAATTAATAATCAATCAACTGTTACAATTATTATGATTAATTTTCACACTACTGAATACACCAAATAAAACGCACTTTTATACAGACAGACAACATCAAAACTGACATGTATGACGAAGTTATAGATAATTATACCATCATTCATTGGATCTTCTTTATGAGACGTTTCTAACAGTACGGACATGAGATTAGGAAAGTCTGTTGTTACAGTTTTGAAACAACAGTGACACATTGTAATAATAATATAAAGGAAAGGAGTCGTGCACAGGGAGGGCGGAAAGGACAGGAAGAGATAAAAACAGAGGCGGGCGGAAGAGAGGTGAAGATAGTGAGCCAAGCAAGAAGGAGGAGGTGAATAACTGAGGAAGTGTGGAGAAAAGAAGGAGGGAGGACGCAGGGTGGATATGAGGTGTGCATTCCTGAGCAGGGGCGTGACCAAAAACACTTATGTGTGTGTGTGTGCGCACATATCCCAGAATTACTGGGAGGTACCTTAATTCGATTTCTCACACTAAGATGATGGCAAAGGCTGAGAGAGGGGAGGGGAGGTAGGAGGTTAGGAGGAGAGAGAAAGCGAGAGCTGACTCACCATGTGATGACAGAAATAGAAGAAGAGAAGCAGAATGAGCAAGAAGAGAGGAAAAAAAAGGGAGCGAGGGGACGGAGAAAAGCCAAAGATGAACAGAAAATGTGGGAGATTGAAGAGAAGGAAAGTGACGGGATAATGAGAGCAGGAAATGAAAAGGATGGCTTGGGTTAAAAGGGTGCGATTTATCTGGAGGAAAGAAAGGGAAAGTAAAAGAGATTAAGAAAGAAAGAGAGAGAGAGAGTGTAGAACATATTTGCCAGCATTAGAGATTAGAAAATATCCCTACTTGTCTTAACATGTGTATTCACCTACTATAACAGCACACACACACACACACACACACGAGTGTGTTTAAGTGTGAAGGAAACTGAGGATTTTTGCAGGGATGGTAGCGGGCCAAATGGATGATAGATTGATCAGCTAATCATCTGTTCCTTTGTTCTCCCACACATGTGCACACATTTCCACTCAGATTTATGGAAGCATAAACTCAAGCAGGCACATGCCGTGCATGTTCTCACACACTCCAAACTGGCTGTAAATTTTCTTAAAGAGTGAGTTAATATCTGGTGATGTAATTTCACAACCTGAAGTCCTTTCCCACATTAAATTTGTCTTCGGAGAAACATCAAAGCCTTAAGTACACTCACACAAACACACACAAGCAGAGCTAAGAGCACATGTTAATGACCAAAAGGTAAATGTAATTATTTTCTTACATTAAAAATAAAGGCAGAGAGTAACGAGCACCTTCCGCAGTGGTTTTCCGCGATGACATTGTGTCAAATACGGCACTGCGAGGCAGCGAGTGACAGCAAGTGTGTATGAGTGCATCTCTTGCATAATATTGCAGCCTCCTGCCACACTAGCTGTGTCTCCATCTCATCCAGATGGCTCCTGAACCAAAAGACAGCTGGGAGTCCCCAACCAGGCAGCTCGCTTCATCTGTTTACCCGTCTTCAAGGCCGCCTTACGGCAGCGAGACAAATCCGCCAGAACAGTCAATAAAATGATCGGAATATGCCTCCCTACAGGCCTAAAATCCACAGGGTTTGGGCTATCAGCGGTTTTCTAACACTCTGCTTTGACTCTGAGCAACAAACAAAGACAGTCCAGAGATATATACAGTAATTCACTGTCCCCATAAAAACACACACACAACTGCACACACACACAGACGTCTTTATCCTACCTGTGTTTCCTCCTGTACCACTCTGTACTGTTCCTTCCAAACAGTCATCTTTGTGGCTTCATCCTTCCTGAGCGCTCTCTCTTTCTTCAGCTCTGGACTCCAAAACGTCTTAATGGAGTTCATAGAGGAGCTCAGCTTGGACTCTTTAGCCTCAAGCTACAAGAAATCAACATCACACATTGTGACTTTGTTTTAATGAATGCTAAGTTATGGGATGCTTCCTTTCTCTGCAGTCATGGACCCTAAAAATCCTAAAGCAGGTTTACAGATGACTTATATTATTCTCCATATATTACTTTTTAGATTCACTTTCAGTTTTCCTTGAAGCTGCTGTTTTAACCTTAAATTTAGGACTGCAGAGGAACTCTGCAGAGTAAGAAAGAAAACTGCCTCATAAAAAAGTAAATAACAAATACAGAATACAGTTTACTGTAAAATAACTAAAGAGAAGTGTTTATGTGTGCAAGCGTCCTTACTTCTCTACGCAGTAGTTCATTCTCTCTCAGTACTTCTCTTAGTTGTGTCTGCAGGTCTGACATGGCACCGTCTCTCACCTGGTAAAACACACACACAGAACAAATATAACATGTTTGACCCTACAAACTTCTTGTAGGACAGCACCACTGAAAGTGAACTACTCCCTCTGAAATCCACTGCTGGTGCTAAAAAAAAAACATATCTAGATATGAGATATCAAAGATGGGAAGAAAGACTCAAATACTGTATGTGAAGCACTTTAAACTGTTACTGTGATTAAAACAAGTATCCAGGCAAATACTTCTGACTTGTACCAAGACAATGTTCTACAGCAAACAACTGTTTCAAGATATGCATAGTTCCTTCATATAGTCCACACCCAACTTAAAACGCTCCCCATATAAATGTTTCATCCTGAAATCAGAACAGCAGTTTATTAATGATTTAAAATATTTTGGAAGCATTTTTACAACAACAAGCAGAGTCTGCACTTATTTTAGGTTTCAAGCACAGTGCACACAAAGAGTTTCTTACAGCTCTGCGTGTTAACATTACAAACAGTCAAGCTTCGGAGTAACAGCATAAAGGAAATAAGGGTTAAGGAGAGATGAAGAAATTTTTGTTTAAGAAATAATTAGAAACAAACGGAGGAGGAAGGTATGGGAGAGGACGGAGAGATGCTTCATGGAGAGATGAGCTTACAGGTTATGACTAATAAGGGAGTGGGAGGGCAGACCTTATCCATTAAAGCATACTGTATGAATACCCACACAGCTCTTATTTTATTTAGCTGAGTGCTGATCTAAAAAGAAATTATTAACCCTTAAAACATTTAGATGACTAATCCCCCACCTCGCATTTCAAACAGAGAATTCACATTCATGACAAAATATTCAGTTTTATGTTGTTTTATCTTGTATTGTTAATTAATAATTTTTTATGTTAATTTTCAAAAATATTATCTTGTCTTGTAGGGGAATAGTTCAACGTTATGGGAAATGCTTATTCACTTTCTTAGTAAGAGTTTGATGAGCAGATTGATAAACCACCCTCATTTCTGTCAGTTCAGTATATAAGCTGGAGCAATAACTTTGACCTTCAGTTCACAAAATGCAGACTTCAACGTCACAGCACTGGTAGAGGAAAACACAGCAGTGCCTCACCTGTCTCATGGAGTGGGGAACAGTAGCTGCCTGTGGAGGCTGGTTTTGAGGCTCCCCTCCAAACGCTATTGCATCACTGGGCATGACCGCTCCACCACCTCCTCCTCCAGTGTTTATATTAGGACTGCTCCCCATAATGGCCGCCCTCACCCCGTAAGGAACCCTGGCCCCGGCCCGCCCCAAGGTCATGGTGCTTTTGGGGAGCGAGGGATTCAGCCCACTGCCCAGACTACCAATGCCGACTGGGTCTTCAGATGTGTCGGTGAAGTACATAGGACCGCCTGTGGCGTAGGCAGCATTAAGAGACTGAATATTCTCCATGGACAGGGTTTTACCAGAGCCAGTTAGTCCACCTGTGGAGCTGCTGCTGCTGTTTCTGCGGTGTCCAAGGCGTGGGGAGCGAGGGAGGCGTGGGGAGCGACCAGGGCTCCCAGACACTGACCCGTTGCCATTGGATCCAACGACATCCAGCTTTGAAACAGAACGTGAGCTACCATACATGGTGATACAATATGGGGTGTGTACTGTAGAGATGTAGGAATATCTGGGGCAAATGAATAAATCAAGTGAATCAAAAACGTAAAATGATAGCCCAAAAAGTCAGCTGAATTAGGGCTTTGTGCACTTACAATATGCTCAAAATTACACAACTAACAGCTGAAAAAGCAGACTCCCATGAGTCTTCTACTGTGGTGGCTCTTGGCTTGAAATATCCCGATGCAGTGTTGACATAGCGTTGATCAAGGCCTCTCCAGCACCCTCACTGTAATCCACGGGCTTTGTTAGAAAACAGTAATCAATAGGGCATCCCTTTAGATAAAGGTAGCCAGTTAATCCACAAGGCCAGCTGTGATGGAATCTCCTAGAAAAAAAATAGGAAAGAGACAGAGATTTAGTGATCACTGGAACAAAGATGCATCACACTTAAGGTACAAAGGAATACACTGGATTTTTACCAGCTTATGGTTTTGATTAACTTACTTTTCAGTAAAACACCATTTTCATGTGTGTACAGTATTTGTGTTTTGTTGTTTGGGTTTTGGCAACTTGCAATAGGTGACATTATGTTTGACATTTTATGGGCTACAAGATAAATCTCATCCACAAATCCATAAATCTCATCATAGCAACAGGTGGAAGAAAAAGCTTATTGGCTAAAATGTTTATATGGTCCATGTTATTGATTCACGCTCTATACTATCATCTCATATGGCATTGACATTTCCACGGTATGAACACAAAGGGTCAAAACTCCTTTTTCTGCCACCACACTGACCTTTACACACAAACACAGTAAAATATATGTAGGGCTGATATCTTCAGTGCTCAGACTACAGTCAGCAAACTCTGCCACAGCCACAGCCACAGGCATCACCCGATGTGTCAGGATATGATCACACAGGCTGCTTTGTCTCTCCGCCACCCATTACGCCTTCTTCTTCAGAACACACTCTGTCCTCACACCTCTGGCAACAAAATCAATCTGACTGTCCTGCAGCTGTGATAATCTGGGCGATAGCAGATAATGTTCAATCAGCTGACTTAATTTTCATACAGGTTAATATTCAGTTTGCCAGCTGGATGAATTACACATATTAAAATAGAATAGTCTGTGTTCTTTAATTCATTTAATCAAATCTTTTTTTAGTCCATTTATATTCTGCAATAATAATGTGGGAAGAAAACATATAGTTAAAAAAAGATAAATAAAAGCCCATCTGTTCTATTCCTGTTAATCATATGAGTCACACTGGATAGAGGGATCAGCTAAACTAAATGCCAAAAATGTAAACTGCAATTCTACACATCAAATAAAGCATAAACACCATGAAATAAGGTTTTGACATGGTTTTACAGCCTGGTAATAGTTTGTCTGTGTGTGTGTGTGTTGGATAAAATTTATAACTTAAACATTAAAACTGATGAAGTCACTCAGGTCAAAGAAACCTTGTAATTAACAGAGCTGTGAAAATAATGAAAAATGCAATTCCTGTCACGCTCTTCAGTGGACTCAATTTAAAAGTGCAATGCTTAACATTTTACTGCCTTTTGCACAAAATGATTATAATTTCTGAGCAGTGGTTTGTGCATGTTGCTGATAAATGCCTCAGAGGCAGCAGAGATTTCAAGCTTCCGTTGTGAATGCTCTAATCTCCCAGGCCCCCTGAACTACTCATCATGGACTATGCACTTGGCATAAATTTGTTTGCATGAACAACAGTACTGCATTTGAAAGAAGGAATACGTTTCAGACTTTAAAAACACTTTAGTGTGAATATCTGTCAATAAAAATTAGCTTAGTTTCAAATTTTTATTTATTTATTTATTTTAGTACTTTGCTCGTACAGTGTGGCAGGGATTCAACACAACTCTTGTTGGATAGTTTGTATGAAATATGCCTCAACGTGCAGCATCTTGAAAATTGCTAACTTCAGTAGTTCACATTTCAGTTTAGGACTGATTAACTGTGCAGCCCGTCGGTTCACTCCTTTTAATCTACCTGCACTCCTTCTCTGGGTCACTACCCAGACCTTTAACAGCCCTGCAGTAGTGTATCTTTCCAACTGATGTTCTGCGAGGTGCAGGTCTTTGGCCAGGGAGATCTTACTGACAGCCAGTCAGTTACAGACACACACACTCAAATGCGAACAGGGACCATCTGCTCTATCTCCCCTCAGGCCAAAAACACACACCTGGACAGAAACAGGCCAGAACTCTGCCTCTAGCACGCAGCTTCTCACACACACACACACACACACACACACACACACACACACACACACACACACACACACACACATATGCACCTACACAACCACATGGACAATCAGTAAAAACTGTGCAGGTCTACACAATCAATCAAACAACAGATACACGTACGCAGATATATCTGCACACAGATGTGGCTGTGAGAGATCATGTCACAAACAACACACACATCTAATGCTTCATTTGAGGCCATTATGAGACTGCAGAGACAGAGTGTGTGTGTCGGGGGCTTTCCTCCTCCTCCCCTCTGGACTTGCTGACCTGTAGATAATGTACATGCTCATGTCCCAGTTCTCACTATAAAGCAAAAAATGTACAGAATGTCTAGCTTCTTTTTTAAAGCCTTTATTTAAGCATTTATCGAACACACACGGGGCTCTTTTTCGGTCATGACCTGCCTCTGCTCAAGTATGTTGGACACTGAGCGTTTGGAGGATTAAGAGCCTTGCTCAAAGGCATCTCTGATAGGCTGCAGAAAAGAACACTCACTTCCCCCGCTCATATTTTCCCAGTGGAGATCAACAAGCTCTCCTCTGTGACCAGAAGGCCTCCACTGCAACAATCAAAATACTACCATTTACTGTTAACTTCATTTTTCCTGGGTCATTGCTTCAGACTAAAACAGCTTTGGTAGCACGCAAACTGCATATATACTGTAGTGACTCCAGCTACACATAATGCCAGCGTTTGGATACACACAAAATATATTCATCCACAACACACTCTACTTCTGAACTGCTTATCTTAGGGTAAGGAGCTGAAGCCTATCCCAGCATGCCTGGGGCAAGAATCAAGGTACACCCCGGACAAGTCACCCATCTATCACATGGCTAAACACACAAACACTTGTTTTTATTTTCAATTGGCTTAAGGAGCTCATGGAAACCACAACACACACCATGTTGTGTTTTCTACAGTTCAGTTCCAATAACATGAATAAACCGGGAAGGGGGGGCTTCAAACAGCACTGAGAGTCAGACACAAATAACAATAACTACAAGTTTATAATTTCACATGAGCCAACCAACCACACCATTTTTAATGAATCTGCACTTTCGACTGTATTTCCAGGAGGAGGTTTGAAAGGTTGAAATATTAAGAACACAAATACACAAACTTAAAAAAAAACACTGAGAACACACAAACACACCTATGACGCAGTTAGCATCATGAGTTCCAGCCAACACTAGCATATGACTGTCCAAGACCCATTTGTCAGCTGGCTCACCATCACCCCACACAACTTATGAGAAAGCAAAGTGGTGCTGCCGTAAGAAACATGCTAGACATATAGACATTTCAAATTCAAGTTCATACTTGCTCTGCTACATCTATGCCAGCAATTACTATTTACTTTCATTATCAAACAATCTAGACATTCTTTCCTTGATTAAAAATCAAAGTTAACAGCCAAAACCGATATATATATATATATATATTTATATTTATATTTATATTTATATTTATAT
>JBBMJY010000015.1:7630656-7642150 GCA_037833715.1 Toxotes lorentzi | reverse complement strand
TATATATATGACATCTACAGTTGTAATTACAGCTAGCCTGCTTTTTATCATACCACAATATACCCTATTAAAGCCACAACACCTCCTGGAACTGATCCTTGAAACAGCCCAGGAGTGAACTTGAGAACCAAAATAACCTCATCCCCTTTATGTCTACAAAACACTCCACAGGAAGCACCAGCACATACAACGCCCTGTGTTTCATCCTCTGCCTCCCTGTACTGTTTCTAACAGCCATGCTGTATGTCTCATCTTTCCTCCACACACTCCTTCCTCACACACACACACACTGTTGTCCTAGGCCTCATAAAACCTTAGAATATCACACTAGGCTTCCAAGAAAGTCTCCATGGTTGAATGCCAAGTACTGTTGTAGATATGCAGTATGTACTGGTACAGCAGAGGACAGACTTCAAATTTTGTCATTTTCACAACATGACTACAGATAAAAACTCAAACTTAAACAGCAGCAGAAAGAAGCTGTAAAGACAGCACTGCCATATTAGCACTTCTTAAGTTAATATGACAAACTTGTTAGCCAATAGCTGGCAATGTATACATCCTTCAGATACAGAGCTACATTAGCATTCCTTCTGAGTCCTGTTTCTGTCCACCTGATAAACCTAAGTCCAATATTCAGTCCTCTCTCAGCTCTGTTTTTAGGTCTCTAGAAACTCCTGAGGGAAATATCTGGCTCTTTTAGCTACTAATGCCCCATTATGTTCACCAGCTAGTCGCCAACTTTGCCTGTCTGTTGTTTAGTGATGGGCACACATCCTACAGTGAGGTTTTCAGAGCTTTTTTACTGAAAACATCTGCGTGCTGTGGCCAAAAACGACGCCCAGAATGACCCAAAACAGTGAAGCTGCTGCCCGGAAAACCAAATGAGCTGAAATACACTATAAAGCTCAGTAGAGCTGAGAGGAACTGCAGAGCTGGGTGATATTTATCTGTGTGTTTATCACTGCAAGCAAATCGCTCTCACATACAGGTAATCCTGTGATCCACAGCTGATGTAAAAATATCGATTATAGTGGCTTCAAATGAACATTACCTTAAAAGACACAGATGTTAGTATAGACTTTATGATAGAGCCAAGCAGACATGATGGGATGGATTAGTATTAAACACAAGGCATGGGCATGAAAGACACGCTCTCTCTCCTACCTCTAATCCATCCTTTCCCTCTCTGACTCTCACTTGTCTCCCCGATGCTTTCACTTCTTCGCACAGCCTCTCTCTTTCTCCATCAGCATTCCTGAAGGTGTTCAGCATGTTCTATTTATGTGACAACCACACATCCGTCTATCACACCGCACAAAGCAACACACCACTCAACCTATACTTAGCCAGCTGGTGTTTCAGCGTGGGAGCAGAATTTGACAAAGTTTGTCTCTCGCCTGAGGATCAGGGCTCATAAAAACACATTATACTCATCTTGAATGTTATTATTCTCCATTACTTTCTGTTCCTGTCAGACCTGCCGTGATATGATGAGGCTGGAAAGGGCTCGCTGGTGCTGTCTGAGGTTACACATTTCACTGAAAGTCAACTCGACAGCTCCGCTGAAGGGGAGAGCCGAACTTGTTCTGCACCTAATCTGTCTGAAGATTTAAAGGAGATGAACCGCCGCTCAGCAGATTCAACTTTTTTAACCTTTACAGCTGCTTTATCAGGACAACGATAACATTACCCCTGTGAAAATCTGATTGCTATTTGTCTAACAAGTGCAAAGGTGAGGTGAATCATCTCAGCCCCCCAAAGTATATCAGAGAAACTATAAGGCCACAATAACAGACCATCAAGATGCATGGAAAGTGCTGGCAAACAAATGTAATTCCTGCTTAAATTGATTATCAGCTGATATATTATTCATTATGTCAGTTATTTTGTAAAGTAACTCCAAAACACGGTGTGTGCTCTCCCGTTTCTGTACTTCAGTCATCTAGGACCTAGTCTTACTCAACTTTAGAGACCTTTCTTAAATTTAAGAGCAGTTTTAAGTCACCAGAAATGTGACATATAGCTTTTAATCTTGAGTTTACAATTATGAGTCTAAGTGAAGGATTTTTACTTGTAGTTTTGATACATACAGGCCCTCAGTTGCTCCCAGTGCAGTTTCACATTACTTCATGATGTATTTGGGTTTGCAGAGATTCATCTACCTCTGCTGTGCAATGCATAACTCATGCAATGATGCCGTTTTGGTTTTAAATACTATATCATTAGTGGTTTGGCTTGGTTCCACATACAGATACTGGATATTGTCAGGACATGATATTGATGACCTACCATCCATCATCATTATCAACAGTTTCGTGCCGATTCATGCATTTTTAACTGAACTGTAACAGATGTAAAACTATATCAGCAGGATTATGTGGAAATTTATAAAGGAATAAAAAAAAATTCAAGTTCAATAATTAAAAAGTTTTCATCACTTGTACCACGAATAGAAAAACCAACTAATCCTGCACACAGTATATTGGAATAGCCAAAACTGCAATGGATTTTTTTTTTTTTAATTAACTCAACAGCCCAATTACACTTGAGAGAAAATATTAGCAGCCTGTGACAGTGAATAATGTGTTAGGCAGAAGACGTCTGGGCGATATACAGATTTAGGCTCACCAGAATAATTATGCTACTTGTAACTTCACTCTGTAGCACGGGTCCTATCTGTGATAAAATATATAATATGGTTCAGACACTGGAAAGCACAACACTGATAAGAGACAGATAGCATCAGCTCCAGTCTATTGTGTACCACAGGAAATTAATCCGAGATGCAGGCTGGGTAAACAAAACGCGCATACAATCAGGAGTTCACACACACACACACACACACACACAATGACTCACACACAAGCACACACATCCATGTACATAAACACTGGTGCGCAAAAAATACACAGATGCCATGAGCATGCAATTACACACCATACACTTATCTAATCTCAGCTACTGCTGCCTACATAACAAATATGGAAAATACACCGTTGAGATTCGACAATTAACACAAAGGCAGGGAAGTACAAAACCAATTCAGGAGTGTGTAGTTGTTAATGGAAGAGACAGTGAGAGTGTTACTCCCCCAGGCTCATCCTGTAAAGAGGAATGTGCTCAAACAACTTGCAAGGCTTTAATAAAAGGATGAAGTGAGATGAGAAGGTGACCCATACATCCCCTGAAGCATCAACCTAACAATAAATCTATCTATCTATCTGATTTGAAATGATAGAAATAAATCCCATCCCTTGTGATAACACAACTTGAATAAATGCTGTACCTAAATAACAAATAAAGCATCAAAGATTAGATGGTCTTATGATAAAAGTGAGTTCTGGAGAGTGAATCAAAAGAGCTACTGTCTTATTCAGAACAAGTTCCTCATGTTATTCCAAAGCCTGGAGCTGTTGAGACTAAAGTTTTACCTTAGATGTGGAGCCTGGAGACAGAGGAGTCAGATGTATCACAGGCTGTCCAGAAAGGTTTGTTCAGGAGGATATAACTATGGATCAGGTCAAGTTGAGTTTTTTTATTTCAAATCACTGTTAAAACTAATTATGAAACTATATATAATAGTATTACAATAAGGTTTACCCAAAGGCAAAGGAGGCGTGCAGAGTCGGGACATTTAAAAATGTCCAGTGTTGTAACAACAATCTCAGTAGAAGGAAGCAGCTCAGTTCCCTGACTCTGTGTTCCCGGAGGAGGGGCGGTGCACAGACATGGAGCTGTGGGCGGAACACGTAGGAAATCACGGCGTGCCACCCCACCCACCCCCCACCGCCCTCCTTGAGAGTTGCAAAACACACGCAGCAGATTTCACCAACATGATCCATATCGGATCCATGTGTTGCTCGAATCGATTTGGTTTGCAGAGATGTTGTTATCAGTCTTTTGCGCTTGATCTGGTCTAGACTGAGTGGCTTTGCGTGCAATCTGTCAGCTGGCAAGACGTGGCTGTTGACAGCTCGGTGCAGCTACAACAGCAATGAAGACATCATCTTAAAGACGTCCACAGATTTGTGTCCTCTCTTGGGAAAAAAAAGTTCACAAACACACAAACTATCGGCTTGAAGAACTTGATGGATCCTGTTAGAAACATCACAAGACAACTGAAAGTCCCCGGGGGAATATTATGGCAAGAGATGAAACATAAACTTATTATTGACTACCACAGGAACACTTTAAGTCCCTAAGGAAATATTAGTGATACCACAGGAGACAGACCAACTATTAAGTACAATAAGTGCACTAAACTGGAGCTGTAACACAAGTGTGGCTTATGTGGCTTTGAGAAAGTACAAGGTTGTCAGCAGCACTTCATCTGCCGCCTGCAACACGGTGAACAGATTGATAATCGCATTTAGAGGTAGCCTCCACAGACAAGACATAGTGTTATTAGCCTGTTATTCATGGGAAAGCCTCTGGCTGCACAGCTTCAGCTGGTTTACTGAACAAAGCGGGAGGACGCCTTGTTGAACGGGCTCGATTTGTCGTTTGTAAAATACAAAAAATGTATCATAATGTCAGTTTGGCTGAAATAGAGGTTACTGCTCCCCTCCGGTGGAAATTTAACAGAGCCCGACCGCGGGTCTCACAGCTGACCTGAAACTGCTGCACCTCAAAAGCGGCCATCAAATTTTAATTATGTTATTGCTCACGTTGCCGTTGGTCCTCAAACGTGGCTCACACCAAGACACAGACACAGCACACATGTGAGGCTGGCCGAGAAGTGGCCAACATGACTACCACACACATATAAACACACACATAAGCGTAGGCCCGTGTGATAAATCATGCATGTGTACACGCACACACTCTGCACACTGCCGGCTAAGTTCCAGTACTCACTGCGGCTGTGTTAACGTTGCTGCCCTCGGTTGTGAAATAAGCTCCGTGTTTAAAGAAAAAGGCCAGTCACATATCCTCTTCGGCAACTCCGCCGCTGTCAGACCTCAAAGTGACGCTCCGCAACGTAACACACGGTGAGCCGAGGTGAAACGCTCTCTGACGGCCTGTCTCCCCCGTCTTGCGGCGATCTCTCTGCCCCCCTCCCTGCTGTCTCCTGTCTCTATCTCCCCTGTCTATCTGTGCCTCTTTTCCGTCTTTGCCAGCTCCACCACTGGTGGCTTCCCCGCTGCTCGGGCGCTCCCGTGACGTCACGACGGTGGAGCGCGCGCCCCCGGGACGTACCTCCCTCCCTCCCTCCTCCTCCCCCCTCCCCTCTCCCTTCCTCCCTTCCGTTATGAAAAGTCACAGTTAAACGAGAGAAATACTTTTCGTGTCAGAAGCTAAATATTCCCATAAACCCAAACATTGTCCATTTATCACTTATCATATTAAATTTTAAAAATCTTTATTTTTATATCCTTTTTATATGATGAAAGCATTCATCAATACAATTATTTGCAGTGGTAATCTTCATAGCTGCCTTTGTTGTCCCTCCTTTACATTATAACTGAGTGACATTAAAAGCCACTTCAGTGTTATGGGCTTGTATAATATACTAAGTGCCATAGAAGAAGAATTAATCCTCTGCTCAACACCACACTTTAACTGAACTATTAAACCGTAGTGGCTTTCAAATAAAGGCTGTAGAGTAAAAAGTATAATTTTGCTTCTGAAATGTAGCAGAATAGAAGTATGAAGCAGCATAAACATGGAAATGCTATAGGATAAGTACCTCTAAACATTTATATGAATACAGGTTACTCACAGAAATAAGGTTACACAGGTAATCAACTAGTACCAGATATATTAGAGAAACTTTTGGATTATCTACTCAGTTAACCTAAAACGTTTGGCTTGTCTCAGAACTGGATGCCAGGCAAGTTCAGTGAATGTTGTCTAATATTCCTGATCCGCAGTCATGGATCTGTATCGACTTCATCGCATGATGAATTTGACAGTATTATGATGATCTCTGCTCAGATGTGAGTATTAGATCATTTATACTCATTTTATGTGTTCACTTTTCATTAAAGAGGCGTCTCATCTCTTTAGTGTGATGCCTGTAAGATCTTTTTGCATCTATGCATTGTTTCACCAATTCAGGACCTGTGGCATGTTCACACTTCATACTCAGTCTGTGTTTGATAAGTGAATGACCTACATACAGTATCGGGTGACAGTAAAGTATGTGGCATATTTCATGGCTGGTCACTGTGATCCCACAGGTCTCTTTCTTTGTGTATCTGTCTCACACACAATTACACAGACATCTTTCCCAACTAGACATTGACCAAAGACATCCACACACACACACACACACACACACACACACAGTGTCCTAGTTCCCTGGGCGCCAGTCAGTCAGACAGCTGAGGTATAAATAGTTTGCTGGCTAAAGTTCCCCTCGAGAGAAACACATCAGGAGTGGTGGACCAGCGTCTCCACTGACTCGATCAGTGAGAACTTTCACCGGTTATTTTAGTCGCCAGTGGCTTTTATGTGTTTTATTATTATGTGAAGTTTATATCACTGTTTTGAGAAGTGCTACAAGAATACAAGAAGTTCTGCCCTTTTCAGAATTCCATTAAATACAATGAGTGGCTTCTATGAAGCATATTGATAAAGGTAGGCTTAAAGCTATAGAGGATTAACAGTCTCTTGACACATGAGCAAGACACTCGATCTTAGGTGTCAAATGTCGGGGAACACAGAAAAATACAATTTTTTAAAAAGGAAATCCAGTTTTATTGAGCAGAAAAGTACATATCAGTTACACAACACATAGCAAACACCTGAAGCTCATTTATCAGATGTGGTTTAGCCAATCACGCCAGGTGGATTTTTTTTTTAGCATTGAGAAAAGGATAACATAAAATCAATTATGGACTCTGAAGTGATCAAAACATAAACGTATGTCCATGTAAGTACCGTGTCCTGATTAGCATTTTAGCACACATATTATCTGCCCAGAATTTTATGCTAAAATTCAAAGAAATAAGCGATTATTGATACTGAAGCATGACATAAGAAAAAAGTTGATGTAAACCAAGCAAATGATACTAATATTAAACTATATGTTAAAAGTGTTTATGAAATTGGCTATGAAATAGAATTGAGTTTCCATGATCCCACTGTCCAGTCCTTGTTGTTTCCTCATTGCTTCTTTCAGAAACGGACCAGAACACTAGTTAAACAATCCTGTCACCTTCTGGTCAATTGTGGGTATTGCAACATGCTTGTATATGACTGACCTTCAATTTCCCTCCTATCAACTAGAAAATAACCTCATCACCTCACACTGTCAAACATGTGATCTTACCTTCTTTGTTCTTTGGTTAAAACAAAAACAATATATAGAATATATACACATTACTTCTGCTGTTTGAATAGTATAATTGTTTACAAGTCTCTGTTCCAGGAAGCATACAGCGCTTCACAGTGAAATCCAATAATGTGTATACCTCCCATTACTAACAAACAGAGATGTGAAATGAGAGAAAACCTTTCGGTAGAAGTTACACATCAAATTCTCCTGATGTATTTGGCAAATTAAGGTGCACGCGCTACAGGAGTGATGGTAAGTACGCTGTCATGGTCGTATCCATAAACACCAAAAAAAGGGTAAAGTTTTGGTCTAGTGCTGAGGAGACTGGGAATGCCAGCCAGGGAATAGAGCAAAAGTTTTAGTACTGGAGTGGACTCAGTGAAGATACATTCTGTGTAAGAACAGAGCAGAGTCCTGGTGTCTACATCATAGAAGGAGACCTCTCCCTTCTCATAATCAACAAACACACCAACTGTCTGGGGCCTTTGCGTCAAGAGCAGGAAACCAGAGTCAAAAAAATATTGATCTTCGTTGTGCAATTTACCAAATGTCCAGCCTCCCATCTCAGGGGTGGGAGCCTGAAAGCTCGTCTTGTCAATGGACTCTTTGACCACTCCCAGGACCCAGCCTGCACTCTCACTGACCCGAACCTCATAGTAGAATCTGCCTGAGGAAAAGCCCTGTTCTCCAAGGATGAAAGGCTCATAGGTAAATCTTCTCACAAATAAAGCATTAACCAAGTCTTGGCCTTGATTAAATCTGAGCTGCTTCCCATCCTCAGACACCACGAGTCTGTGATTGGAGGTGTAGGAGTCCAGAGTCACATCCATGGAATCGCACTGCTGGATCATCATCAGCCTGTCCTGAGGCGGCTTCCACACTTCTTTAACAAACTCATCTGTCATCAGCTTTTCTGCTGCATCAGGCCGTTTAGTGCTCTCACAGTCATCAGACGGCGTGACCCCATGAAGAAGCATCTCCATCTCTTTGCTGAGTGTCTTTTCAGTCTTAGCCACTGCTTCTTTAAACATTTCCACGTAATTCTGTTGACTGCTGTCAGAGAGATCTTGTGCAAATGGAAGGGTGGAGCAGGGCTGGGGGAGGAACAGGTCCGTGTTGACTTTAGAGAAATAGAGGGATGGCCAGTTCTGCAGGTGGTGGATGTCGTCCTCTGCTTGAGAGGCCTGCTCAATTCTGGATCTCCTCCTCCTCAACTCAGCGACTTCTTGCTCCAGTTGGGTCACACGGTCTTCAGCCTGCTTCTGTGCTGCTTTCTGCTTCTCCTGGATCACCTCTACCAGCTTGACCTTTCTCCTTTTCAGAGAGGCCACCAGAGCGGCAAAAACCTCATCAATGTCTGCTATCTCTTTCTCTGACTTTTTCTTGCTCTGTTCAATTGAGTATTTCATTTTCTTAATACTCGTGGCTACGTTGTGTTCAATCATTTTCATTTCTGATGACACATTCTCCAGCTGGGCTTTCCTCTCTCTGAACACATGCTCTAACGGGACGGCTACGTGCATCGCATGGTCATCTTTCAAGCACATGAAACAAACACATGTCTGGTCTGAGTGACAGAAGAACTCAAACATCTTATCGTGCCTCTTACACACCCTGCCCTCCAGGTTTGACACAGGGTCAGTCAGCTTGTGCTTCTTAAGGGTTTTGACTCTCTGATGAGGCTCCAGGTGAAGCTGGCAGTACGAGGCCAAACACACCAGACACGTCTTCTGGGCTTTGAGCTTCAGCCCGAGGCAGATGTCACAGGGCACCTCCCCTGGTTTTGCAAGAGTCTCATCTTCACTTTTCACCCTCATGCTGTTGAAATGCTCCACCATATCTCTGAACTCTGTGTTGACCTGAAGCTGTTGTCTTCTGCGGAACTTCTTTTTACAGAGAGGGCACTGTGTTAGGCCACTGCTGGCCCAGTACCCTGTGATACAAGTCTTGCAGTAGTTGTGTCCGCATGGAGTAGTGACAGGCTCTGTGAACACACACAGGCAGATAGAGCACAGGAGCTGTTCTTCACATGGGAGGCTGCTGGCAGAGGCCATGTCTAGATAAGAGGAGAGGATTTGATGATTATGGTTTAGGTCAGAAAAGGTGAAAAGGTGTGACTGGCATTAAATGCTGCTGTAGATATACTTAATTATTTTTCATTTTTGTGGCATTTTGTTTCGCCTTCACTAGATATCAAATAGTGGAGAGATGACCGAAAATGAGGGTAGAGAGGGATGATGCAACAGAGGTTCCTGGCCTGAAACTCAAGGCCACCAGAGCACCTCCCCGAAACTAATGATGAGTTACTTATCAACTCCATGCAATGCAAACATGCCCAGTCAAATTAAAAATTCATTCTTGTGGTTACAACTACAAACATGTGCAGTAAAGGAGATGTATCATCTTCTAAGTGTTCTCAAATACCACTTTAACCCACACTAGAGTAAATCTTCCCAGCCTGTGGAGTATCGCAGTAGTCAGTTAGACTTTATGTCATTGCAGAATATAGGTGTGATCATGTATGGGTAGAAGCCAGTAGTTCAGGATATATTATATCATCTGACGATAAGAGACAAAAGGAAGTTCAAATAAAAAAAGATTTATGGTTATAGTCGAACGAAAACTTCCACTTTGATCCGTTTTCAAAGGCTCTGCGCACTGAACCGCACGCTGGCGACGCGCCAGTGCGAAGCATGAGGAAAACAACATTTGAGTTTAACAGTAAACACGTTATAAACTGTTAAAAAATAACAAATAAAAAAACTGAAATTAGTCGATCTTAAATCTGAGATTACATACAGGACATGCTGAGTCACATGCCCCCGTAAAACACAGCTTAAAGATAGTTCAGCATTGAGATCTGCGGTTGCGAACTTCCGTGATGTTTTTTAATACTATATATACAATCTGCACCTGGTCTGCTGAATTACTTAAACTGATATTATTTGTTAGGATTACAGCACAACAAACAGAATGGAGGAAACAGAATAATAACCCAGTAAAACTAAAAAAGCGATCACGCTACCTGCAGTGAAGTCTGTGCTGTTTGTGAAAAAGTTTGAACTTCAAGTGTAGTTTCGTTTCTACGGAAGGGCACACTTCATCACCCCCAGCTCCTCCCTCTGGAAAAACGAACTAAAACTGACTTCAGCATGGCTCACTGCCCTCACTCTTTTCGGACAGTTTCTTTATTGTGGTGGTCCTTTATTTTTATGTAATTATAATCTGTCTGGTGTAATGAAAAGCCTGTGTCATTACTATCGGGAATGCTACAGAAAAAAAAGTAACACAAAACCTTTATAAGCTCCAAGGTTCAAATCTGCATGAGGAACCGGAAATGGAAAATGTTTTCTTGTGTTTTATTTGTTGATTTTGCTTACTAATGTGAGCAGTTGTTAGACGATGGGTGAGGATTGCTTCTGTGATCCTGAATTATTTTACTAGATGGCGCAATTAACTGATAAATCAGTATAGAAAAAAAGAAAGGCAACATCACAGTGCAGGGGTTATCATTCAAATTAAAGTGCTGGATTTGTGCTTTAAATAGCTTTGAAATCAAATGTGTTACCATTTGCATAAAACACTGAGAAAAACATTTTTTTCCAGAATTTTATTTCAGTGCTTAGACAAACATTTAGAGAGAAATGGGTCTCATGAGGCTCTGCACAGTAGAGAAAAGCACATGTTGAGTAGGCTAATATTAACATGTGAGCCCTGTACAACACCTGTGTTAAAAGCTGACGTGTGTTTTAAGTTACATAACATATAAGGCATATAAGGTCCAAATATAGGTCCAAATATAAGGCAAACAGTCCTGTCTATGCATGTAATGAGCTATTGTGAGTGGTGAGTGTGTCTGTGTGGTAGTGCAATGTAAAGGTATAGTCAGTCAAATAGTCAGCAGAAATCTGTGTGTGTGTGTGTGTGTGTGTGTGTGTGTGTGTGTGTGTGTGTGTGTGTGTGTGTTTATCAGTGAATGCGCATCATAAGCCATGGAAAGTATCCAGTGCTCTGCATCCCGAAGGTACTGATGAAGAAGTTGAGGACTGTGGTGATGAAGACTATGATGGTCGCTACGTTGTTCAGGTAGTCCAGACGCTTCTGTAGAGCAGAGTTATTCAGGTCCCGGCGTCCTGTGACACACACACACACACACACACACACACACACACACACACACACACACACACACACACACACACACACACA
>JBBMJY010000015.1:7549093-7596148 GCA_037833715.1 Toxotes lorentzi | reverse complement strand
ACACACACACACACACACACACACACACACACACACACACACACACACACACACACACACACACACACACACCCAACTCCTTTTCAGGTCAGGAATCAGGACCCAAATTGAATGATGTGCTCTCTACTGGAACACACAGACTTATTCATGTTCTGCTGCAATACTAAACTCCTGGTGGTCATGTGAAGACCCAAAACAACAAGTCCATGACCCAGTTTGGGTCTCCGCCCATCGCTTAAGAAACGCTGGTGTATGTGTGAATTGCAGGTATGACAACATTCTTTGCAATACTTTATCATTTCAGAAGTGTTTGCCAATTGAGTAGAGGCAAAACTGAGCAAATTATCCTGCTATTAACAGTGGAAGCTTAGATAACAGCTGTATTTGATAAGATACGGCAATGACTCTGTAAATTAGTCAGTAAAGTTTACAGCACAGAGGTCAGTGGAGGGAGTAGAAAGTGTGAGGTATGTTTCTTCATTAGTAAAAATACAAGTGTTTTTTTTAAACAGGCTATTGTGTGAGCTAAGGTGGACCAGCTGCTAATGTAAAGGTCTTCAGTATTTCAGTGAAAGGTGGTGGTTATGTCCCAGACCAGCAGCTCTTTATGTGAATTGTTTTATTTATTCAAAGTTGGGTCATTGAGATAATAATATTTGGATGTCTTAATCAGGAGAACCCTCTTTGTTGTGTGTTCAAATGAGGGGCCGTGGCGTTAAAATGTTTGGACCCCCGCTGTCAAATACAAACAGGAAAGCCCTCAGAGGAAAAAATGAACAATAGTGTGCGTGTGATGAGCAGGGTTGGGACACACACTGGCTCTGGAGAGTATTGGAACTCTTCCTCCTTTTTCTTAACTGATGAGCAGGTTTAAACCATTATCCTGTTTTCATTATTCGTGCCAGAAGCGCTGCAGCTCAGTATCAGATGGATCTGATAGACAGACAAAATGTCAGATTCTTTACTGTGACATGCAGTCTTTCATAGGAACAGACTTTAACCTTTAGAAGCAAATGTAAAAACAGGACAAAAATAAATGAACTACAATCAGCCCACTATGATTTCATTACTGGAGGTGTTGCCATTCTCTATACCTCCTGCAAAAACTGTAGTAAACCTGTAATAAATAGTCCAGAGGAAAAGAGTACAAAAGCATGACAACACTTTAGTATTTTATAGACCCATTCTAGGTGCGTGTAAGCCTGAGGGAACTCAGAAGGGTGAGGAGCTTGTACGACACTTCCTCAGCTTTTATGATAAAAGTGATGACCAGCAGGTGAAAGACACACACGCACCCACACCTGCATGCATACATGCACTCATAGGGTCAGTGTGTATGAATTAGAAAGGCTGACTTAGAACAAAGACATAAAAATAAAAGCATGATGAACGACATGTGTTGGTTCATACTGCAGCTGTTGATTTGCTGGAGTTTTCCACTGGCTGTGGGTGTCAAGCCCGTCGGGATAAAAAAAAAAACAACAACTTCCTGTTTGATCAGTCAAAATAAGATTCTTGTAAACAAACGTATCGCCACATTTCTTTAGTTGCGCAGTTTGACTCCGTTTGGCTTTCACTTGACAGTGTACTAATAAACTGAAGAGTGTACTGGGTGACTTTCAGTGCTTTAAATCAAATGGGCAACCAGTCAAATGGGCACCCCCCCCCCAAAAAAAGAAGTGAGAAGTGTTTCTTCTAATACACAGCTCTGCTGCGATTGAACAAGAAGACACAGCAGGGCCACAGCTGGATCAAACAGATGCAGACTGCTGACTACAAAATAAGAACACGGGACAAACAGGAGGTGTGGGGCAAGTAAATAGCGTGAGAGCTATTCGCGTAGCCTGAAAAAAGACTTATATATTGAACAATAGATCCGTTCACTTGACTAATGCTTAGCTGGATTTAATTAGTGGTCTTTCCATAACATACACAGCGCTAAACCTGGGTATTGGGTGATTAATCTTTTTTTTTGCTTTATTTTGAAAGCACGCGTCTTTTCCTGTATCATCCGGGCTAACGGTCGCCGTCTTGACGCAGCACTTCTGCGTGAAAGCCCTACCGTCGCGTTGTCGAGTCATCGCTGGAGAAGAGCACGGAGCAGACGGAGCCGCCGTCTGATGGCTTGAAAACGGGGAATAAGTGAGGACCACGGCGGACTTATTGCACCGCTCAAGCCAAGGGGCGCGAAGCGGCGGTTTTCGCAGGGAGAGGACTGGATGTTGAAACGGATGAGGATATCGCGTTCTTTGCGCGAGGCTGGTGCCTGTTGGTAGCGGTTTACCCGACCCGGGCACAGACAACAGACACAGACAGAAAGAAGTACCAGAGCCGCCGCGGCACCAGCGAGCGAACTTGGCTTCTCTGCCCGGTGGGAGGTGTCTGTTTGCCTGCTGTGCCTCGCTGCACGTTCCGCTCGCGGCGTCGCGCTCCCGGACCGTTTAAGAAGGAGAAGGCTGTAGCTAAGTCATGTTTTTGTAAATATCGTCTTTTTCGGGGGTTTCAGCAACCAACTGTGGCTTTAATGTGACGCACTATACTGACATTTGTGCTGTGTGTCGGAGCGGACCCCTACTGCAGAGGAGTTAAAGGCTTTTTTTCCCTCTTCATTACATATATCTTCATATTTCAACGGTGCCAGTAAAGCCCACACGGATGTAATAGGTAACGGTACATTTTTTTGTCTCATTATAGCGCTTTGTCTAAATCGTGACTGCTTTTTTGGTTTGTGTCTTGTTTTTGCCTGTAGGCAAAGTTAGCCTGCATAGCCTCGTTTTCTTGAGTTCCTCAACAGGCAGCGGTGAACCCCCTCACTTGCACGTCTTGCTCACGGTTGAGGACTTGTAGTAAAGGCTTGCACTCTTTCCAGCCCAGTTAGTAACTTGCAACCCATATAATATTAATAAGATTAATAACTTAGAGCGACATTTTGTCATGAGTCTACCTACAAGCCCTTGGACTTTCGGTGTAGCTAAAGACTCTCCTGTCTCTTTGCCTTTTAGCTGCTCATTTTAACAGGATGAACATCTGTTTTTGATGAGCGTCATTTAACTAAATCAATTAAATTCAGTTAATTGTGTGCATGGGAAAAAAAAACGACATAACCTTACCATTTTAATAACAAGTTTGATACTTAATTCTGTATCATTTGATTTCTTTTTAAAAACTAGCTATCTATTTTAACTTGTATTTGAAAAACAAGTTTGAGCCTCTAAATCTGGCCATTGCTTGAATGTTTATGTGTACATTATATTTTGCAGGGAGCCTAATATCACAGTGATATTATATAAAGGCTTTAAATCAATATTTATATGTTTTTGTTACAATACATTTGAGCATTTCAGTGAAACAGTCCATGCTAGCAAGGCTAATTTCGGGGTATGAAAGGGACAACTAATTGGTCGTTGCCGGACACCTGTGATGATTGTAATCTACCGAAAATAAAAAAAAACAAGCTAATGTCATACATTTAACTTAAAATCACCATTGGCTATTGTATTATCTGTGTTCCTTTTGCATGATTGTAGAAGCATAAAGCCTCTGCTCTGTGTTACACCACCGAGCTGTCGTGAAATCACTGTAAAAATCTTCTCATGGCTCATTTCTTAAATAAACAACAAATCCTAATAACAACCACAGAGAGACACATGTTTTTGAGCAGCAATGAACTGAAGTAATTTCACCACAATATCCCCATGGGGTCATTTAAGTTGAATGTTACCCCAAATTATAAATAAACAGCACCAGGCATCTATCCATTTCAGACCATAGGCACAGAAATTAGGAGACTGGGAGCTGTCCAATGAAATATTTAGATCTGAGATTTTTATTGTGACTTTGATGAAACACAACCTGTAATGCTCTTCAGTTAGAACCGCTGTTTCATACATAAGTCATCAGTCTAGTCTCTTCAATTGGTGTCATCGAACTGTGTAATGTATTACCTCATTGATAGTTATGGGTCCTTTCTCTGCAATCTACACCTGGACTGGAAGTTGAGACATCTGGTTGAATGGATGACTTCTCTTAACCTCTAGGGTAGCCAGGTGCCATTACAGGCAAAATGATGTGAAAGTGGTTTGTGCAGTTTCCAGTTTACTGACACACTTTGCACACAGTTGCTTAATGAAATTTTAAATCCCCATTCATAGGAGACCAATTAAACTGAAGAAACTCTACATGTGACTAAACAAAAATGTGACAGTTATGCTGACTTGTAAAAAGCTTGTTTTGGGGTATTTAAACCAAAGCCGCTGCTATTCCTCTGTGCAGTGCCACTATGATAACACAGTAGAAGTTATTTGTATGTTATGTCAGACATATTGCAAATTCAGTAACCTTTTTTTTTTTTTTTTTTTTTACTTTTTTGCAAGTTTTCAAAAGTTTTTCTTTAATAATGCAATATGTCATTTAATATACTAGTGCACTGTCCTCGGATATGCATTTAGCTTCTGTGCAGTGGCTCTATCTTTGTCACTCTGAGTGCCCCCCTCCTCTCTCATGTTAAGCTGCTGAATTGCCACAGAGTAGCCTAACCTTAGGGTCAGCCAGACTGTGGTGAGTTTGGGCTAAATTTGGAACGTGGAGCAATTAGGTGCACACTCTACTGCATCACTCCACTGCATTAACTACACAGGGGGCAAATGGGAGGGAAAGATTGGGGGAGGGATGCAGACCTCTTTCTTGTCAGTGAGCTTGAGTTGGAGATTAAATATTGTGCCGAGCTCAACCCAAGGCAGATGCTCACAGTGACCCTGTCTCACCATTTTACCATACAAATTGTTTAGGAAACCAGCAGCCAAAGGGGGGATAGATCTCTGCTTAGCAGTCAGAGAGACTGACAGATTTGTCAGCTGTAACCATACTTATGGCACCGTTTGGCTGGTGTTCATTTCCTTCCCTGCTTGTGTCACTCATCACTGATCATGGGCCAAATCGTGGTAGAATGTCACAGTATCTGACAGCTTGTATGTTCTACTAGACACTTCGGCAGGGAACCAAGTACCATTTGGGATTCCCTTGAAGTTGGTTGGGTCAGTGATGTAGTCCAGCAGATATGTCATTTTTAAATTTTCTCTCTCTCTTTTTTTTTTTTCAGTGAAAACAACAGAAGCAGACCAAGCTGGGCCAGACTAGGCCTACCTAGCCTTCTGTCTGGCCTTACCAGGCAGGCCAGCAACCTCTCCAAGGAGTCCTGCCTTCAGCGAGCAGAGGAGGCTTCAGAGTGTTCTTACAAAAAGTCACCACACCTCAAAGTCAAGCTGTAACAGATTGGATTCCAACCATATTTTGTCTTATCAGCCTTTGGGAGGCCATACTGGTCTGTTAGATCTCCAGTTTTTCCATGTTGTGGTGGTTGCTCTCTGGATGTTGGCAGCAGGATGGGTTCGGGTGTTAATTTGAAGGGTGTCACCTCATTGCAGTGCTTGCACTCCCCCTCCTGTGACTGTCTTTCGTCCCTTCCCTCCCCAGTCTTTAAGAGAAAGCCCCTTCGCCTCTCCTGGGGCTTCCGCGTGCCCTATACAGAAGGGCCTTGCAGGAACTATAGGTTGTTTTGTTGAAACAAGTTGACATTGCAAAGAGAAAGTAGAGTTTATAAATCCTTGCTAAAAAAACTAACACAACCAAGATTGTTACAGCCAGTTGATTTTACTAATTAATTTTCTGTAACCGTCCACTTGCTTCTCCCAGAGTTTGATCAGAAGTTGGAGAGTTTTTCACCTGCAAAAGGAGCTTGCTGGTCAAGATTTGCACCCACAATCAGTTTACACTTATAAAAAGATTCTTATTTATACATATAGAATTTCTGTTTTGTGCTCTGAGCCTCGGGGGAGAAATGTCTGAAAGCAATAGCAGCGGCAAAGCAGTGAAATTCATTGCCCCGGCCCCCCCTCCTTCCTCTGCCTCCCCCTGTCCATCACCCCAGACCCCTCACAAGAATGTGAACGGCTCTGCCAGTTCAGACTCGCACGTGGTGGAGAAGCTCGACGGATACCCCGAGGTCCAACGCCGGCGTCACACAATGGATAGAGACTCTAAAACAGCCGAACACCGCTTCTTCCGTCGCAGTGTCATTTGTGACTCCAATGCCACAGCTTTGGACCTGCCCAGCAAAGCAGCTGTGATACTCACCTCACCTCCAGACTGTGAAGGGCCTCCCCCCTTCGGCACTCCACAGCCCTCGGGGCCTGGACCTGGGGTGCAAGATGCTGAGGACGGGGAGGCCCCAAGAGGCTCTTATTTGCAGAGTGCGACCCTTCAGCCTTGTCTTGGGCTTAGTGGGGCAATTGCAGCAGGGCACGTACACAGTGTTGGGGGAGATTTGGGTGCAGGCAGTATCACGGCTGCCATTCCCACCAGTAGCAGTGTTGAACATAGTGGAGATGGGGCAGTAAAAGAGCCCAGCCCGACAGTATTGGATGTTACAGACAAAACGGTAGGCAAACAGCCTGAAGTCACATTGCGTCCCAGAGGGTCTGAGAACACACAACAGGTGGCAAAAGATGGAAAAGTGATGGAACATGTGGATGAGGTTAGCGTTACTAGTCCGGTCGAGGAGAAAGAGAGGGAGACAGAGGAGGAGAAGGGTCTAGCAAAAACACGAGCAGAGCAGAGAGAAGCTGAGAAACGAGTGCAAGACGATATAGAGGAGGTAGAGACAAAAGCGGTTGGGACTTCGCCTGATGGACGGTTTCTGAAATTTGACATAGAAATTGGAAGAGGGTCCTTTAAGACTGTGTACAAGGGACTGGATACAGAGACTACTGTGGAAGTGGCATGGTGTGAACTCCAGGTAAGTCCAGGCTCATAAAACTGTCACCTCTTCAGTGTCTGTGCTGTGTCTCTTCCTGTTCATCTGGTCTTTAATTAAGAATCATTTTGTGGTTGTTGTCGTTCCTGAAATGACTCAGTTCCATCCAGACACTGAATTTAATCTCACTTTTTACTATTTCTTGTACTGTATGCCTTTTAAAAAAAAAATACCTTGAGAACTTGAGGCTACTGGCATGTGAAAACTTCCTGCTCACTCAGCTGCTTTCCTGTGTATATGTTCACAGAATGAGATTATAATCTGATTAAGGTTGAGATAGTGTTGCAGATTGCACTCTGGTTAAAGCTGCATGTATTGGATGCTTTGATTTTTTTTTGCTGCAGTTTAGATAAGGCATGACTTCGTCTAGAACTGCCATAGTCCTACTGCAGTACTGGGGAAAAACCTTTTTCAGATGATTCCTATCAACAAGATGTTTGTGTGTAATTTAAAGCAGCAGCAATGAGGTTGTTCATGTTCAGAACTTGCTCTTTCATTGTACAATTCTTCTTAGGTTGTGTGTCTTGAGTTACGGTTGAGTTTCACTGGCACCACAGTAGATCTCATCTGTGTTTTCAGAAGATGCTCACTGTTGGATTCTGTGTGTATGGAAATATCTCTGTGGAAATGTTACTTCAGGTTTCACATAGTTGTGAGATACAGAATTTGTCCTTGCTGTCTTAAAGTCCTCTCCCTGGTTATGCTGATTTTGCATGACAAAAATGTCTGACAAACTGAGGAGGTATGGTGCAACTCCTGCTTGCCATGGTAGCTCAGGCACTTCTTTTCCTCTTACTCATGGTTTTGTTTTTCATTGCTACATCCCTTCTATTGCTTTGACTCTATGGTGTCAACGGTTAATTTATGTTAATTTATGAGTGTGAACGGATGCTGTGGTGAATCTGGTTACCACTGCCATACGCTGCATAGACGAGAATCAAATAAGGAAGAGGGTGCTGAATAATCGAGGCCTAACTGTAAGTGTAAGAATGTGGGTTGGATTTTCTGATGACTGTGACAGTTCGATGTGCTGGAAATCAAACCTCATAAATCAGCCTACTTTATATCCGTAGAATGTAGGGTGATTTTTTTTTTTTTTTTTTTTTTTTTAAATATAGGACAGCATTATCCAAAGGTTAGAAAATTTAGGTTATGACTAGAGAGTTCCTATTAAAAATCCCTAGACTGTCTGGGAAATTCAGGGTACTGGAAGTGAATGAGTAAAACTGTTGCATCTTTCACCTGCCACTTTCACCACCTCCTAGCTGCTCCAGTATAGTTTCTCTGTGAGTCTAGAACAAGACAGGTTGAACTGGGCAGCACACAATTCACACAGGATGCTGTTGCTACATTATGGTATATTGGTGCAACGTCTGCAGTGACTGTGTGTCAGAAGAACAGAGAGGGAGACAGAAAGTGAGAATAAGAGACATGCAGAGGAGTTTAATGTATGTACGGTGGTGAGAGAGGTGACAGAAAATTAAGAAAATGGAGATTGGCTTTGCTGCTCGTCTTGTTGACAAGTACAGCACGGAGCACAGAGGTGCGTTGTGTAGTCGGAGATGCAGTATAACAGTCATATGACACTCAGGGCACTGACTGATCGTGAGGTTTTAGCAGAGGAAGAAAACGGTGACACAGACACATGTGGAACTGCTTGTCCTGATGAAACACTGAACCAGAGAAACAACTGTGCGAGATTAAAAAAAAGTACTTTCTATTTGCTATTTTGCTGCAGAATGACGGGAAACTTAAGGGTGAGGGGATGACATAATTAGCTGCATGCTGAGAGTAATTTGTAATGCGTCAGAAATCAAGCAAAGAAAATAGATTTTTTTTTTCCTAATGAAGAGAAAAGCATGGGTAACCTAAGCTGGTTTTTGTGTGTTTAGTCTTTTCAGCATGGCGTCTCACTCTCTTCCATGACTGATTGACAAATTAATTAGATTCAGGAAAAAGTCAAACAAGGTGAGATTGTGTAATTAAATGTTTTGTCCGCAAATCTGCACATGTTTATATTTCTCAGCTTGCGATTATTTCTTGTGGGACTGTGTGGTTGTTTTCCTGTCATCTCCATCACAAGATGCTCCTCGAGTCCTCCTGAATCCCAGGAGCTAAAATCAGCTTTGCCTGATTCCCAGCGTCTAGGAAACGCCAGTTTGTTTATCAAAAAACAAATGTCTGGCCTCTGTTGAGTTTTCTCTCTCTGTCACACATGCTTCTTTCTTTCTCTCTTTCTGTCTCTGTTGCTTGTCAGGAAGAGGAAACCTAGTGATTTGTGACAATGTTCTGTATCAAGGAGGTCTCTGTAAGGACAGATTCAGACCTTAGATTGATTTCGATGGTGAGTTAAAAAAAAAGGTGACATTGTACCTTGGCTAAATGATCAGAACAGGACAACACATTTAATACTAGTATTGTGGTTGATATGCATTAGATTACTGGAGTGAAATTTTCCATTAAACCCGTGTTATATAAGGGTATTGAAAGCCTGTGTTGACCAGGCCATATGCATGAAGAGACAAGTACTTTTCTATAGTGCCTGGCTGTAATCCTGTGTGTGTCTGTGTGTGAAAGATGACTGAGCAACTGCTGACATGTGGCAGAATGATGGGAGTAATGTTACATGCACACAGACACACACACACTACAACCAATCGCATTCACTCACTGGGTGGGCATGGCAACTGGAGATCTGTGGGAGTCAGGATCATCTGGAACTTGTCGGTTTTCTGTATGTGAAAACGTGTGTTTGTACGTATGTGTTTATGTGGTGCGTGTGTGTTTCTAATCCCTTTGAGTCACTGGTATATGCATATGTAAGTGAACTGCGGTTGTTTAAGTTCTGGTGTCTGTTAGAGATGGACTGGTGGGGGTTAACTTCTGTTTCCAGAGGAATCCATAGATGAATGGAAACAGCAGGAGGAGGAGGAGGAAGAAGGAGATGGAGCAGATAGTTTCTTAAGCTTAGATTGATGAATAGATAGGAGGAGTGGAGAGAGAGAGAGGAGGAAGGTCACAGTAGCTTATCTTCAGGTGCCTTGTTAGACTGGATGGTAGATGATTGATGGAGAAAAAGAGGCTGATGCAGTCCTACTGGAATGAGATACAAAGGAAAAGGTTTGGGGTCAGTTTAATCTTGAGGCACTAATGATGACACAGGTTACAATGGCGTTTATCCTTTCTGCTAGCTATTTAAAATTATTTTTAAATCTGGTCATGTTTTTTATGTGTGTTAGTACTTGCACTGGCAGGAAACCAAGCATCAGTTTTGGAGTGTCTCTGTCTTTGTGGCTAACAAAATGGTCAAAGTGGTCAAAGAATTTTGAGGTGAAACCATCACTGTGGCTTGTACAGAAAAACAGTTTTGGTCTCTGCTTGAAATGAGAAGCACTTGAGGACAGCAGTGAGCTGTTATGTTTAAGCACACAATCAAGACAACTCCCGGTAAGTGGCAACAGATTTGCATAGTGTACCAGCCCCATGAAACTGAGTTAAAGTTAGAAACATGAGTCATCTAAGAGGTAAAAAGAAAGGAGAAAGTAAGGGGGGGGGGGGGGGGGGGAGAAATGAAGTCCTCTAAGAGGGCAGAGATGAGGGATGGAGGGTTAAAGGTCAGAGTTCAACCTGTTGTGTCAGAGGTGATCACAAGGAGTATTCAACTGCCTCTGGCAGAAAAAGAGGCAAAGATCAAATGGAGAGGAGATAAATTGCAAAGCAGAAAAGTTTAGTATTGGAGAACCTTTGGAGGAGAGGTGGTTGGTGGAGAGGAGGAGGAGGATGAAGGCAGTGGGAAATATCAGGAGCTTTAGGAAGAGGTAGGTGAATGTGGACAGAGTTCTGAGAGAGAATAGAGAAAAGGGAAATGTGGTTAGGAGGGAGGGAGGAAAAATGGGAGAGAAAAGACAAAGTGAAAAGGGGGAGGAGGGGGTAGAAGAGGGAACGGAGCAGAGAAACTGAGGACGAAAAGAGGAGGGACCCTGTGTCTGTGTGTGTGCGTGTGTGTGACCTTAGGCTCTCGGCTCCTCTGGCACTCAAAGACCTTGAAATTTCTCTCTCAACAGCAACACAAGGCAGATTAGCCCCCTCCCCACACACACACACACACACGCATACACGCTTCTGGGGCTCCAAGGCCTCTCTTCAATAACGGATATTCAGTCAGTGCCATTAGAAAGAAACTGATCTCTGAGCTCAAATAGCTCTTTTGGCCCGTGGAAGTATTGCACCAATGCAGAATATGTGTTTCTTTGTTGATGTTTGTCATTATAAAATCATATGTGCTTTTTATTTTACAATTACATTCTCATATTATATTGGTAAATCATATTGCTGTAATGGCATGAAATAGACAAAATGAATCCTGTCTAACGAGGTTAATAAATATGGCTCACAGTGTCCAATTTTAGCATTGCAGCACTTTGTTGATAGTGATGACCCATTTTAACCTGGTACTGGCCTGAAATCTGTCCACGTGTTGGTAAAAGGACAGAGGGAGGCAGACAAGATCATGTTGGAGGTAGGGAGGCACAAAGTGAGGGGAGCAAGAACAAGAAAGAGGATATTGAGATGTTTTTCAAGATTGTTTATATCAGGCTTTTAAGAAGTATTATTTCCCCAAAGGCAGTTTCACAGAACAATGGATTCTCTGTTGCGCTTTATCTCTGTGCAAATTACAGGGCTTTTCCTTAACAGACAAGTATCTGTATACATTTTTGTTAGATCTAGAAAAAAAGCTTGAAAAACTGCTTTTTTGACACATTATAGGCGTAATCCACCCTGCTGCCCACTTTCCAAGGTCAAATGATGCTTTTGGAAAAGATGAAACATTGCATGTACATATTTTGAATTGGAGATGATATATATGAGTACACATGTCTAAGAGAGAAAAAAAGTATTTTACCGAAAGATAAATAGCCTCGGATTTCTCTGGGGCAGCAGAGCTGGGGTGAAACAGTTAGACTTTCCAGAGGTTCGGATTTCCCTGACAAAACAGCAAAGTGCAGCTGTGTCAAGCCTTCGGCAAAGACTGGTTCTCGCTGCTGATTGATTCTGAAGTTCTTATAAAGCAAGCCCCAAAACACACATTGTGAAAAAAGGAATGGAAACTGTTTTTGTAGCTTAAACATTTTCTCGTAAATGTTCTAAATGCTGGCTACAAATAATTTACTCAGTTCCTTTTCCTTATTAGCAATTAGGCTAATTTGTATGTCCATGGAAATGTAAGTCTGTGTATGAGTACGTGTGTATGCAGCGGGGGTGTGGCTGTGTGCATGCTGCAGCTAGCTTTGAGAATTGTTAACTTATTCATTTGGCTGAGCCTTGCTGCAGATGAGCTCAGCTGTTTAATTATAAAAAACTTAAAGTGGAAACACTTTTTAAACTTGCAGGATATTTCCTGTTTTTAATGTGACAGACAGACAGATGGTTTTGTGGACTAAGTAATGTAAGAACCACCTGAATAGAGAATTTATAGCTGGACTGAGCCTTTTCTCTTCTGCAGTCAGGGTGGAAAATCACCACCAGCTACCCCACAGTTGTTGGGTCGATGTGCCATCAATCATCATGATAGCATCATTCATGAAGCTGTTATTCGTCTCTAATAAAACTAGCTGTAAAATGTGAGACTGTTGCCTCTCAACTCAGGAATCTAGCAGGCACCATGGCCAAACAAGTTTGTTTCCCGCCACATAAACTGCAGGAATGAAGCATGTCCAGGAGAGTTTTTAGGACCTACTGTCAAAGTTAGTGTCGTTACCTCTAATAGCTGCTTGTGTTACATACACAGCATTCCAACACACACTTAACAGCAACATGCGTAGTCAGATATGTAATAAAACAGGAGAATATTGTGGGTTGACGTCGCTCAGCTCTGATGTTGGGATAACCTGAAGATGACAAGAGGGTAAGAAGAGGGCACGGAGGAAATCTCTTTTTCATTCATTTTACTGTTCATCCTCTCACCGTGTTGCTCAGTCTCCCTCTTGCTTCGTCTGTGTCTCTCTCTCTCTCTCTCTCTCTCTCTCTCTCTGTCTCTCTGTCTCTCTGTCTCTCTCTGTCATATGCCAGTAAGGAAGTAAAGGAAAGGAGACAGAGAAGCTGACACTTCCTCATATGCAAACCATCCCCATACTTCCTCTTGTGTAATGTGAGTGTGTCTTTACACCATAATTTCCCCTAATGATGAATAGTTAAGACAGGCCACCCTGCCTTTTAAGAATTTAATTAGTATTGATTTCAGTGTTGGGTGTGAGTTATGGGTCAAATAGGTCTGCCTGTCTAATAAACAAAATCACAATTTTAAAGTAGCATGTGTTTGCGCACAGTCACTGAAACATAGTTAAAAATACTGCATGTAGTCTAGACCTTCCACCCATGGGAGTGCAGCATTTTATCACACACACATAAATCTCTCTTGATAGCTTTGAGGCCTTCGATATGTGTGTTAACAGTCTAGTTATGTGTGACTGTGTGTGTGCTCAGAGTGAAAAATTTACTGATTTACTGACCTTTCTCCCTCCCACTCTCTGTGTTTATTTAGAAAAAAAAAAAGAAGTGTGTGTGTGTGTGTGAGTTTCTGCAAGTCGTAAAGACGAAGATGCTGAAGTGTTTTGGCACCTTCTTCTAAATAAAGTCAAACTAAATAAAGAGGCAGGACGAGCCTGCAGAAACTGCTGAGGGTGTGTGTCGGGGGGGGGGTTACATCACATTGAATGTGTGTGTATGTGTTGGTAAATGTACTTAATGGCTTAATTGGAAACAGGGCATGTGTATGTCTGTGTTGTCGACTCATGGAAAGGCAGTGTGTGTTTATAGTTGATGTAGAGATTGTGTGTGTGTGTGTGTGCGCGCTCTGAGGGGTGATTTGGGGACATTGAATGCATCAGGCAGATGTTAGATGACTTGCACAGTGAGACATGATGACATAGCTTATGCTCTCTCTTCTTTTCTCTCTCTCACTCGTTCTGGCTTCTTTCTTCCCATTCCAGCTTCGCTCTCACCAGTCAGATTCACTCCTCCCTCCCTTTATCTCCTTCGTCAATTCCTGCTCTTCTCGTTAATTTCCTTCTCTCATCTGTTTCCCAATCTTAACCCCCCCACTCTTCCACTGACATCAATCTCTTTCCCTCCTTAAATTTTAACTTTGGTCCGATTCTTCCTCCTCCACCACCTACTCATTCATTCCATCCTTGATCTTTTTGTAATCTCCACGTTGAAGAATATATCAAACCATCTCTGATCTGCTAGATGCTACATTGCTGAGAGAGATAGAGCCACAGAAACATCGTATACGGTGTGTGTGAAATATGTGAAATACAGGCCGTGCATTTGAACCCACAACACTTCATCATCAGCATCATCCTTAAGGAAGCCTGAATTTCTGTTGTAATTTGGACATTGTTACTCCAACCCAGATTCAACCCTACACACAGTCTCACTGTATCCTGACTAAATGCAAGTGTGCGCCTGATTAGCGCAAAGAGGGTTATGGTTTTCCCATTTTAATGTGTTTTGCCAGGAAGCTGCTAAACAATACTGACATTGTAAGAATAATCACTTCCTGGAAATTCAGAGCTATGATTGGCTGACAGCTGCAGATCAGAGGCAGGGGATTGGGTCACGCTGCTTTGAGCCAGAAATGACAAATCTGGGATCAGGTGGACAGCTTCTCATTCCTCAGACAGTCTGAAACTGCAGTGGATAGAGCAAAAACACTCGAGACGCCATATAATTCACTGAAAATGTTACTGTTTTGCTTGAAGCTATTGAACGTCCTCAAGGATACTTTATTTTCTCTAGTTTAATTGGTAGGAATTCAGGTTTTGGCTTAAGTGACTATCATATATAAAGTTGTGCCAGTCTACCCAGGTGTCACAGACAGGTTCAGAGTGGCTCTGGGTGAAATTAAACCTGTAACCTAATTACAGGGCATTATTTTTAACCACTGGAATAAAGGGATATTAAACATTCTTATACTTAAACTGAAGGAAACGGTAGCAAGATCAGAGCAAGTGGAGATGTAGCGTGGAGATTTAAAATGACTGTTAGGAGCATCAGCAAAAGTGCCGCTTTTCATGAATTTAGTGGCATCACCACACTAGTGCTAAAATCCTGGCTGGTGCTGTTGCAGTAATTATGATTCATTAGTAAATATTCTTGGGAATGTTATCTAAACCACATCACTGTGACAACGGTAATGTGTCGACACATGTCGTTTGACTTGGCTTCATGACCCTCCTTCGATTCCAGTTAAAAAACACAACAAAACATGGGTCTGATGCAGCTTGGGTTTTGTAAACAGCCATTTCTATTAGGAACTGATCAAGTTTTATAAAGTATTAAAAAAGTTCAAACAAAATGTGGCTCACTCATGCTAAAAAAAAAAAAAAAAAAAAAAAAAGAACAAAAGGGGAGAAACAGCAGTTGCAGATCACTTTCTCTGATACAGCAGATCAGCCAGTGACAGCAGGGCCGAATGCGTAGACTGGTGCATCTCCTGTAGGAAAGGGGTTTAGGAGGCTGTGTGAGAGTGACCTCAGTCTAAAATAGATTCAGTCTCTAAACTGCCTGTCTCCTGCATCAGCGTAAAGTGACCTGGCCTGCACATCTAGACCGCTTGCTCTACAACACTATGTGTGTGTACCTATTTATGTGTGTCTTTTCTTTGTCTCTGTGTTTAGTCTGCTCTTGCTTTTGTCTGTGCTCTGACTCTGCACCGGCTATTCTGCTGTGAGCGATTGTGTGAGTGTGTGCTGCTCAGGCTGTCTATAGAATGTGTGTATGCACGTGCAAGTGAGCTGCTGTTTTCTTTCTTTGTGTTCACCTCTTATTCTATGTGTGTGTGTGTGTGTGTGTTTGGGAGGTAGCTCCTTGGTTTCTTTGTATCCTTCTCAGATTCCCCACATTCCAATGATAAGATGTCATTCCTTAGTGGAATGGGGCTTGGGGTGGGGGGCCCATCATAATGTGAGTCCCCCCATAATATGTGTGTCTCTGCTGGGGAGAATGTTTAATCTTTGTGTGTGTGTGTGTGTGTGTGTGTGTGTGTGTGTGTGTGTGTGTGTGTGTGTTTGTGTGTGTGTGTTGGAAAGTCTTACAAGCCTGGATCTCTGCTCCCTGTGGATTTACACTTCATTTTTGGCCTTATTTTGATAGTTGATAGTAGAGAGGAGACAGGAAATAAGAGAAAGAGTGAGGAGGGATGACATGCACCCCAGCCAACATCCTAGTGTGAAGCACTAGGATGTTGTAATTATTCTTATTTGTCCCTGATATACAATAAGTCTAGAAAATCCAAGTAAAACCAATTGATGCTGAAGAGCATCAAGGGGTTTAACAGGTTCATGTACGCCTGGAAATAGAACTGAAGAACAGTGAGACACAAAGAACAAAGTGCTGTATTGATGCACTCTGTCTGTGTGCAACTGTGAATGTGTGTGTTTGTGTCGCACTCTGTTCTTTTTTTCCCTCTGTCACTCTCCCTCCCGTTTTGTGTCTCTCTCTGTCTCCGGCTTCCTCTCCTGCTCTCTGGTTCCGTCTGTCTCTCTCCATCCTCCATGACCTTAACTAAAGCCTCTTGGGAAAAGAGGAGAGAGAGAGACAGAGACAGAGAGGGAGCAAAGAGAGAGAGAGAGAGAGAGAGAGAGAGAGAGAAGAGATGGGATTTTTCCCTCTCATGTTTTTTTTTCTTTCTGTTCTTTAAATAGCAGCAGAGCAGCAGAGTGTCATCTGCTGAGCCATAACTAGAGCAGAATGAGTGGGGATGAATTTGTGTGGTTGCATGTGTCAAAGTGGATATATGTGTGTCAGAGTCTGCTCTATTCTCTACACTTAATTAAAAAAACAAGAGATTTTTTTTCACGCCACACCATCAAGATGAAAATGTCCTGGAATGATAATGTTGTTGAAGTAAATGTCATCTTTTTATTTGAATTTTAAAAACAATAACAAAAGGAGCGGTTGTTGTTATTCCTGGACTGCATGTTTGCTGATTTTATACTATATGCAGCTTCATTCCAGGCACACGTGTAGTTTATGCTTTTAATTTGTAGGCTGCAACATAAATTGAGCTGTAAACTAACTTGAGTCTCTTCTACATTGTGTTGCCTCCCATGAATGCCGCAAGTTTTAATTGTCAAAAAGTTGGATGAACTAGAATTCCTAGAATTCCTAATCCTAATGGTCACCTCCATGGTCGCTCTATGTAGGGAAAGTATCAGCCTGATACAATGCTGACTCAATAGGAACAGGATAAACACACTCAAAATCACGCACAGTCACACGCACTGTGGCCAGCGAGGTAGGAAGTTCTCCACACCAGATTAGGAGTCAGTCCCTCATAAGCCACAGTCTGCATGATGTAATCACCGCAGAGCGAGGTCACATGGATAGTATGCAGCGCTCAATGCTGTTTGAATTGAATAGGAAAGCCCCTTGTGTCTTTTTAATGCTGTGGTCGGGTGTGAGGATGAACAGCTGCATGATTTGCAACCGCCATCTTCCACAAATCATTTTGCTGTGTAATAAACTGATTGTGAGACACCGTGGACAGTTTGCCAGCAGCACGTCTCAGTATTACTTTCTGTTTCTAAAGTGCCAGATGCTGTGAAAGCCACTGGAAAACATTAAACCCTTATGATATGAAAAATTCCTTGTAGGTTTTGTAGCCATTGTCAGTCCCCATCCCTTGTGAAGGTATTACATCATGCTTGTATTGTATGCCTGTATTAATCGCTGTCCTCTTTCCTGAGGTCTGTGTCCATAGTGATTGTCAATAAACCGAGTGGTTTAAGGTTGAAGTCACCAGTTCAGCTGGTAGCAGATTTTATGCTCCCCTGAAGTGAAATTAGTTTCTGCGATGAGATAAGACAGGATGTGTGAATATTGTCTAGTTGTCTTATCTTAGGATTGAAAGGGAAAATGTTGGATCTTTGCAGCAAACACTGTCCTGTTAAAGTGTCCTGTTAAGGTAAGTTTCTTTCTTTATAGATAGATAGATAGATAGATATACTTTATTGATCCCCTAAGGGAAATTGTTATGTTACAGCACGGGAAATTGTTGTGTTACAGCTTTACAAAGAGATGAAACTCAAAATGAGATTTTGCTGAACTTGTTCCTGGGGTCATACGGCTGAGGTGTATTGAGCTGTTATGATTGCAGTATGTGTTAACATTTTAGCTGTTAAAGCTGTAGTGCACACAAAAGCACACAAGTGTCCCACCCATCTTTCCTGCTCGCACAAACGTGTGCTGCAACACACACAAACGTGCACACACAAATTATAACAAAGCAGGGTTTACTGAGAGGTCAGTTCTGTTTGTTTACTGTTGTCCTTCCTTTGTGTGCTTCGATGCGTGTGGGTTGTCGTGTTGTTTGTTCATTGTCTTATGGGTGATAAACTACTCACCTCTGTCACCCTGTTGTTGACTCAGGCTCAGTTACACTGAGAAGAGGGTGGAGCTAAGAGAGTGAAAGAGATACAGATGGAAGAAATAGGAAGATGAGCAAGCAAAGAACGAAAGATGAGAGAGAAGAAGAAAGTTAGACATACAGCCACGTAAAGAAAGAGAGAGAGAGGCAGAGACTAACGTGTATGCCCGAGACTGCCTTTTTAATAGGATTACAGTCTGTGTGTGTGTGTGTGTTTTCCTTGGCTTATCAGAAAGTCCCCATCCATTCTCACTCCATCAATAATTGATTGGAAGTATCTCTTCTTTCTTCTTCTAGTGCTGAGTGTTTTTGTGTGATTGCATGTGTGCAAATTATAGTTAATGGAGATACAAGTAGTAAATACAGTCATGCAGGTAGCTTGAAACGCGTGTGTAAACTTGTGTGGTGCTTTTTAGAGGCTTCAGCAGAAAGTTTTTTTTTCTTGAAAAATGATTTGAGAGATTAATCAACCATGAAGATTTTTGTAATTTATTGCCGACTGACCACTCTTTAATTATTTCTGTTAATTTCAGTGCTACATTTACATACAGTGATTGTGGTCTTGAAGTGTGTCTTTTGTTTTTTTGTCTCAACAAACGTGCATATTGATTATTCAGTGTTACAGTGGATCCATAAACAGTTGACCTCCATTAAACACTATAGATTAGTCTTGTTGACAAGGAACACACAGCTTGAGAACTCATGAACTTGGGCCTCCAAACTAAAACTGAAATGATACAGAAACAGAGAAATATCAGGCGGAAACTGATTACTGATTACAATGAACTCAGTGTAGAGAGAAAGGGACAATAAAATAGCCAGAGAGATAAGTCATAATCAAAAGCCGCACATAAGATGGGAGATGAAGGAGAGAGACAAGGACAGAAAAACCAACAGACAATGCAGAGAGACAAAAAGGGCTGATGATAAACAGCCTGGAAAGTGTGATATTCACAGAGATAAATGCAGACAGACAGACAGAGACAGGAAGATAAAAAAAGAGATGCAGACAAAGTCAGAGAGAGAGGGAGAGTAAGTGAGGGTGACAGACGGGGAGAGTGAGACAGAAAGCTAATGGGGAGCTTTAGAAGGTAATGGACTGTAGATCCCCAGTGGTCTGATGGTAGTCCCATTCAACCTGTGTACTTTAGACATTGTCTGCCCCATTGTATATTCAGCATCCAGATGCTGCCCAGCCCTGGGGCTTTTGCAGAAGAGTACAGGGCAGCTCACACAGCCGCCCATGGTGCTGCTGCAGTCCAGTTTCTACTGGGAGAGGAATTATTTGTCTTGTTTAGTTGAGTTTGTGCGTTGTAATAAACCCGTTTATTTCCAGGAAGTGAGAAAAAAAGAGTGCATCTATCCGTCCATCCATTAGCTATACTGCTTAATCCTGTGAGGCCCACAGGGGGCGCTGGAGCCAATCCCAGCTGCACAGAGCGAGACGTGGAGTACACCCTGGACAGGCCGCTAGTTTATTACAGGGCTGACACATAAAAACAGACAGCCATTTACACCTATGAGCAATCTAGAGTCACCACTTAACCTGACCTGAGTGAGGAAGCTGGGCTACCTTTAGAAAACCCACCCATTTACATGGAGAACATGCAAGCTCCACACAGTAATAGCCCCAGCCGGCTGGCAGGTTCAAACCCAGTACCTTCTTCCTGTTTGGCAGTAGTGCTAACCACTGCACCGCCATGCCACCCAGAAAGAGGGCAAGTCAAGCATTACTCTACAAACCAATATGCTAAAGAGATAGTGGTGTCACCATGTGCCTCTGTGTGTGTCTATATACGGAAGTTTGTTTGTTTGATGTGTGGGTGGCCATGTACGCATACACAGCCATGTGGTTTTGTTTGCAGAAGAACAGGTTAGAGTGTTCATATCCTGAATTCTATGAATATTAAGGACATAAAACTTTATCTCTTATTGATTATCCAAAGCAATCAATTCAATCTGAGAAGCAGATGAGGATTTTTCAAGTATGAGACAGTTGAGAAGTGGGAGCAGTATCCGGTGGCTTTTTGGTGTTTGCCTGTGACAGAGCAAGAGAAGGTAACAAAAAAGCAGACACTCACTACACTGTAGTTTAAATAAGAGGAAAAAAAAACCTCGCAGCAATGCAGTCAAAGTTGCAGATGGCACCAAACCACACCACAGTCTACAACACATCCGCACTCTGTAGTTACAGCACGTGCACACAGATGTCTTGAACGGTGCTATTTCTGTATGTTTAGAGGCATATTTCAGATAGTGTGGTCAGCCACATCTGCTACCTGTGAATACATACCTTTGGTATACTTTTACACTGCTCCTTTTCCTTTCCAAACATTGATGGAGACAGAGTTGTAACCATATTTCACCCTTCACTCATTTCCTTTATCAAGTATTTAATTTGCTATAATTAGCTTATTTAAAATTTAACACAGTAAAGGGGCTTTCCTTTGCCTGGTGCGGATGTTAATTGATACTCATTGGAACTGAAAAGTACATCCTGTCAGTTTGTGTTGATGCAAGCAAGCATTATAACTGTTAAGTACTATGTGCTTACAGCGCATAACCAGTCAGCACTGCTGACAACATAACAGGCTAACAGAAATACAAAAGAAAAACATTTGAATATATTTGCATTTTAAGTTTGTTTTTGTCTCAGAGTGTGGCCTTTCTGTGTTTGTATGCCATGATGAAATAACGTAATGTTGGAGTAGGTCCAAACAGGATGAGCCAAGCCACCTGTGAGATTCATGAGAAATGCTACTGGTCATAATATGATAGTGTTATGAAACATCTCTACTGTTAAAGGATTCTCTAGAATATTTGGCATACTACGTGATAGGCTCTCATCCAGGGAGTGTTGCAAGATAATTTTGATCAAATAACTGATCTCCTTTTTGTATTTTCTGCTTTGTTTGTGTGTTGTTAATCTTTTTTGTAATAAGATATGTATTTGCAACCACTTCACATGTTCAGTAAAACTGTGTGCAGAATGGCAACATGACAAGATAATTTGGTGTTTAATTTCATTACTGTAGTTGATTATGCATGCAACAGAGCATGGCTTTGTTTGGCGTGTGTTATGAGTCAAAAAGGCAAAGAACTGCTGGTATTTCTGGTAAGTGTCTTCCAGCACATTTTAGGGAGGATTTAACTCTAAACTCTTTAGATGGCTTCCTTTTTGTTGAAACAGCAAATCTGCTCTGACTGCAGTGGTGGGGAATGTCCTTAATTAGCCTAAACATTAGCTCTGTTTCAGCTCACTAGCTTGTAGCAGGCAAGGGGGAGGATGAGAAGAATAAAAAAGGGGTAAAGGGGTGAAAAAAGGGCAGCAAAGTTGAGTGTAGACAGGAAGAGAAAGGGGAAGATAGGCAGTGACCATGGAACTGCTTGATGCTGTCTCGATTGAATCACGATTCTGGACGTTTTAGCACTGTGACCTGTGTCTCTTTGCGCCTGTCAGTCTGTCTTCAACATTTGTAACACTATTGTCATTGTGGAAACACTGATGGTGTTGGTGCGCTGACACTTGCATGTCACCCACCAGGCTTGTCTCTCTTGGACAATAGATAAATCCGTCTGCGTGGATTGGTTAAATATTGGGCAGTAGCCAACTGTCTGTCTGTGTGTGTTTGTGTGTGTTTGATGGAGAGTGGGAATGAGCACGTAACAGCTCAATACGGGAAGGGGTGTCACCCAAGCCAACTGTGACCAGAAATTGTGGCGTACCCACCATGTTTCAACATGTCTGCGACAGGCAAACACATTATTTTTATCAGGCAAACACATCTCTGGGCGGAGGTTTTCTTTTTTTTTATCCTAGGATCCTCACACAGTACACATTTATTTTTGATGAAGACCTCCATTTCTGGTTAAATAAAGTTGTTTATGCTATTTTTTCCTCTTTTGTCCTGATCACAAATATATCTTTGGTTATTGAAGGACCTTTTTTTCTCATTAACCAAAACAGGTTCTGCTAGCAAGTATTTGTGCTTCACTAACTAAACAAAACGAGTGATAGCTGCTTGCTTGTCTTTAATTCCATCTTTTATATGATAAGAAAAAAGAATACACACAGGCAAACACACCTGCTTTTGTTAAGGGGGCTTGGCAAGCTTCAGCTTTAACTCGTTGTGTTGGCCATTAGGGAGCAAACTGCAAAGTGAGTAATGCTTCAAAAGGATAGATGCAGCATTTGTGTATGAATGGGTGTGTGAAAATGTTTGTGGGTGTGTTCATGAATGTAAGATGCGCATGTGTGGATAACCTGTCCTAATGTGTTTGTCCATGGCTGAACGGTTGACTAAGCTGTTGAAAAACTTTGGTTTGACTGATAATACATTTAATAACAGAGTGAGAAGTTTTTTTTTTTTATTTCTGTGAGACAAACCATGTTATGACAGGCCTTTCTAATTGAATCTAATTATCTTTAGGATTTCTGTGCTGAAGTTTCTTGTTACTGATTGACTAAAATATGTATGGATACAGACATTAGCTAATATCAGCTTGTACTGATAGAACAGCCCAGCTGATTGATTGGTCTAGTGCCAGTTTTCAGACAAACTGTGGATTCCTTTAGGCGTGGATCTCTAAAGTGGAGCTGTAATGATTTGTCGATTAACTGATTAGTCAGTTTCATTCTGTCAAAAGGCAAATTCACTGGTTCCAATATCTTGAATGTGGGGATTTCGTCATTTGTATGTTTTATTTATTCAGATGGGTTTAGTCTTGATGCAAATGAAACAAGTTGTGTCAAAAACAAACTGTCATCTCATGTTCTTTGTTGGCGGACAACCTTCAACCCCATCACTCAGCTCTATGACAGGTACATACATGTGTGTCAGGGTGAGATTACATGCTGTTCCCAGGAAACAGCTACTCCACCTCACTGCCTGGTTTCGTGTATTTCTAATGCTCTTTCCTTATTTTTTCTTTCTTTTATACTTCTGGTTTGTCATTCCAGCCATCCTCCAGACGACCGCAGTTTGACCCTGGTATTTTCTCTGTCTGGTGCACAATCATTCATCCATCTCTTCATTCTCTCTTTCCAACTCTTCTCTTTGTTTATCTCTTCTGTCTGCAACTCTCACCCTTTAACAGATTCTTTTTCTCTTCACTCCTTCACTGCTTTCCTTTTTTGTCTTGTTCTTTTCCTCAGTCTTTCACTGCTCTTCCTGCTGTCTACTCTCTGTTATGCTGTTTGTCTCTGAACTTGTCTTCCTTGCTGCTGTCTTTTTGCTCTCTCTCTCTCTCTCTCTCTCTCTCCCTCTCCTTCTCCTTCTCCTTCTCTCTCTCTGTCTATAAATAGCAGTCTCGTGGGCTGGAGGTGTTAGCTGCAGCAGCAGCAACAGCAGCACATGATTCATATTTCTGATGTTTCATATTCTGCCTTTTTATTTACCTTCTCTTCTCTTCTCTTCTCTTCTCTTCTCTTCTCTTCTCTTCTCTTCTCTTCCTCTAATCTTCTCTTCACACATGAAGGCATCTGGATCATATTCAAATTATTTTCACCCCAGTAAACTCTGTGTGTGTGAGTATGCTCCCTGAATAGAGGCCATGAACAATCATGGCCTCCATTCATCAAGCAGTCTCCTCTTCAAGCTCCCACATAACCTCCAACTTCTCTCCTACAACTGCTGAGTGGTTAAACAGAGAAGAGGCTGGTTGCATAGGGAAGATAAATGTATGAAACTGAAGTAACATGCATGCACAGGTACACGGCACACAAACCTGTTCTATATCAGCTGTTACAACATGAAGGTTCAGTAGTAAACCAGAGGAGTCATCTGCCAAATTGCTGGGAAGACAATTGCCTTAGAAAAAAATAAACTCCATGAAAGTTTTATTTGCAAACTGTGCTGGTGACTGTTTGTTTTTATTTGTTTGAGGAGTCTGTGCAGGAAGGTGTTTTGTTTATGGAAACTTGGCAACATTAATATGTGAGCAAGGTGTGGGATATCAATGCGAGGTAATTTGCTCTCATGTGAACAAACTGTGTAAAAAATGCTATTTAAAATGATGGAAAGAATTATTGAATGTTATGAATGGCCTGAACAGCCTGGGAAGTTACAGAGAGGAAGAGCCTGGGTACATATGACTCTACAGGCAGACACTCTGTTCATAAGAGTAGTAGCATTTTTAAAGTGAACCTTAAAATAGGTCAACCAGAAAGCATCTGTGGCAATCTGTGGTGCCTGCGAAGAGTCTCAGATCCTCCTTAGTTGGTAATTATTGGCTGCAACCAACTGTTAACAACAATTCCTTCATTAATTCTCACAGGGAAGCTACTTGCATTTAGAAGTTGAAAATTCCAAATTTGACTTAAAAACAACCAGAACAGTTTATTGATTATCAATTTTTTTGAATCAGTCAACATATTCTCAGCTGTCTCGATTATTTGACTACTCATTTTTATGCTTTTTCAATTCCATTTTATACCATGGCATTTCCTGTTCACTGTTATTCCAGCTAGTTTGTATTTGCACTACAGACCGCCGGACCTTTAATAAATGCTCATAATAGCCTTGCCACATATATATACATATTTTTGTAAACATAACCAATGTATGCAGATGGACACAGAGTATGATAAGCGTACATGCAGCCTTCCACATCAGTGCATCCACATACTGACATGCTTGGAAACACACACAAACACACACAAGGAGAAGCATTGAAGGGTCAACGTTTGGGTCACTTAAGGGGTCCATTGGGGAAGACCCCCTCAATGATTATAGATTAGCAGAGACACATAGAAGAAGGAGAAGAAGAAGAAACGAGAAAAACTCACCCAGCACATGAATCATATCTGATATCCTGTGCTGACTTCACAGGATGCGTGTGTGCAGTCTCATAGTCAATTCTGGTGTGTGTGTGTGCCAGTCCCTCATCACTCTTTGTTATTGATGAACTGATGAGGCAGATGGTTTGGTTTTCAGTAAGAAAACTTTACAGCATTGGTAAATTTGAGTTCCGCTCCTGAGTTTATCCATGTTAGCCTCAGGCTGTGGATGACTCCCAGTGTAAAGTAAGACACATGCAGCCAATCACTCCACAAGTTCTGGAGTTCCACAACATTTAAAAGCTATTTTTATGACAACATTGTTTATTGATAAAAATCAAGATGATGGCAGTTTATTGTCTAAGCAGCACCTGTCAGTGAACTATGTCAGTGCACAACAGCAACAATTTAACAGGTACCTTGTGAAAGATTTATGAAGGTTAGTAAGACATCTCCTCATTGTCTCTCTATCAAGTTTGCACCCAGCAAAACACCATATTGCCATGCGAAAACATGCCACTGATGTTTTTCTTTTATAATTGTTCCTCATCTATGGGCCGTGTAGCTAGAAATGTAAAGGACATGCTATCAGGTCAGATTTTGCATTCCCTGCTCAGTGGGTGAACCATGATGCTAATGTTTTAAGTGGTTGGGGGTTTAGACAGAAATGCAGGCTAGAGTTAGAAGTTTGATTCCCTGTGCCCGCGATATGCAAAGTGCCTTTTGCAGAGAGCCCCATAATGATAAATAGCCCTGCTCTGATAATTCCAGTGTTTCAGAACATGACTGATAGAGAGAGGGTGTTGTTCAGGTTTTTATCAGAGAAATTAATGATTTACCCCGAACATCCAACCACAACATTCACATGCACACATGCTGCTGTATGTGTTGGCACATGGGAAGCCTTTTGAAGTTGTGGTTCTGATGGATCATATCGTGGTACACGCGCTTCTCTCTTCTCTCTCAGGGTTTGCTCGTGAATGAATCTGAATCGCTGCCAGTTGTCATGTAAAGTGTATTTTCTCACAGAAGGGAAGTTTTAACAGGCAGCCAGTTAAAGTGAAGCTGGCTTTGAAAAACCAAATGTATTCATCAATGCAAACATCCTGCTGGAGCAGCACATCCTTTAGCCATGCACCCACACGTGCTGTGTTTGCCTGAGCGCGTGTGACTGTGCCTTTGTACTGTACAGTGCCTGCCTACCTCTTACTCTGTTTCTGGCTGACTCTCGAACTTTCTTACCTACTTTCTTCTTCCCTTTGACTTCAACCTGTTTTTCTGACCTCCCATAAACCTCCAGTTGCGTGATGCAACACGTGTTGTGTGTGTACACGTGCTTTTGTGTGTTTTTATCTCAGCCAGAAAGCCTAGTAGAGGCATTTCTGTTGACATTACCCCCTCTTTCCCCCCCCCCCTTTTGCTGGATGAAGTTTTCCAGATTTTTCTTTTTCCCCTGTTTCTATCCAGGAGTGTGTATATGCTTTGACCTATGTCATGTATTTAATGTGTGTTGATGATCTGATGCAACAATCATTGCCAACAGTCATTGCTAAGATTTGGTAGCCCGTCATGCTCTCGCCTCATCTACTAGAAATTCAAACCAGCATCATTCACAGCCCTGCTCATTTTATCTTCAGGCGGTTGATAATTGTACTTCGAAGAATCTGACACATGAAAAGAAAAGAACAGGATCAGTGTCCTATTCAGTGTCTCCTTCTTCCTTGGTCTGACCCTTGTGTCATCTTATGCTTCATTGTATGGATATTTTACGCAGTAATTGTGTTAACCTAGGCTTGGAAATCACATGATCATTGCTCATTGTTGTCATTGTTCCAAAGACAAAAAGTTGAACATCTTTTATACTGTACCACATTCAGGTATGAAATAGAGCATAGGCACAGTGAAGGTTTTCTTACAGTTCACTTACTTGCCTTTGTGAGTTATGGGTTTTTTTTCTGAGTGTGTGTGCACGTGGATGCTTAAAGATTGTGTGTGTGTGTGCAGTGACAGCAGTATGAGCCCGGCTATTGTATAAGGCTTTTTAAAGCTAATTGTCGCCAGATGTACTTTGTGATTAATTATAGTGTTTCCTTTCAGAGGTGACAGAGCTGTACATTATTGTAATTATCTAGCTTCTCTCCCGATAAGAAAGTCTGCCAACCATTACACCAAAACAGAGGCAGGTGAAATAACAAACTCACTTGTTAAAGTAGTTAGAAATGTTTGTGTTAAGGTAACTTTAAAGCCTGTAGTCATAAGGAGAAATGTATGGTTACATTACATGCCACTTCTGGCTTCGGGTCTCAGAACAACATTCAACAGGAACTAATTACCAATTTTATGATATGCTCAGGGAATTCCCAAACTTTCTTAAATATGCTTTTAAGAAAAGATTGTGTGAGTAGTTGGTCTGGAGGCCTGGCGAAAGAAATTAGCAGCAATATAATAAGGACAAATCTTTCTAACTTAAAAAAGAAGTTAATTTTGTGCCTTTTATGTTTTAAACAAGTGATTTGGGCCGTCACTTGATGAATAAACCTTTTAACTTTCTCCTTTATAAAAGTGTCTTTGTTAAAAGTTTTATTCTGGGCTCGTGGTTATCAGGGTATAATAGTTTGCTCAGGAAAAGGTTGTTACATTGTGTGTGAATTGGTGCGGTAGTCTCATTAGTGAGGCCTCGTTGTCAGTATTACACTTATCGTTCCTGAGAATGAGACTCATTATTAAGTTAGTTCTGCAATTCTGCTTTTGTTTCAATTGACAGCTCATTATCTGAGCTGTCTCTCCCCCCCACCCCCCCCACCCCCCTTCAACCCTCTCCTCCTCCTCAAATCCCATCCTCAATCGTGTCCCTCTCTCAGGCCCTTTAGCATTCCTTCTCTGTGCTTCTGATCAGACATTAACATCTGTCGCTCTTCTACTTTCCTCTCATCTTCCTTTCCTCATCTCTTCTTCTGCTCTGCTCCCATCTGTCCTCCTCCCACTGTCCCCTCCTATTTTTACATACCTCACATATTTCCCTCACTTTCATCCTCTCCTCCTGCAGGTCTTGAACCTTACCTCACTCGTTTCCTGTCTCTTTACAGATTTCTCTCCCACTACTCAGTTTTCTCTTCCTCTTCTCTTACTTATTCACTCAGTGAACACTCTTGCAAGATCTAGGATCAAGTTTCAGTTCAGCAAAGGAAAATCTAAAGTGGGATAACTGCGTTTTCATCCAGCAGTGGCATCATCTCTTCTTGACTGTCTAGTGTGTTTGTGAAGCAGTGATTTTCTTTGACAAAGGCAGTGTGTGTTTCTAGTTGATGTAAGCGTTAGACTGACTCAGTCCTTGTGACATTGACATCTGTCTCTCAGCGAGGCATTACTGAGACAAACAGGCACCTCTGCAGTAACCCTACACCGTGTGTGTGTGTGTGTGTGTGTGTGTGTGTGTGTGTGTGTGTGTGTGTGTGTGTACATGATGTTCTCACAGTTATTGCATCATTGTGTCATATAATCCAACCTTCATTTCTGGCCTCCCTTGTCTTTTCTCCGCTTGTCTCCTCTCGTCTTTTCTCCTGTCATCTTTTCTCCTCTCCTACCCCCCGTCTCCATCTAAATCTGCTGCTGCTTGCACAGTTGGCTGGACTTTAGCTGTCAAGGAAACCGTTATCTTGTCAAGTTTCCTTGAGATTTTTGTGAAATGCCATTATTCAAAAGGGTGCTTCTTTGCTTGGTTATTAGTGAGAAGGAGTAAGTACTGTGTGGAACATTTCTGCACTGTGTGTCATCGTAACAGGAAAGACTTCAGAGGACAAATATGCCCATTTCCTCTTCCTCTAACCTCACTTCCGTCCTCACCACTGCTCTCACCCCTCCTCCTTGCTTCCCACCCCTGTTTTGTCTGTCAGATTTGTGCTCCGTGTCTGCATCTGTAAATGTGACATGATTACTTGTGAATTTATTATGGCCTTTTAAATTAAAAGTAAAGTGAATTCATTCTGTCAGGTATCTCTCTACACATTTTTGTGCTTGTGCGTGTATGGGAATACACCCAAATGTATCCACCATTTGTAATGTTGGATATGAACATTCTCAGTTAAACGTGTCTGCTTCAAATCACGTGTGCATCTGAGAGAGTGCGATAGAGACAAAAGTACAAGAAAAACTAGGCTAATGTCTTGTAACAGTGTGCGCTTTGGCTGTAATGGACTCTCATCTGGAACAAATTAACCCCAAAACCTGCATGTAACAAAACAGCAGTCAGTCATCAGAGAGACCCACAGAGAAACACATACAAATACAGCGTACACGCACACCAACACACACTCACAGGTCCGTTTGGCTGCTGGACGTTTCTGGAGCCTGTCCAGTTGTCTGTCACAGATTACTTCGGCCTCTAGAGCACGGCTGTGTCGGTAGCCTGTATCTGTTTAACGTCTCTAGTTACCCTGTCAGAGCTGGAGCCTAAATCAGTTCCTCTCCGTCATCTCAACTAACCAGCTGCCGAAGAAATATAGGCCACGGTGAGGGGAGGAAAAGGGCAGAGAGACATAGACTGTAGGACAGAGGGGACCATAGTGATATGAAAGAGAAAAAGAGGGAAGAAAAAGTATTGGTTCCTTTTCCACTCATTTCCAGCTCTCCCTCGGTCTTGTTCCCTCTCTGCTATACTCATGACATTAGCTAATCCCTCTTTTATGTTTATTGTATAGATGAGAGGTGGGGTGTGGTGTGTCTTTGTGTATTTATGCACACATGCACGTGGGTTTGCACTGTTTGTGTATTCTTTTTCATACATTATGTGTGTCTCTTCAGGGTTTCTGTTAATTTGTGGACAACCTCAGGAGCTCGTGGAGGAGGTAAACACGAGAACACTGCACAAGCACGAGCACACAAACACTCACACGCATCACTGACATAGCGTGTAGTATTCTTAGAGTCAGTATGTGTTTGTGCCAAAGCTACTCTGTCTACATGTAAACACTCAGTTGGTTACTCTCACTAAAGTGGTTGTTAGGCTGACTGAGCATAAATATTAAAACGCACAGTTTTAATTGCTTGCTTTTACTCTCCCCTCCATCTGTGACCTAAAAATCTCTTTTATGTATAAACTCGAAATTGTGTGGGTTACTGGTTGAAATATAAATAAAAAGTAACACAAAGGAAGTGTTGGGGCGCCCCTGTGGTCTAGTGGTTGACATACCAGGTAATCACAATGTCACTGTTTGATTCTGACTGGGCATCTTTCTGCCCAGTCTCCACGATCATCAGAGTAATAGAGATGTGAAAGTACAAGATCAGCAGTGGTGTTAATTAAAGGTACTTTGTGTAGTTTTCTTGTAAACAGAGTTGTGTCTACAATAGCTCTTTGTCACCTAAGCATATTCGGTGTGTCCTTGATAGCCCGTAACCATGTTGAGTATGTTTAGTTCCTCATAAAACATGCTCAGAGCTTTTTTAAAATATATATTTTGATTCTCTCCTCATATTTTCTGGTGCGTTGCTACGGTTCTTGCTGCTTTACTGGCACCAGTTGTCAGTTAATATAATAGCTTGGAGCTGGACAGCAGGAATGTACTTTCTGTGGCCTGCATGCTCATACACAGACATTGCTTTATCATCATAATAGTGGTCCAAAAGTTAAATAAAACACGTATCTCTCTTTATAAAGTAAAAAATGGTTGATTCTGTTAATTCTGTCAAGTCCTGTCACCTCCAGAGCTTCCATTAGGATGGATCAGACTCCATTTGAGTTGTCTCATGTCTCCAGTCACTTCCATCTCTTTTACTGCTGTACTTTCTCACTTTCTAAATAAAGAAAAACACAAATACTAAAGATGAGGGCACCGAACTGTCATTAAAAGATGTTGATATCCAACCCCCCCTCACCCACCCACCCACACACACACACTTAGTGTAACTTCTAGTTTGCTTCATTAGAGCGTCCATGTTGTTTGCGGCATTACATTAGACACAAAGTGCTGCTATGTGATTGGATGCCTATGGCTGTTGATGCTCTTTAAAGTGAAATCTGAGAAGTGCTAAAGTTCAGCTTGAGCGTTAATAGTGGAGGCCTACGTTTAATGGAGGGATAGTCCTCCCACATTATGTAATATTTTTTTCTGGGACAGCCCTCGTCTTCTCTGGAACACTGGCCCTTAACCCTCTGTTAGATCATCAGTTACTGTAACAGTGTCAGGACCTCGCTATAAGACGTCATTTACACCCTGTGGAATCCAGGGGGACTTGCACAAAAGCACATAGACACACATAGACACACACACACAGCACATAACACACAGCCATGGACGTATAATGTTTCTTGGTAATGAACTTCTGCCAGTAGCATCTGTTGGTATTTTAGTGGGCTTTAGCAGGGATTTTATCCATGATCCCCCTACAGCGTATGGGATGATTCTTTTTGCTTCCATACACACTTGCTCAGTAGTGCTGTCTTTTTTTTTTTTTTTTTTTTCTCCTTAGACATGTTACTCATCCAGGCACAGTGAAGAAGATTTAAATGACTGAGCAGTTGACACATGGGAAATGGATTGTGTCCATCAACATATTAGTCTCTGCGTGATCTGTTTGTTTATGGTGTGTTAACATAGAGGCAGGTGGATGTATGCTATATTAAGGCTGCAACCTTTTGCACCCAAATATCACACACACATACCCACAGACAGAAAAAATAATGTGTACACTTAAAAAGTCTCACATTTACTCACACAGAAACACTACTGCTTCATACATGCTCGACTTACACACATGACACACACACACACACACACTGCAGTGGCACGATGTGGCCTCCTGTGCAAAGGGTCAAATCCTTAAAAGTTCAAAGGCGTTTTGGTCCCTTCAAGGCTGACAGGATGGCTGATATATGACGGTCATTATGTCCGAGTGTCTCATGATTCCAATTAATCTTTGTTATACATCAGAGAGCATTTCACTGCCTAATCAGTCAAACACATGCATGCATTTGGTACATACGCAACCTGTTTACGACTTATTTCCACCGTGAAATCTTTCACTTCATTACATGAACTTACCTGAACTTTCAGACTCCTCCAGACCTTCTGTTTAAGATTACTCCTGATAATCTTCCTTTAATACTAATGTAATAATGAAGCTGACGCAAATAATAAAAAGGCTTCTAAAGTAAAATTATAAAACTTTGGATCTCTGTTTTCTTCACGTGACTTCATTGGATCTTTGTTTCCTGTCTTAACGACAAAGGAGGCCATTGTTTGTTGCTAATCATTTCAATCAAAACCACAGTCAATGAATACAGCTTTGGCTTTATTAGAGGCCTGAATATTGGAACAGGTTTGCTCAGCTGACTCAGGATTTGGGTATTAGATTGGTATTGGATTATTAGTTTGAGAATGAGGAAAAATGTCCTGTAGCTTGAAGGTCATGGGTTCATAGGTATGTTTTAACCAAAGCACTCAATCCTGGCAGCTCTGTGTTTTCAAGGTGGTATAAATGTAAAAGTTGATCATTTGTTTTTCCTGCAGCTGTCTCTGTGAACTTTGGAAGTCTGGCATGGCACCATATTTCACTCATTAGCTCCAAATTTAGGGATATTCCAGGTATAATGTGAGTCTTTGTGCATGGTGTGCTGTTCTGTTAAGGATTAACACTTATACACCAGAAGTTCCACTCATTATCCTCAGATTTCCTGTCATTACCCTTGGATCAGGATGACTGGATCAAGTGGCTAAACTGTGGGGTGTGATGTGGGAGGGAGGCCATTTTTGAAATGCATCCTGCTTGTATTCTGGGGGAATACCGTGAATGGAAAAGAGGAAAGAAGTGGCTTGAGGATAGGAAACGATTGGAGAGGACTGAGAGAGATTAAGGGGAAAGGAAAATGGAGGGAGGAGCAGTGAGGAGGCGGGTGAGGAGGATGGATGGGAGATGAGGCATGACCAGCAGAGCAGAGGGTAATGACTGCACTGGCGCATGGTGTCTCTGGTGGTGTGTGTGTGTGTGTGTGTGTGTGTGTGTGTGTGTGTGTGTGTGTGTGTGTGTGCGTGCACAGCCAAGCACAGAGAGATGAGACAATGGGGTGCACAGTGAGTGGCAGGCTGAGATGGCACCTATTGTAAACACACGAGTTCACAATATGTGCACGCACACACACACACACACACACACACACACGCACAAGGCTTGTTATTGAACCCATTTTGATGAATGGGTTTGTTCATAGCGTCTGTTAAAAATCAGATCAAGTCTGTGTGTGATCTAAAAGATGATCAGTAGGTTCCTCCTATAGAAGACTGATACCTCATCATACTTTGTGGGGCACATGGTTGCTTTCACTGTTCACAAAAAAGTAAACAAAAAAACGATATAATTAACGCGTCACCAATAACTATATTTCCAAAGAACAGGGAAAGGAAGCCATAGTGTGTGTGTCTCACCGCATTTTCTGCGGGAACGACAGATTTTCAGCCACAACCAGGTCAGACTATAGTTCACACACGTGCACACAGACACATGGGCCTGGTTACTGCAATAGGTAGAGTGGTGATTGATGGGGAAACCAAAAACCTCCCAACTAGGAGGAAAGAAGGAGGGAGAGTGGGCGGGTGGGGGTGATGGAGAAACAAAGAGCGAGTGAGGCAGTCGGAAAGAGAAACAAGAAGAAGAAGACTAAAAAGATAAAGCAAACACATGGGGGATATAGGAGGAGGGTGTGAACAAGCAGACTCAAATTTTGGAGTCTTCTTCGTTTTTGTCGGTGCAATAAGCTAAAACGTCTCATAAAATGATGAGATCAGTCTCCGTAGCTTTTTCTCCCCTTCTGACTTTTACTGGAGCTTATTCATCCACTCTTCAATCATTCTTATTCATAACAGATGCTCTCTCTCTCTCGCACACTCATGCTGGCTAACCATGACAAGCTGTGGTAAAGGTCTTGGAAAGGTTTTGGTTTGTGTGTGCGCAAGTGAAACATGTACATATGTGTCTTTTTGGGTACATTAGGTTAGGTATGTAGATGAGTGTATGTGTGTGTGTGTGCTGTAGGGGGTTTGTGGTTCTTTGCAGGAGAGCATTTCCAGAGTGTGGGGGGGTCTGTGAGACACTTTGGCTACATACTAATGGAGCACACTGGGACTTTTTTTTCATGCACTTGCGCATACACACACACACACACGACCCCACCATGAGCCCCTATCCACCACCACTGTAGTTCTTTTACTGTACATAGAAACAAATCAGCTCATTCACTGAACCGAGAGGCTTAATGTAATAAAGATTTACAGGCCCTGATTTTTCTCTCCAGTTACACATCGATATTCATCTGAAATGTGGGCCAGGACGCGAAGGTTGCACAAAGGAAAACCAAATTCATTCAACAACAGATTCTGGAGAAACTGGGATAAAACGTTTATAGTTTATTTAGGCTCCTAAAAGAGGTTACGTGATTATGACAGAAAGGATGCTGCCAGTTGTTCTGCTGTGTATTGGAATAATGATTTTAAGGCAAAACTATTAGGTCATGTTTGCTTTCAGAGAAGGAAAATGTTTCATAGGTTTTTTTAAATTATTATTATTACTCTCCCTCTCATACTCTTAATTGAATTCTTCATGTACAACGTTTATTTTAGGGTGCCGCTACAGACCTTGGCAGAGCCTGTGTCTTTTTCATCATGTGGTTTTAAACTAATTCATCTCTAAACGCTTTCGGCAATAAAAGCTTTTCATGAACTGGCTCCAAGTAATAATGGTCATCAGTGTCTTTGACCCTGAGCATACTTTTTATGGTCTGCATGCAGTTTTCTTAACTTGATTTTCATTTTGGTCACATGGGTGCATGTAACACATCTATATGTGTGTTATATTTGTCATATTACTCGTACAGGGTGAATGATATCAATCAAGTAAACAGTAATTAGCTGTGAAACATCCCTGTGTACAATTATGTCTTTAATTTTGCAACTGCATGGCCATAATTAATGTACATAAACTGAGTTGAAGGATTTTGATCCATGGATTTTGTGCACTCAATGCTTAATTGAATGCTGCTCTGCAGTCAGACCTACTGTTCTGATTTGGAGAGGAGGTCTGCATATCTGATTCCCTTGTTGAACTGTGTGTGCATGGTTAATTAATTTAAATTTTATTCATTTAATCTAAAAAGATTTTGCCACACAGCTGAAGTATAAACTGCCATTTTACATGAAAAAGTTATTGGGGAAAAAAACAGCTGCAGGTGGAAAGATGATCGAGTTCGATTACTGCAGTGACATTGATTTAACGTCTGGCGATACCTGTTTTGTGTCACAACACAAGCATGTGCATGCTGAAACTTCGGGAATCTTACAGGCATTTTTCCTGAGAAACAAGAGCAGAAATTGGTGAGAATCCCAAGGAAATAACCGGATCTCAGTTCTCTTTGTTCAGCCCTGATAAGCACTTCTGTGGTAGGATTGTAAACTCAACCAGTCCCAGGTAACAGAACATACTCTGATCTAAAACCTACTCGCTTTGAAACAATAAAAGTTTCTGATGATTTGTGAACTTACCAACCAATGTGTCAAACAGAACTGTTTTCTTCCCATCCTTCCATTATGGATTTTTTTCCCCCTCCGTAAAAAAAATAAGGTTCATATTATATAATGGAAAGCATGAGAAAGGGATCATATGCAATTATTCATGCTATATTTAGTCCTCCACTCTCCCCAAGAGAGATGAGGCACTTTGGACAACATCCTGTGAGTTTGGTGCCCAGGAACTCTTATTTACCACGTCAGAGTGTTTATTGAAGTCTGAATTTTCTGGCACTCGTGGTGTTGTCTTCTGTTGCGACCTCCGTCCATCTGGTGCTGTGAGTGCTGCTCACTCGCCGGGGTGCAGGAGACCAGAGCAGATGATCACAGAGTGTTAAAGCACAGTGGGATGTCCACACTAGATGAGTTGATCAGAGGGTTTCAGCTTTCAGCTTCTCTGCAGGAGGCTGCATAATGCTTTAACACTGCTCATTCAGTTTCTTGCCGCCTGTCTGGCTGCCTGGTTCTATGTGGGTGTATGTATGTGCAGAAATAGGGCCGACAGAACCGACTGTCACTCATGCAGGGATGTATAGGTGGCTTCTTTCAAGTCCTCAGATAGTTGAGAGGAGGATAGTGAGTTAGCAATGCAGGGCTTAGAGAGTGAGAAGTCCTTATGTCAAAAAGAAGTTTGTGTGTCAGATAAGAAGCTGCAGATTTGAGTGAATAGGCTTGTCTAGCTTAGGTGTGTTTCTGTGTGAGCCTGTGTGTATGAGAAATAGAGAGAGAGAGAGGCTTGGATGGAGAGTGAGAGGGTTTCTCTGAGTCTGACAAATTCAAGTCTCATGATGTTTTGAAGCTCAGAGGAGAAAAGAAGGGATAAAGAGAGTGAGGAAAAGAGAGAAAGAAAACAACCACTCTCAACAAGAAGACTTGGCTCAAATTAATTCCTTAAATACCCGCGTCATCACAGCAATGTTACGAACTATACGTGTCTTCCAGATCTGTGTTTACTGCGTCTGATAAATCATATACTGTGTGTGTGGGAGATGTGTACCCATTTATACAGAAGAATGAAGAAGGAAACATTAATAATGATTAGGAAGCCCCCCCAGACTTGCTGTCTGCTCTCATCTGTGGACACACACACACACACACACACACACACACACACACACACACACACACACACACACACACTCATGCACATTCAGTAAGAGAGCAAGACAGAGGGAGAAGTAATCTTCTAGTGTCCTGAGGGAGGTGTCTAACAGCGAAATGGGTGGTCAGGGTCTTTTCTAAGTGCTGCCGGGAAATGGAATGTTGGCTTCCAGGCAGTCAGGTGACCTACGGCTATTGTCATGTGACCACGTGGGTCAGTAAGGGTTACTGGGTTAGTTGCTAATGGGCCATCATCACAGAAGGGCTACGCTGCGGGATGACGGGATAAGCTGAAATGGGACCTAAAACACACACACTTTCCCTGTGGGAACACTCCGTGACATAATGCATTTCCTAGCCCTTTACCCTAATCTTAACCTTCTCGTAAACCTAATTCTAATCCTAACCCTAAAACCAAGTCTTAACCCTCAAAAAGCAATCTCTACCCATGGAGAACCTCTGTCTTTGTCCCCATGGTGACGCTCCCCATGGGTTTGTGTACATTCACGTTGAAGTCCCCACTGGGATGTAAGAACATGTACACACATATACACACGCCCAGACACACACATTCTACAAACGTTAATGGGCTCAGAAACACATTGAGGCTTTCAGAGTTTTTCTCTCTCTCTTGCTGTGTGTGTGTGTGTGTGTCCCCGTAAGTCATATGATATAGATGAGGCCCCAGGTTATACAATATGACAATATGAGATCATCACCTCAGAGATTGTCCTAATCTCTGAAGCAGCTCACAAGGTTTTTGAATAGCTTTAAAACATTTCAAAAGGCTCACCGTGACCAGGCAGAATCTTCAGTGCTGAGTTGTTGATTGGTTGGTGCAGTGGGTGTTTTTTGGCGGGGGGTTTTGTGGCTCTGTTACGAAATTAGGGAGTGTAGCTTTAAACCATTTGAATAATTGATGGTGAGCATGTTCTTTGTCTCGGATGGTTTGCGCTAATGCACTAGATGCGTTTGTTTTTTAGTTTAATTCATATTCAAATGAAATACTCAAATGAAACAATGCAGCGCTATTAAAAAAAGGCATGATTCACAACATTTTATCTGTGTAATTGAAAGATGCCAGATTGTTTTTGATTTATTGAATGAAGTCAAGGTGCTCCTCATTGGACCTCTTTTTAAAACTGGTTGCCATGGTGATAATCCTGATAATGTTGCTGGAGTAGGTGTCTAACCTCCAACGTCTGATCTTGCATCACCTTAAAAATACTGTGTCTTCTTTAAATGCAACCTAAATTTCTTCATGCTCCTCGCTCACTCTGTGTTTGAGTTATTGTCATCTATACTTAAACATGCCCAGCCTTGTTGTGCAGCTGCTCTTTCTGTGTTTGTCTGCAGACCAGTTTGTCTGTTCAGTTGCCTGTAATTTCATCCTCTAAAAGGGTCACAGACATTATGAAATGGATGTGGATGTGTGTGAAACACCTCTTTCAGATTTGTTTTAACCAGTTTTTTTTATTAGTATTATTATTAGTATTTCTGGTGCAGCCTACTTGTAACTGCAAGTTAGCTGTGAAGACTTTATATTTGGGATGAACAACTTAATAATTTGGAGTCACAGAGGAAGTTGCAACCATATTTGGTCTTAAAATCCTCAGAGTATTCAGGTTTCATCACCTTATTTTATCATTGTCAGGCAGCTCTGAATTTGTTTATTTTTGGGGCAGTGATGTGCTGGATGTGTCAGCTATGATTAGACACAGAGCTGATGAAGATACTAGAAACATCAATGAGCAGACACACAGACAAAAGCAAATAAGCACATACACACACACTCTGCACAAATTCTCGCAAATTATTACAAAATATAGCCCTTAAAATTTCAACAGACCATAAACAATTGTTTAGTTAAAAGTAGAAAAAGTAATGCCTGAAACATAAAATAATAATGAATTGTTTAGGCTTTTTCTTCTTCACAACACAAGCTAGACACAAATGATTGCCCGACAGCTTTTACACATGGTCATGTACAAATACACACACAAGCACACACTAAACCTCCTTTACAAGATCAAACCTGTGCACACTTCCCTTTGCATCTGTATTTATTGAGGATTCAGTGGTAGAGCTGGAATGCCCATTAAACTCTGTGTGTATATATGTGTTGGAGACACAGCTAGTCTTCCACAGGATGGAAGAATGTAGACTGTAACTTTCTTTTCTTAGCCTTTTGGTCAAGCTCTCACTGGGTGCCCACGGCCACAGCTAATAATCACCATAATGCACCAGAGAGAGAGACATGGCTGTCTGCACAGTTAGCAGTGACAAGGAAGACAGTACAATGTAAAAGTTAAAAATAAATAAATAAATAAATAAAAACACCAGTAGCTTCTCGTGTGAATTCAAATCAGTTTATTTATAAATCCCTTTCATAAACCAGTTTGTCAGCAAGTGCCTCACAAGGAAATGAAGCAGGGACTGTACAAAATACTGACTCACTGTAATGGATGTTTGTGGCTGCTTTGAGTTAAAATGAAAGGACAGTCTATTGTTTCATCCTTATCCAAATCCTTCTCTGCAGCTGCATTTTAATGCAATATGGTGACATTTTCTGATAGTACCTGGTCTCATATTTCACCAGATGTATTGTATTGTATTGTATTTTAATAGCATATTCAGATCCTATATCGGTGTTAGGTATAAAAGATGATTTTTGTCCTGTTGTCAAACCATAGTTGGACTCATGTTTTGCAGACATTTATTATTTCTCATCTCCTCCCCTTTTGTGTAACCTTTTTTTCCCCTCTTCTCTTATTTAGAATTCTTCTCCACCCTTCCAAACCTCTTCCTCCTTGACTTGATTGTAATCACACTCTCTATAATTGTGTTGTACTATTAAAACAGCATGTTTTGTTTGGGTAGAATCTTCTTCCCTCGAGATTTTAGATCGACAATGTTTCCTTTGTGTTGTGGATGTATGACTAATTTTCCTCTTCTGTCCTGTGTGTAGGATCGTAAGCTGTCCAAGTCTGAGCGACAGCGCTTCAAAGAGGAGGCCGGGATGTTGAAGGGTCTCCAGCATCCTAACATTGTCCGCTTCTATGACTCGTGGGAGGGACCATGCAAAGGAAAGAAATGTATTGTTCTGGTCACTGAGCTCATGACGTCTGGCACGCTTAAAACGTGAGTACATGAGCGATAAAATCAGTTTTCCCTGATAACAATTTAGAAAATTCACACAAATTTGCAGTGTTGTTAGTGTTTAACAAACACACACTCAAACATTTTCAATCACCTGTTTCCCCCCTTTGCTTTTGAAGGCCACTGTCATTACAGGTGATGACTCACCCCCAGTTTTTTGTTGAAATGTAAAATTTACACGAACACACACACACACACACACACACACACACACACACACACACACACACACTCATACATATGCTGGACCAATTTGCACATTTCTGTATTTGCGACTGTGGAAACAGCCTTTCACAGTTGTGTCATAAACCCTTCACATCTCAGCATGATTTCTGTGCCGAGTGCAGCTGTTAGCGGGCCGTCAGTATGTGTCTCGGGGTACAGTATGTGTCTGTATGTGTGTTATATACTGTATTTATGTAACTGAGTGCCTGTCTATGTAATTAGGTGATCTTAAAGAATGAAATTATTTCACTTCACAATCACTCTGTACTGTAGCTCTGTCAATTCCTTCTAGTTGTGGTGTCTGAAGCATATTTTCATCTAATTCTAGCCTCATATACACAGAATTAGTTGGTAAAGCTCATGAATCATGGGTAGACTTATTCTTATGTGTGTTATGAACTGTTCATCTGTACATGTGTTTGGCACATCAGTAACAGGGGCGTCTGTCAGTCTCTCTCCTCATCACTGAATTCTCTGTGGAGAATTGATGTGTCTGTGGCCGTCATTGTCCATGCTATGACCGCATGCCAGTCTCTCTGCTGTACAGAATAGATGTTCGGCTGTGAATACAAAAGCGATTGTTGAGCTCCTGAAACAATAAAAGCTTAAATGCGGGGCGAGTGGCACACGGTGTGCCCCATGCAGTGCATCGTGGGACATCGGCCCACCTGCCAGCTGCTGCTTCTGCTGCAGATTCCTCTCATTCCTGACGGAGAGACAGACAGACAGGGAGAAACCAAATGAGACGCATGGGGAGGGGGGCAGACTGATGGATGACCACACTGATAGTAACATACAATTAGTTTCAATCACAGTGACAGAAAGAGGAAGATGGGAAACAAAACAGAGCAGCAGATACTGAGAGAATCAGCTAAAGAGGCTGAAAGATGCACAAAGTTAGATTAACAGACAAATACATAACTAGATGTCCAGTTAAAAGGCAGCTAGGCAGACTGACTGACAAACTAGTGACCCACCTGTGACTCCAGAGAATGAATCCAGTAGCACAGTACTAACAAGGACAGTAGCTCCCTCCAGTGGAAGAAGGAAGAAGCTTCATGAATTTGTTAATAAACGCAGCACCTGTGCAGATGCTCTCAAATCTGCATCTATTCAGCATGTTGAACAGTAAACTGAAGTGAGATTAACCAAGCTTTTCCAGCCCCCTCTTGCTCTCTACTACCTGCAGTGTAAAAAAAATGAAAAATGAATGAGTGAATTGAATATTCAGATAAAAGTAGTTTTGTCAAACCAGCAGTCTATAACTTATTTTACAATCATAGATGACCAAGAAAACCAGCAAATATTCCCTTTTAAATGCTGGTTTCAGTAGTTTTTGTCATTTTTGCTTATAAAAATCACTTAAATCACTGTTAATCAACCAATCAAATCATCAGCTAAACTCTTTTAGCTCAGCGAAATATATGCAGGACACAAATTCTTCACAAGTGCATGCATGTTTTTACAAGTATGTTTAGTGCATTCATGTACATATATGAACAGATTCAAGGCTGTGGAGTGATTTGGCCGTCATCCAGATGAAGACTCAGAAAGGAGAGGGACTCTTGTCCACTGAAGTGGTGGAAAAAGTGTGAGAGATGGCGATAGGGAAGGAGGGAGATGGTGAGGATGGAAATACTGACCAGCATGGGTTCGGAGTGTTAGAGGCCCCTTATCTGTGCGTGTCCTTTTGTGTGTGTGAGACAGGGGAGGTGGCAGAAAGGCATGTTTGTGTACGGCTGCTGTTGCATTTGTATGTCTGTGTTTCATATCTACGTATTTAGGTATGTGTGTTGAAAATAGGGCATGGTTGAGTGATTGTGTGCGGGTGAGACACTTTGTGCAGTGTCAGTCCAGCATCGCATGCCACAGGGTTTAACTTGTCTGTCAGCACTGTTCTGACTTCAGAGAGGGAGAGAAAGAAAGCAGAGGAGACAGGCGAGGTAGATGAGTACGGGTAGGTAAAGCGAAGGAAGGTAGGAAGCGGAAAAGAGGGTGTTATTTCTTAAGAGATACATGAGAAGTAGAAATAAAAGTGAGAAATGGAATGTGATGGAACGGGGGTGGATGTGAGGAAGACGGATAGGCTGTAAAAGGTTTCAGTGTAAACACTAAAGTTAAAGGACTTTGGGGTATGTTAACTTAAAAAGTCCCCAAAAGATTATTTTCTGTCGGTTAACATGTCCCAGGGCAAACTTTTGATGAAAATATGTTAATCCACCCAGAAATTTGTTTTCTTTCGAACTGAACAGTAGGAGAATAAATTTGGTATGTTCTAGTAGTATTAACATTGCAGGGCACTGCTGCATTGAAATGATAGATGGCAGCATCTGTGACAGCTTTAACTAATTTTATACCTGGTGTGAACCATGTAGCATGACCAATAATACTGAAATAGCTGGTTAATCCTATGCTAAGTGCAGAGGAGAGAATGCACTGAACACTGTTTATTTTGATTCCAGTCAGCAGAGATGCTGCCTGCCGGCCTGACTGGCATTCAGTTTCCTCTGTATTGGAGGGTATGTTGGATGCTGCTGCAGATATCCCCATGTCAGCTGACTTTGCAGTGAAAAATCACCACTCAGTGTTTTCTCTGGGCATTGGTTTAATGATGGTGGGGAAAGCAGGTCTGCATCTTATGCATCAAGGCATTATATTTCATAAATTGATCACATGACGAGTGAAAAACGTTGTCTGCAGAGTAACGTCCAGCTATAGCTGTCAAGAAATGTAGTGTTATATTTCCTGGTGAATTTGAATGGGGTAAAATTATAAAGTAGCATCAAATTAAAAGATTCACGTTTAAGTATCTTAGAATGATGCTTAGGTCCAGCACTTGATTAAATGAACATAGTCTACTCTGGTAAAGACACAGGGTCGCAGCTGTATCTTGTAGTGCCACTGGAGCTTAACCCAACAATCTGCGGGCTGGGTCAGGGCAGATTGGTGTGTGTGATGCTGAGACTTGTCCGAGCTGCTGCTCATCAGCTAAGATAGATTTGCTGTTGCTGCATTATTAGAGCAGCTGTTGACAGTCAGGATCTCCGGAGCTGCCAGTGATGCTGCAGCCAGACTCACTGATGCTGCTCTGCACCAGGTCAGCTGTCTGGACCCGGAGCAGGAAAACTGAGAGGGTATCACTGGTGGAGACAACAACAATTCAGTCAGCTTACAGTTATTCACCAGGACTATGGGAAAAATCAGTTTAACCTAAGTTTAAAGCTTGGTAATGGAATTAAATGCAGTAAATAGAATAAGAACAAGATTATTTTGAGCTCTAGGAACCAAACTGCTTTACCACATAACAAAAATTAGCTTAAATCAAATTGTTTTACTCAATATGAGGCAGTAAAATTTACACAGAACAGCAGAATTAAATGAATCAAAAAGAATCTTCCTCATCAGGGGATCAGAGGGTGACTGAGGAGCACGTCCTGCTTACCAGGTCTGACTGTGTCTGTTTGGCACTCCACTTGAATTTCACTGACGAGCTGAGCAGAGAAAGTCCCCAACAGATGAACTTCGATTGTGATTTTAAATTAGCTGATCAGGAGTGAAAGACAATGTTGAATGAGTTCTCTAAACTCTCAAAGAGAAGTTTTGACAGAAGCCTTTTCATCATATGTAATTTAATCAGTAATAATGACAGTGTGCTTTGCTGCTTAAGTTGAATTGTTCTGTTTGCAAAAATGTATTAAGTCAAAAATATTAGGAAATATTAGTCTTGGACACAAGCGTGTAAACCTTTTACACCTTACTGTGTCAGTCCTGTGTGTTTTCGGCTGGTATTAATGTCCAGGTTAAAACAGATATCTTTTTAAACCGATAAAATGAGTCTAAAAGTCCTGTTTACCACACAGACACCAGAATATCTCTCAATGGCCGCCTGTCTTTTGTGTGTGTGTGTTTTTGTGTGCATGTTCATGTCTGTGTGAATTTATGATGCATCTCTTTAAGCTGGAATTGTCTTACAGTAATCCACTTTGGTTGTGTAAGCTTTAATCTTTAATTGAAGCATTATCCGTGTTTCCACCACAGCACTATCTTGTCTGACTGTTGTCTGCCTCTGCATGCTTTGCTTTGCCATAATTCATTTCCACCCTTGTTGATTTTCAGTGTCCTGCAGTAACACTTCAAAGTGTCACCTGAGTGAAGCTAAAACTCAGTTTTGTAATGCTACACTTTTTATAATATTTGATATGAGAAACATAAGAGGCCAGCTTTGTATTTTGTGTGAGTTGTTCATGAAATTGTTTCACCTATTTTTAGCTGGGTTTTTTTGGAGCGTCTTTCAGAGAACAACCATGTTGGCAGATATTATGTCAGGACAAAGGCCACTTAAACAGAATACATGGCTGTTCATTGGGTGTAGTTTGTTTGAAGCTGGTGCTCTGTTTATGTTTTTTTACACTATCTCAGTTTGTTGACTGACTCTCTCTTTGTGTGTGATTTCTTTTTCCTGCAGCTACCTGAAGCGTTTCAAGGTGATGAAAATCAAGGTTCTGCGTTCGTGGTGCAGACAGATCCTCAAAGGCCTTCACTTCCTGCACACCCGAGCTCCACCCATCATTCACAGAGACCTGAAATGCGATAACATCTTCATCACGGGGCCCACGGGCTCAGTCAAGATAGGAGACCTGGGTTTAGCCACGTTAAAGAGGGCCTCCTTTGCTAAGAGTGTCATAGGTAGACACATTCCTTATCTCTTCAATGCAGACATGCTTGTCTGTTGTCAAATTTCAATTTGTATGTCAGAATGAAACTTTAAGGTTTGAATAGGTGAATAAAGTTAAACAACTGACATAATTTATGTGAGTTTGACCAAACAATAACCACTTTACGTGCACATATCCAAGACATGAACACAGACACATTCTGTACACACTGCACTTGCCCACTGCAGATTAACTTTACTGCTTATAAAATGACTGGCTGTTAAAGTAAACTGCAGGTATTTGAAAAGTGAAACGCACACCAGGCAGTCTGCTAGAGAGCTAGGATTAAGCTGTCTGGAGATGTTATGGCTGCATACACACACCCTGCATATAATACAGTGTATGTTCTGCTCCATATAATATTTTGTCAGCTTTTCAGTGGTCTAGTTGTATAGTTGACCACAGGTATTCTGGTATTAACGTATTTTCTCACACACAGAATACCTGAATGCAGTCTCACTCTCATGCACTTGGGGCAAGAATGATATGCTTAGTAAATCTCACAGCTGCTTTGTAGTAATTACGCAAACCTCAAGTATTTGGACACATGAAAAAATCCACACTCAACAAACATTACCAGGCTGCTATGCGGTACCCATGGTGAATTTTACATTTCCAGCTGCGTTGACTGAATTTTTCAGATTTAAGTCCTGTCCTCACCATAACGTTTTAGTATGTGTTATGTAAATGACTGGGCCTGTTTGTTTTTTAGCCATACTTAAACCTTGTAGTGTGCACGTTAGGACTGTGTATTGTGTCATTTCATTTATTTGCAAGATAATACATGTATGTGTTTCCCAGAGTGATCAATGCAATAAAAATATAATTGTTTTCCCTTTTAACAGGTACCCCAGAGTTTATGGCTCCAGAGATGTATGAAGAGAAGTATGATGAATCTGTGGACGTCTACGCCTTCGGGATGTGTATGCTGGAGATGGCTACCTCTGAGTATCCCTACTCTGAATGCCAAAATGCTGCCCAGATCTACAGGCGGGTTACTAGTGTAAGTCTGCATTACTTGTACTTGTTTTTTTTTGTTGAGTGCTGGGAGTCAGCAGCTGTGAATGCTGGTAGGCTGTTGAGAAAGCCAAGTTGTGACATTTGTGTGGTGGATGTAAAGGCGTTGTTTGTCTTTTTTTATCTACATCCTCCTCCGCCCCGGCTCTCTCTGCCATTCCCCCCATACTTGTTTACTGACTATATTAATAAGTTTGGCATGAGCTGCAGGAGATTCAGTCATATGACAGTGTTTTCACTGATTAGTCTATCTCTCTCTCTCTTGTTCTCCAGCCCTCCCCACCTCACTTTTACTAAATGAAACGAGAGAACGTTTTGCGATCAGGTCACCCCAACCGCAGAGCCTGTAAACATGTTGTCGTTCTGACCCATGAGTACTCAGTAGTCATTACTACACTATTATGAGAGTCCTGAGCACTCATGGGTCGACCACACCCATCTTTGAACTCATCCTTCATTTTTATCTCAGCTGCACATCTGACTACCTCTTTGGTAGTTTCCACTACAGTATATGTCTCCAGGTCTATATTTTGCCATGATGGCGCACTCACACACACAGACTCACAATGTGATATCAATACTATCCACTCTGTTATAGTTAATTTAAATCCCAGAAAAAACAGTCACACTAGAACATGTTTGGCTACTTTTTTTTTCCACCACTAGAGAGCAGTACTGAGAAAACCCTGTCATGTCAGGCCAAAACTAATGCCCCCTCAACAGAAATTGTTCTTTTGGCCTTGAGCAAAACACTCTTAACCTTAGTCCTGTTCAGTAGCCAGAGGTATTGATCTCACTGAGAGAGAGCTGAAAATAAATGAACCATATAAACGTTCTCTGCAACAAAATGCGCCTTATATGAAAAAAAAAACAAAAACATTTGAAATTACATTTTTTGTCAGTGTTCTGAATAGTTGCTAAAGCTCTCTCCGCTGCAACCCCTCAAAAACTATATCAGAATGAATCTCCACTTTCCACTCTCCGCTCTGTTTATTGACAGACAAAAAGCCTTTTGCATCAACCCATCTGACTGAAATGCACCTAATTCCCCTTTAGTTTTTATAACCTTTCTAGGCTATGTAGGCTATGATAAAAAAAGAAAAGAGAGAGACAGACACCAAAACATAGACAGAGAGGACAACAGATGCAGTCATGGGCTCTTTTAAGTTAAGTGCTGCTGAGGTCATCGCCCCAAAACACACACACACACACACACACACACACACACACACACACACACACACACACACACACACACACACACA
>JBBMJY010000015.1:7535177-7548993 GCA_037833715.1 Toxotes lorentzi | reverse complement strand
CACACACACACACACACACACACACACACACACACACACACACACACACACACACACACACACACACACAGGCAGATGAGAGCTATCTCCCTCATTTCCTCATGGGATCCAGTTCAGCTCTGTGGAGGCTGACAGTGATGGTTAATGGACCATTGGAATTTACTAGAAAGCTCTCTTTCTCTCTTCTCTGTCTCTATTATCTCTCCTTTCTCTCTGCATCTCTCTCCTAACACGTCTTTTATTTCAATTCAGTAAAGCTTCATTGGAAACACCAAATCATTTTTATGTTGCTGAAACGGTGCAAAAGAAAGAGGATGCTCATCAAACATGTGAACACATTCTACTTGATCAAATGCAGTTTTTGCAAAAACAACAATTATAAACAAAGGAAGGATTAACACCAGGATCCCTAAATATTTGGTTGGTAATACTACAGAAAGGCATTACTGTTTACTCATGGATGAGTGCAGCATCCCCTTCAGCTAAAACAAGTGTTGCTTTTACCTCAGGTGAAGTCAAACATTAAATTTTAATGGTAACTTCAGACACAAGCTGCAGCAGTGGATTTTTTTCTTTTAATATGTCATCCAGAAAAAAAAAGCTGATGTGTTCCTAACATGCCATCATTTCTACTTCACTCTCAGTATTTTAGATAACGATAAGGAGACCCCACCACCAGTAATTCAATTTTTGTGGTTACTCCCATATTCTTTAATGTATGCCCTAGTTTCTGTTTCAGTATTCAGTACTGGAAGTCACCATCCATACTGTCCAGCCAGAAAATTCAAATTGAAGGGTTTTGGATAAAGATTGCCTCTCTGCCTCTTAACTCTACTGTGAGAGAAACTATCCAGGCCCTTGTCTTTCTGTCCCCGAATCTCTCAGTTCAATTTACAAAGCTTTATAGGCAGAATAAATTCAGACACTATGCTTCAGTCCATATGTGTGTCTGGTCCTCTGTGCCCCACTGTCCTGACACTGTCCTTCCGTATTCCCTTCACTCATTTGCAGAAAACTGAAATTACTTTCCCAATTTAATCAAACCATATTTGATTACCTTAGTGACCTCAACTGTGTTTGTGTGCAAGTGTTTGAGTAATAACTTAATAGCAGTAATCTTATATATTGGAAGCAACAGAGCATTTTGTGCAGATTGTTGTATTCATTCAGCAAAACATCTCGTCAAACAGCTAGCTTCAGCTGTCTGTATTTGTTATTGTCACATTCACACACACACACGCAAACTTGTGACAACCCCAGGGTGCCCTAGTCACCTGCTTCCTTTCATTTTGTTTCCTCATCCATCCATCCTTCCAACTTTCCACCCTCCATTTCTCACTGTGTCCTCACCCCCAGTTAACCCCAGTTTACTGGGGTTTGGCTTGTAAAGCCTTCTCAGCTGACATGGTCTGCTATTCCGTTCAATTTATTTTTGGAAGTTTTGCGGTAATATTTTTTTTTGCCACCACATGGATCTGAATTGGCTGCTTGATCTGTCAGTTGAACTGGTGGTGGGGTCACAGGATATGAATTGTGAGGCACTGTCAGACAATTAAAAGTAGACATTCTTGTAATTTTTTTTTTCCTTCTTGTGGATTACTGGATAAGTTTACCTCCTCAGGCCTCTATTAAAAAAAAGTCAGCATAGACATTTTGAACTGGTGACACATCTACGTGAAGACACCGATGCAAGCATGTGCAACAAAGTGAAAATGCACCACACTAAACATTTTAATTGCATATAGTACATCATACAGTGTATTTTTTCACTATGAAAATACTTTTTTAATATATAGAATTCATACAGGAGGGAACTGAAAGACTGAGCCAGGACTGTGGCTCAGTCTTCTTTATGGCTCATCCTCTCATACCTTCACATACAATGTTGTTGATGTTCTTCATGGTCCTTTTCCTTCTGGAACATTCCTTACCTCCAATCAGCCTTGTTAAACTAAAATCTAGCTTTCTCCCTCTTTTTCTCTCTCTATCTCTCTCCTTCATCCTCCCTTCTTCTGTCAGACTTAATACCATTACTTCCTCCATCAGTCCTAACTTTGTTTGGCCCTGGAATCTCAGCGTGTGTGTGTGTGTATGGAGAGGGAGAAAGAAAGACGGAAAGAGAGAGAGGGAGAGAGAGATGGGTGGTTGTTATGCAATGGTAAACTGGGGAGAGGCAGGAGAGAAACAAGCCAAGAAAGTAAAGGAGGAAGGGAAGACGGCTGGAGGAAGGAGCAGAAGAAGCTGGCCATTTGCTGGCACGAACAGGTTGAGAGCAACAGTCAGTTCATCTGCCTGACCAGCCGCCACTTTAGACTAAAAACTAAAAACTTTTTTCAAAAACATCTGTCAGTCAAGTGACTCTCTAGTCCACTTGAGTACTTCCTAGGTAAGTTACTCACCTTTTATTTGATCATCGTATCTATCCACCTCACTGCCTGTCATTTAGCTGTTAATATTTTATAGCCAACAGGTCATTTACTTATAGTTTCTATATTCTGTCTTTTACTTTGGGTTTCTCTTTTCATCCTGAGTGAGTTGTTCCATTGCTTTCAACCTGCACTCATCTTTAAGAGTTAGTTCATACAAGCATATCTAATATATTCTGTGTGATTTGAGGAAATTGGTATCTGTTAGGAAAAGTTTGAAAGTTTTTGTCTGTGTTAATTACTCATACACAATCAGCAGGGCCTGCTCAGCACAGAGCATGACTGGAATGTTAATTGCTTAATTGTACCATGCAGTGCACCTGTGTGGAAGCATCTGCATTCGTTGCGTTTCTCCACTCATTTATTCAGGTTTTTCCTTTAATTTGTCACATGTCTGTGTTGTTTATGTCCTCTTGCCCTGTCTTTTTTTTATTCAGGATTTAGGTTCAGTTCCAGACCTGCTTCTCTTTTCTTCAGTCTCTATTTTGTTCCTCCATTAGCAGCGTTTGAACAAATGGGCCGGTCATTAAGATGCCTTCTGGCGAGCTGTGCAGCTGAACTTCTGTTCACTGTTGGGCCTCTGAACGGTGTACCTAATCTTTAGAGGTTTTTTGGCACTTGAAAATAACCATTTTCTCATCGTATCGGTTAGCACTGAAACCCAGCTCCAATGTGCTGCATCATGCTAGTATGTTGTCTTTTAGCTTTTTCCTTTTTTACTGGATTTAGTTGTACATTTTTCTACAGGAAGGCTTTTCCAGTGTTGCCTTTGCTATTATTAGGCCTCAGAAGTGCCTTTTTGTAGTGCCCAGCTTCAGAGTGGGTTCCGACTGTTGTCTTTTATTAGTCTTTTCCTTTAAAACCTATTGTAGTGTTCTTCATTCATTATTTATTCCTGAGAGCACATTTTTGTTTGTCACTTTCACTTTTTACACAATTCCTGTATTTTATTTGTCCTGTTATCCATTTTTCTATATTGAAGGGTAATTCTGCTATGCCTAATTTTATTGTGCAAAACAAAAACAAAACAAAACTGCAAGAAAACATATATCTGTTTTCTGGAACAAAAGGGTTTCACAGAATTAATGTACAGCCCATGTATTGTTGCGTGTGTGTTCAAAGATTGCTACCTGGCTTAAATCTCTCCTGTGCATGAGTGACAAAGAACACATCTGCTTTTTAGTTCTTTCTGAACTCCAGCAATTTTATCTTCCCTTTTGTGTGTGAACGCCTGTGTGTTTGATGACTCTTCATCTTCCTCTAAAAGCTTCTTCTGTCTTCACTGCTCTTCTTTCTCTGTGTGTGATTTTGCAGGGAGTGAAGCCTGGCAGTTTTGACAAGGTAGCCATTCCTGAGGTGAAGGAAATTATAGACGGTTGCATCAGAACGAACAAGGACGAGAGGTGGGTCACACAAACACAAGCTATCAACTGAATCTGCATCTGTTGACATACAGCGGTGTTTTTGGATTTGTTTTCTTTCCACCATATTTTTTGTTAGATTTACAGTCAACATTTGCAGTCGTTGTCTAAGGTAATAAAATGAATCGAATCACAACATTGTCACTACACAAATGAATGCTTTATGATACAATTCAAATGAGTTTGTGACTTTCTGCCCAGTTTTAATCTACACAAGCAGAGAGACTGAACTCAACAAGAGCCCACAAAACTAAATGACACTATGTGACATATGTGGAAGGTTGTCTTTGGACTAAATGATGTTCTCATTCCCAGCAGATTAATGACATGCCATGTCTCTCCTGTTAGCTTATAAATTGGAGACCAGCTCACGCGGCATTTCTAGTATTGAATACGTTTGTACCAAGTAATATCATGAAGTAAATCCACTTCTCCCTTTTTTTTCTTTTCATGTTTGTGTACATCTAAATGTCATCTTTCTTTACCTCATTTTCCTGTGTTCTACATCTTGTTGTCTCCTCTAGGTATGCCATAAAGATCCTGTTGAACCATGCATTCTTCCAGGAGGACACAGGGGTCAGGGTTGAACTGGCAGAAGAGGATGATGGAGAAATGATCGCCATCAAACTTTGGCTCAGGATAGAAGATGTCAAGAAGCTCAAAGGCAAAGAATTATTTTATTTTATCGTCTGATAAAATTCTTTTATATGTGAAAGAAATATTTGTTTGTTATTTTAGCATTGTAAAATTCCCATTAAACACATACCTATAATCATATTTGCTCTAATTTGGCAAATACTGATGTGTAGCAGCTTTTCTTAGATGCTCAAAAATCAGATTGTATCACTAGCGGAGGGGCAGCTGCCTGACCAGCAGTCTGTTTGTTTTTAGGCAAATACAAAGACAACGAAGCCATCGAGTTCTCTTTTGACCTGAACAAGGATGTCCCTGAAGATGTGGCCCAGGAAATGGTATGCATGAAGCAGGGAAGGATGTAACGGAAGGATGGATGCTGGAATGAGTGGTGGGAGGAAATGATGGATTTAATCAAAAGAGAATAGACTGGAAGGAAGGACACTGGATAGAAAGAACTATATGGTTAGGAGAGCTGGGGTTTATGTACAAAGGCTTGGCGTTTTGGAGATGGTGATGGATGCCGTTAAGAAATGTTGCCTTAAAAAGAGTGTCTGTCTGACCCTCCAGGTTGAGTCTGGCTACGTTGCAGAGGGTGACCATAAGACCATGGCCAAGGCCATCAAGGACCGTGTGTCTCTGATCCGTAGGAAGAGAGAACAAAGGCGGCTGGTACGGGAGGAACAAGAGAAGAGAAAAATAGAGGCGGAACAACAGCTACAACAGCAGCATCAACAAGAAACTCTCAAAACTTCACACACACAGGTTTGTTGAATTTGTTAGTCAGTCTGTGAGTATATTTTAAGATGTTGGAACGACAGACCGATCAGGAGTTGTCAAGGATGTTTTTTTTAAGGTTTTTAAGTCAGTCTATATTGTCCTTTTTCCAGTTGTGGTATTCTCTATTTGAGTGTGGTCAGTGTTGATAGATTTCTTTTTTACTACCTTCTCTTTAGTTTAGTTTAACCTTAGCTTGTGCTTGTCTACAGGCAGAGGCAGAAGAGACTGAAGTGGAGCAGCAGCAGCATCATTATCAACAGAGCGGCATTTCACACACATGTAAGACATACTGCATATAGCAGATTTTATCGATATAGTAAACCCCTGCATTATGTAGACAAGAATATTCTGGATTTCAGAGCTGTATTAGTATTGTGAGGGACAGGAGAAAAGGTTACCATCCTTGTATCACAACACATTTTTCTCTCTCAGCTGAAGGAGGCTTGGACAGCGGCCAGGGTTCCTCAGTTTTCTCTTCAGACTCCCCCCACCTCGGTCAGCTGACCATGTCCTACAGCTGCCCCCCTTCCACCCAGCCCCCTTCCCAGCCCCAGACCCCCTATCCCTCCACCCCCTCTGCAACCACGCAGCAGCACCCAGGCTACGCCCAGCCGCTACAGCCAATGGTGAGTGGTGATGTCATCTACATTAGACAAAATGCATGTGTAGGTTTCATTTGCACTTCTCATCAGTTTGAAGTGAGCACTGTGTCGTGGTTTGGGAGTGGGAGTGAGTTGGAGTGACGTTTGCAGTGCTTGTGAGCGGGCTGGGAATTCTGATAGCCGTTATGTGTTGAACAAAATACATGGGAGCATGCTGCTGATTGTTTTTTATTTGGAGATGATAACCTTTAAGCTGAAGAAGAAGAATGCCAGAAGGTATTTCATTATTTTCTTGCCCGGTGAGGCATGTTACCTGCAGTATTGTGCAGAGAGAAAGCAATGCATTTGACAAACACAGCACAGTCTTGCCAATATTTTAGCCTTTTGGATAATCAGTTATAACGCTGTCTGATATTTATTCCAGTCTTTAGCTTGTCAGTCAGTTGTTAGTTGAGGTAATCAGTCAACCACTCATTTATAGTTCTTCAGCAAATGTAGCCACTCAGTTTATGTTGTATTTCATTGTAAAAGTCTGCTGTTCACTTTCTCTTTAGCCTCCTAAGACATCATGCATATCTTTCCCTCAGTCCTGCCATTTTATCAACCAGTTATGTCTTTCTTTCACCTTCCCTCAAACCTCCTTGCACTGAATGTTCAGTTTTGTTTTGTTATGATCCCTCAACAACCTAGTTGTTGCATCCATTGTCTGTTCAGTTACTACTCTTTTTGTTATAGTTGTTTTGCTGTATATTTCTTTGTTTTCATATTTCTAAACTTGTTTTATACATTCATATTTGGGTATATTTGCTTGGATACTCATCAGCCCACACTCCTACTCCTTATGGCCCATGGATTTTTATGTGGCTTCCTTCACTCACTCAGGGGATGTTTCCTGAACATACTTGCTGTTTTAACCATAATCCTCCATTGTTGACCTTTTTGCAACCCTGAGTCAAATTCCTTGCTCGTGAGCACCTTCTAAATAATTTCTAATAGAGAAGAGAAAATTTCTCATTTAATTCCGACACTAGACTTTTACATCTGGTGACCTTTTGGACACAAATGTTGTCTGACTTCCAGATTACCGGAACCCCCACTGACTGATTTTATTGTTAAATTGGATGATTATTTACTTTGTAGGCTGATTAAATAACTCAATGATAGTTTTTTAGGTCTTCCTTTGAAGTAACATAACATTTCTAAGTAGACTTGTTTTCACATCAACTGTCATTTCTTGGAACCAGCGGACTCTGTGTAGACACACTGACCTGGTTTATTGTATTTAATAACTATTTCATGAATTAGTTTGGATAAGCATCCTTCCCTTTTATGCAGTGATGTGTTTATTTATTTTTTATTTGGTTTTAAATGATATTGACTTTAGACTTGTCATTGTTTCAGTTTGTCTTTCATTTTTCTTTACTGCATTTGATAATAAGATCATTTGTGAGTCTTTCTCCTATTGTATTTTTGTTACACATTTTTATATATTTAACTTGAAATTTAAAACTGTAACTATTTATTTGTTTTCTTCACTTAATCTCTGACTTTTATTGTTTGTAAAAAAAATTTTTTGTGTTTGTTTTTCATGTTTATCCCACCCTCTTCCATCACCCCTCCCTGGCCTACAGTCTGTGTCACGCCGTCGTCGAAGTCGTAGCATGTCCATTTGCGTTCCCCCCTCCTCCTACTCCTTTTCCCATGCTCCTCCGCCTCTGGCAGTTCCTCCAAAGAAACCCTCCACCCCTCCTCCAGATCTGTCCTCCTCATCCTCCCACATCACCACCTCCCCCTACATGCCTCTCACTGCCGAGAGGGATACTTTTGCTGGGCGCCTCTCCAAGGCCCTGGAGACAGTCCTACCCCTTCACTCTGCCTCCCCTCTGCCCAGGGCCAGGCAGCGGAGGGCCAGTCTACCTGCCCTGTTCTCCACCCCTGTAGGTTCACAGTCTTAATCACCAGAGGCCACAGAGGTGGTGACAACCAGAGAGGAAGGGAGAGAGAGAGAAGGATGAAGGGTATGGGCCACACTGGTGTCTGAAAGTAGAGATAAGAAAACAGCTTTTTTTTGTGTTGTATTTATTAGAAGAGTGCCATTTTCACTGTAAACGGAAATCTCTTGCAAATTCAATGTACTGTTCAAGTAGCAGTAATTTTTCTGACTGTTGGATGATACAGAATGAATGAAACGATTGTAAAGGACACAGTATTTTACAGCTATGCAGACACACATAGAGGAAACATGTAAACAACCACACAGAATCAGAAAATGTCATTTATCAGTAAATTGAAAGATGCTCAGTAGAAAAACATCTTGAACTGATTTTTACCCTTTACTGAACATTTATATGTATAAGTCTGTCCTCTCAATTGTTTTCCCCAGAAAAATAGTAGGTAGAAAAATGCCATATCTATATTCTAAAATTAAGACATTTTAAGTGTCACCCATATCTCGAGTAACTACATTAATATGACCTCAGTCTTTGTTTGCTTTCAGACACTGCTGTGAGTTTGTTGTTCTACCCCTCCATTTTTCTTTCCCACTCTCTCCCTCTAATAGACCACCTTTGTTTTTTATATTAAATACAGAATGACTTTGTTGACCCTTAACTTCACTCTAAGGTACAAATACCTAATACCCTGTGCATCTGCCCTCGGGAAAACTGCTCATGCTGTAGCTCGCTGTTGGCTTCCTAAAGCCTTTTTTAGGCAAAGAAAAAAACCTCATCAGTAATCCATGAATTAGGCCCTCTGCTCTCTCAAAATTGGAATCAGCCATTTATTAAAAAAAAACAAAAAACAAACTTGTTTCTAGGGTTTCTTCATGGACATTTGTAAAAAGGAAAAGTATTATACACAATTATGTATAAAAACAGTCTGCAACCAAAACCCTCATTCTGATTTTGTCATGAAAGCAATTTTAACTGTATACTGGTGATGCAGGCCTGTGCCTTGATTTAATGTCTATTTTGATCCATTACACAGATTCTTTATGTTCCAATGTGAAGTTGCCTGCTGCAGCCTTTCAGCTAAAAGATCAGCATTTTACGGGGACAAGCAGAAATACAAGACATTTTTCTTGAGTGCAGACGCATCAGGATATTGTTGAGCTTAGAGTCAGCGTTTGGCCTTTCCTGTCTTTGCATTAATACTCCACTCTCTGTCTACCTGTGGGCTATCAGTCTGTGTTTGTCTCTTTCTGTCTTGTCTCTGTGTTTTGTCTGTCTGTGTTTGTGCTGTACCAGTGTGTCTCTTGGTTTGTCAACCTGTTATAACCAGCTTTGTATCTTTACATTACCAGTGTGCTTCATCTCATTACTTCTTTCTACAGTTATATGTATATTCTGTTATATCTTCTAGTGTGGAGAGAGAATGTATGTCCCCTTTCTCTTGGCATTGTTTTGAAAGTATGCTTTTTTTTTTGACTATTTGACCGTTTTCTCCATTTCATGTGGGCCTTTGTTGTGGTGCTCTCTCTCTCTCATTCTCTGAGTTTCATTCTTAAATCCATTGTATCTCATTGTCGCAGCAGCATTCAATGCCACACCCCTACAGCGGAGGAACAAGCGCAGGAGGAGGAACAGGAGGGAGCATTCCCCTCCCAACTCTTCCCGACCCCCCTACTATTTTCTTCCCTTCCATCCCCGAGCGCCCCATTTCCTTTTCGCCTCCACCCACTGGGCCTCCAAAGGCCTACAACACCCAGCGACGGAAAAGCACTTCCATTCTCGAGGCACATACCCGACACTTCCAGCCTGCCTACCCTCGCTATGGGAGCAGCCTGCACCCATTTTCTGGGATGGAGGGTGTTGAGACCCCCTCTCTGTTTATGGTAAATCCTGGTTTTGCAAGACTTGGTGTTGGGGAGCCACTTCATCTCCCAGGACAATCGGACCCGAGTTTGTTCGGCTATAAAGACATGAGAGCAGAGCATGAAGAAGCAGTGAGGAGATTAAGTCTAAATCAAGCTGCCTTATTGGATCATTATGAAGCGATGGCGTATGGAGGATACCCAATGACTGCACACCAGCTTGGTCACTTGAGTTTCCATCAGCAGAGGCAAGCAGCAGCAGCTGCTGCTAGTTTGGGTTTTGATCCTGGTCCTCCACCTCAGCCAGCGTTCCTGCACCCTCACATCATGCAAAGAATGAGTGCACATAGTCCAATCCCGCCACCCTTACCTCCCATGAGTGCATCCACTGGTGGTTCTGTTTCTTCTTCATCGTCTGAGGGCTGCTATCCTCCACCACAGCATGCTTCTCCGTCTGCTTTCCCTATTTCTGCACCTCCAATCATGGCTGATGCCCCACCACCTACTGGAAGTGTTTTTGAGTTCCATTTAGCTGCAGCTGCTGCTGCTGCAGCAGCCGCAGGGGACCCAAGCCTCCTGGCATCCAGACTTTACCGAGCTCGAAGAAGCTCCATGGACCTCGCTCTGGAGGATAACACTGGAACCGGATCAGGTGGTTCAGGCACGTACAGTCGTCTCCAGCCAGTGACGGAAGAGCTGTACTCTTATGTCAGTCCTGAGCTCCCCTTACCCCCAGGAAGCCTTCTTCTTCACCACACAGGTGTAACCACAAAGGACAGAAGCCCAGAACCTTCTAGTGACTCTTTGGCCTCCTCTGACGCAGGAGAGTTCCAGTCACCTCCTCCCCCACCTCTCCTCCCCCCATTTGACTCCTCAGCCGCTCAGTCCATCCCTCACTCATCCTCCACTGCTCTCTACGATTCATCAGGGGGAGTGCTCCCCATAGATCCCCAGGGACATCCACCCTCCATGCTGACCTTTCTCCCTCCCACCCTATCCTCCGAGCTCCAGCTTGGGGGAGCATCATCAACTCATCTGGAGTCTCTGATCCAGAGCGCCTGGGCCCGGCATGGAGGGGTGGTGCCAGCCCAACCTGATATGACATACCATGAGTCATTGCTGGCCATGCAGGCCGCAAACCCCACTCTGGTACTGAGTTTAGACCTTAAAACCCACTGGACCCCTGGGTCAATTACTAGTTTAAATTACAGTTGTTTATTTAGCAAAGTCTGAAATTAGCCATTGATTGGTGGATATGTCGTAATTGCTATTTCAGGGTATTTTATTCTCTCCCTTTCTTATTTAACTGCAAATTGTCATCATCTCTCAGACTGAGAAATTCAAGTGAAATTAATCACACTAGAAAAAGCAGCTGAATTAATTTATAATAGTAATTTGACCCAGAGGCCATTATATAAATCCCTGTTGTTTTTATATGCTACTGACCCAGGACCCCCAGCTGATGCTTATTTGTCACCATGTAGTCTTTGGTTGTGATTTTAACTCCCTCCAGACGCACCCCAGAGCAAGTCTCATGGTCTGCCTTCATAATGTCTCAGCATTATTCAGTCCTTGACAGTGTTTGCTTATAGAGGAAGAATCTGTAGAAAAAACATTTGTCGAGATCATGCTTCTGTCCGTGCTCCTTCTGTAAGGATTTACAGAGATGGGGTACGACCCAGAGCACATCTGGGAAAGACCAAGACCAGAAACATCTAATTTCAAGTACAACATAAGAGTCATTATTGTTAAGTAATAATGACTTTAAAAGCAACATTCAGAAGGTAGTCTTTGAGACACTCTCCGGTGTACAAGCTTTATAAGCAAACAGTCTAAGCCCCCTCCTTTCTGTCTTTATGTTGTGTTTTTTGGTTTATTTGTCAATATCAGTAAGTAACATTTTGTCTGTATGTTCATATATGAATGTATATGAGAAATGTGTGTTTGTGCGGGTATACTGTAGGTATACTTGAATTTTTGCTCATACAAATCCAAGGTCCATTTCATCCAAAGTTAAGCAAAAACTAGCATTTGGTGATAATTGTATGTGTAAAAACTTCAGAATATAGCTGTTTATTCTAGACATCTAAATCTACATTGAATCTAAGAAAATCATTGAAGTATAATAAGGCTGCGAGACTTTGTTGATTTGTATGGTCAAACACACAGAAACATACAACAAAACCAAGGGGACTTAGACAAACCTGGCAATGTAACCATGCAGAGAGACATTTCATTTGTGTATTTTAGATTCTTTCTGTTGTGTTGTAATTGCTGAAGATCTTGGCTTCAAGTCAGTTCTTCATGTTAGCATATTATGTTGTTATTTCCTGTCCAGACTGCAAATCAACTTCCTACACAGGGTTCAAAGGTTGCAGTTGAGATTCATTAAACCCTTAGAACGCTGATATTATCAGTGTCCTCTATACTTTCTACATTCTTTACTTTAAATCACTTAAGATCACTGGCTTCTCTTTTCATCTCTTCTTTTGTCTTTATGTCTACATTTTATTTTATGTCATTTATCTTAAATTCTTGATCTTCCTATATATTTATTACATTTCTGTGCTGTGAAATTCTTTATTTTGTTTATGTAACTGTTTGCAATATTAGAAGAAGGTAGGTAGTAGTCTGGTGCAACTATACTTAACTGTAAGCTCCCACCACACTTTGTGACGGCAAGCTTCATGGCAAGTATAAAGTTGCATACAACCTTCTAAGGGTTCAGTAATCAATAGATCATAACTGCCGGGAAAAAGAAAGGAAATCTGCTCAGAATTTTATTTTTATATTTTTTTCTTTATTTATATGACATAAGGATATAAGGATTCACAGGAAAGGTGGGGTTTAGGGCATGTCATAGAGTGATTGGGTGATTTTATTAGGCAGTGTGGCTCTCACTATCCATCTGACATTAAAAACATACAATGGAACAGGACTCAAATACCAGATATTATTGTACCTGGGTCTTTGAAAATGCTAAGTTTAATATTTCAAGTTTAATGTTTGGTGTCAGTATTCCAGCTTCTATTCTGTGCTTCACTGATTGTGTAACAACCACTTATTATGACCGCCAATCACATAGGGTCTGACCTGCATGTAAAGAAAACCCTGTACTTACACCCTGCCTAACCCTGGTAGTGTTGCACATGCTACACTATGAGCTGTGTATATGTGCATATACGTACAGTAGATGTTGGTGTGCATATATCTGTTGCCGGACGGATTTCAGTTCGTAGGTGCTGCCTGTGTGCATGTGTGCATACACAAGAGGAAAATCTAGACTAAAAACACTAGAGAAGAAGTTGCATAAGTACCTTGTGTTTGCACTCATGTACAGTTTATGATCCAGAAGCTAAAAACATTTTCTGATTGTTTCTTTTTTTCTCTCTCCTTTTCCCCAATCTCTCTTGATTTCTCACCCTCATCCCCCCATCGTTTTATATTGCACAAAATTGCATCTCCTCCTCTCTGTCCATCTTTCTGTCTTTCTTTGTCTTCATCTGTTTCTAAGCAGCAGATTCAGGCTCCCCCCCCTCAGCCCTCTCCAGGACCCCCCCTAGTCCCTTCCACCTCCCAGCCAGCTCCCTCTGGGACCTCCCAACAAGTAAGACTACCAGAAACGCAACAGCAGAAACCAGTAAATTCAAGTCACCTTTGAAACATCCCTTTTCTCCTTCCTTTATCAGTTTTCACACATTTACAATGCCTTCCCTTGATGCCCAGATTCTTTAAAGATAAAATCCTAAAATAGACCCACCCTATTTTTGTGCTTATATAGTAATAACTCACATGTCGGCTTTCTCTTTGAAGTTGTTCCCTTTGCTTCAAGGTAATCCCTCCCACAGAGCTGGCACTTTGCCTTTGGTAATACTAGTCTTTTTGAAGAACTGTGTTTGTCTCAAGCACACACCACTGATAGGAACTAATTGCAGCTCTAAACTGATTTGATTGAGCATGAAATTGGATGTTAATTGGAGATCAAATGTTTCTTACCAGAATATGATGGAATTTAATGGGTTTTTTTTTACTACCTAAACATCCATGTGCATGTAAAAGTTTATATTCATACTCTGTGTGTGTGTGTGTGTGTGTGTGTGTGTGTGTGTGTGTGTGTGTGTGTGTGTGTGTGTGTGTGTGTGT
>JBBMJY010000015.1:7502462-7529227 GCA_037833715.1 Toxotes lorentzi | reverse complement strand
TGTGTGTGTGTGTGTGTGTGTGTGTGTGTGTGTGTGTGTGTGTGTGTGTGTGTGTGCGTGTGTGTGTGTGTGTGTGTATTTTCCAAAGTACAAGTTGGGGTTTGTTTGCAGCCCGTCTGTGACAATGTGCCATCCATAACCACACACACGCACGCGCGCACACATACTTATCAGATTAAGCTGTAATGCTTTTAGAGGATATTGCCCAAATGTTCTGTCCAAATGCAATAATGCACTTATTTAATTTGATAGTGTAGGAGTCTGGAATATAAATAGCTGTTTGTAATCTTCTATCAGATTTTGTGGAATTTAAACATTATTCTATCAAAATATATCAAAAAACTCATTTTAGTGGTTTAAGTGCTTCCTAATTTTTGGAATAATACAAAGGAGAAATATGGTGTATTTTGTCTCTGGATTCACATACCTTTGCAAAGCAGAGGGAAAACCACTGGGACAAATCCAATCGCGATCACTAGACTGAAGCTCCACAAAAAGTGGTTAACTGTCCCCTGTCCACACTCTGACCTCAACACATGCTGAAATCTGTTCAACTGTAACACAGTAATACCTATACATTCCTTAATAAATGAAATAAAAGGGCACACCCACACAGGTGTTTTCAGCGCTGGCTGATTAGACCACTAAGCAGGTGAAAGTTGGTTTGAGCTCTGCTGGAAATTACATGATTTCACCAAAAGACTCACAAAACTTGGAAGAGAACGATTGACTTTGTGGCTTAAAATAGTTTTTTTTGTCTTCTTTCAGTTCCTTCAGCTTCAGCTCCATCTCAGACTCCAGGCCAAGGTTTGGGGTTGTCCCAGTCTGCAGGAGTAATCAGCTTACAACAAGCCTTCTCTGAACTCAGACAGAACCAGAATCAGTTTGATCCAGGACCTAGCACGGCCCCAGCCTCCATCCTCTCCACCCATCCTCCTTTACAGCCCGCAGCTGTCCCTGTCCCTTCACATGCTAGCATTGTCCCTCCTACTGTTGATGCTACTGCTGGGATTGTCCCTTCTAATTTAAGCAAAGCACAGGAGCCGGTCTTGGATGCTTCTCTTCCTCCCCCTTCCTCATCCTCCACCCCCTCCTCTGTGTCCACTGTCTGTCTCAGTCCTCCTTGTTCCTCCTCTCCTCCTCCGACTGTGGTGAATCAGTCTGTACTTCAGTCACAGGTACTTTCACAGCCAGGGATGCAGACTGTTTCCCATCCCCAGGGACAAGTACAGGTCCAGGGACAAGCACAAATTCAGCCCCAGGCTTTCACCCTGCCTCAGTCCCAAACAGTTTCTGCTATCGTTACTACATCAGTACCTTCCACTTTACCACTGGCGAGCATTTCCAGCATCGCCCCAACAATGCTCACCTCACCTCCATCTGCCCAGACTGCTCCCCTTGTATCCTCCCCTCCATCCTCCACCCTTACAGCCAATGAAGTCTCATCTCATCCATCAGTCTCTTCCACCTTATCCTCTACTCCTTCCCTCTCCTCCTCTGTTATCCCCACTACTGCCATCCCAGGCCCACAGCTTGCTCCCTCTGCCGCCTCCCATCCAACCCCCCCTCCTTCCTCGTCCTGCTCCCCTTCTGCGGGGCTACAGCCCGTGAACACAATTGTTCCTTCAGTACAGCCAACCTTGGTCCACTCTCAGCCACAGACAGCAGCTCTGCCTGGGCAGACGCATGCACACTGTGGGGAATGTGATACAAGGTTAGAGGTCTTGTATCTTAACTTTATTTTAAAGTTATTTTAACTGATTGTTGCTTATTTAGCCACAAATAAGTCCTTTTGAAGTCATCTTTAAGCAAACCTGCAAAACACTCATTAATATCTGTCTCAGGAGTGAGGCCTCGGCTGAGGCCCAAGGCATCCCGGACGACATCCAAGCTCTGGAGAAGAAGCTGCGATCTCTCTTCATGGATCTGGGTGGAGGATGCTCCTCCACCCAGGGAGACATCTTAGCTGCTGACCCTGCCTCTGGAGCCTCTGTGGCAGGTACCTCGTCCCCAATGGGGTCCAGCTCTACCTCCACCACATCTGTTACCACACCTGGCTCAAGCCTGCCAGTCAATCCTCCTCAGCCCCCCTCCAGCCTCGCGCTGGGGACACTGGGGTCACCTGCTCCAATCCAGGGCCCCGGAACACCTATTTCCACCCCTGCACAGACTGGTATGTAGAAGAATATGCTGATGTGTTTCTGTATGTGTTCCAGTGTTAGTTAACCTGTGTTTATAATGTTGCTTTCTAACTTTCGGATTTAATTTTCTACAGGCATCCCTGCCTCATCCTTCGGTCAGACCACTCCATCTAAAGCCCCCTTATCCAGGGTGCCGGTGAGTGAAACAATTTTGCATTACACAGAGATATCAGTTTAGTTTAGCTGTAGTTAATCCATTAATATTTGTTTAATTACATTGTCAGAGAGCATGTGCGTGTTTTTAGGTTAAGCTGCCAAGCTAATTTACTCTGCTACACTTTTCAAAGTTAAAGCAAGCCAGAGATAGTTTCATTTTTTAGGAATCACAGGTGTTCCATCATGTTTCTACTCTACTTTTCTTACAACTCATCTGGCATGGAAATTTCTTTTAACATTCTCCCCAATGAACTATTCTTATAACCTCTTCTACAAATCTTTTTCTCTCTCATTTCTCCCACTCTGTCTTTTTATCACCCTCTCTTTCTCTGGGATTAGGCCAGTTCTCCTTCTTCAGAACTCCTGCCATCCTTCCCTGGACCTTGTGTAATACAGGTGTTTTGCTCATTTTTAAGAGTGTTGTCTCCGTTGCAATGTAATATTGTATTTATACTGACCTTAACGTGTTTCTGAATGCATCAGTTCTTTGTTGTATCTGTCTTGGACTTAATATGGGTATGTGTTGTTTCTAAACATTGCTTCTGCTTATTTAAATTCTGCTTGATTCAGAATATGTTGAATTTCATAGTGCATACTGAATAATTTAATACTGTTTTGAAGCCTAACTCTATGTGACAAATCCCCAGAAGGAGACAGAAAAACATCCAAAACTAAAAAAAACCCCAACTCAGACGTTGCATCTCCATCATAAACCATCTCACTTCAAAAGAACATCTAAATACACAACAGAACAAGATGAGATGTGAAAATAAGTCTGAACAACACAAAGAAGAAGATAAAAGAGAGAGATTAGGATGTAGATAGAGAATCAGAGAGAGACAGGTGAGGAAAAAGGGTGAGAGACATGGGAACATAATTGGACAGAGAGAGACAGAGGCAGCTGTCAGACAGGCTGAGTGCTGGGTACTCCAGGGCAGAGAGACACTGAACCGACGTTAATTTCCAGACTGTTGTGTTGTGGCTGTGAATACCACTGTCCAAAAATAGACTATCCATTTAGCTAGAGCGGCACACTGAATAGAGAGATATGACTTCATGAAAAATCAGACTCTGCCAAGTCACTCGTCTCTTATGTAACTCTCATGGGCCCACTTGTCCTCTTTGATTAAGATAATCCAACTGTAGCTCACAAGAGACTGGGTTTTAATGATTTATTTTTTAATAGCAGTTAAAATGCTCAAGTGAATAAAAGACCTTATGTGCCCTCTACATCACCTGTTTTTGTGTGTCAGCACAGGAGATGGACTGGGTTCTGATTCACTAAAATTTGGAGGGATGGTGAATTTTTTTTTCAGCTGCATCTTTCTTTAAAAAAAATGCACACACAAGAACAATGTGGGGCACAACAAAAAGTAAAAAATTCAGACAGAAAAGTCCTAATTTATATGTTTTTGTCCAGTTTTGATGAGGTCAAAAATTATACAACTTGTTAGTAAGAGGACCGAGAAATGGGGAAACAGGATGTGTTTGCTTGTTTAATCATGGTTGATTAAATCAGAGCATAACAATGCGGAGCTTTGTGTTGGCATCAGGGCTCTGCGATATGGTTGAAATTCTTATCACTATATTGATAAGGATAATTCATAGTGTTAATATGTATGATGATATAGCAGATGTTTTAAAATAATTAAACTTGTGCTCAAAGCAGCTACTTGTGTTCCACAGTAGTGCAGTACAGAACAAAGTTCTTCATGTGTGTGAAACCAAAAATTCAGTTAACTAAGTTTATGAGTTTTTAAATTCTAGCTTGTTTGGAATCATAAATTTAAACAGCAAAAATTTGCAGAATGATACCACAATAAAATTTGAGAAGGTTGATATGAAAATATTGAATTGTCGCCCAGCCCTGGTAGCCACACATGTCCTTTTGGCTGATCTGTCCTCATGTTGCTAATCAACCACGGTGACTGACCCTGTGTATGTGTGTTTTCTTATTTTTGTGTGTGTGTATCTAAAAGTGTATCTGTCTTCATTCAGTCCCAGCAGCCTCTAGAGGACCTGGATGCGCAGTTGAGGAGAGCACTGAGCCCAGAGACTGTTCCTGTCAGCACACACACACAGGTGAGCTCACACACGTTAACATGTTGTTCTGGTAACTCATACTGACATTGTACTTTATATACTGAATCAATCACACTGCTCAATATTACTCCATTTTCTCTTCACTCAATGCCAACTCCCAGGGCTCTCACAGTGGCATCCCTGCAGTTGGTCCACCAGGTATGCGTGCAGTAGTGAAATTAATTAAATAAATGTATGATTTTGTGTGTCAGTGTCTGTATTATATTTTAAACATTTGTCTTTCAGTACCCTTCTGTCTGGAGGAAGAGAGAGTGTCCTCTCCTGCTCCTCCTCCTGCAGGTGGAATTAAACTTGGAAGATTTCAGGTAAAAGCTCTTTCATGCTACAGACAATGTGTACAAAGTGTTTGATTTTAAAGTAGAAGGTAATGAAGTAACATGTCGTTCTGTCTTTCTCCGTTGCTTTCCCCCCCTTTTCTAACCCTTCTGCCTGTTTAGGTCTCGCTGGCCAGTGAAGAGCCTCCAGTCCAGCGCCCGGCCTGCACGGAGTCTTCCTCCACCACCTCCTCGTCTTCGTCCTCTTCCTCCTCGTCCTCCAGTCTCTCCAGCCCGGAGAACACACTGCACAAAGACTCCTCATCTCCTCTGAGAGGGGGGGGAGGAGGAGACATTGTGGATGGGCTCCCTCAAAGGTCTCTGGGAGGATCTCACCACCCCTCTCCCTTCACCTCACCTTGCCCCTCTCCTAAGCCCACCACTACCATCGGACGCTTCCAGGTATGTCCTGTCTTTGATCTTGTAGGTTAATGCTTGAGGGGTCACAGTCAAGCACAAATAATAAAACAGCCTTTGTTACTGCTGGGTTTTGGGTTAAAGCATCCAATGAACTGATAAATTTACAGGACAAATTTTACAGTATTCCACAACTTATCAAACTTATCTGTTTAATTTGCAATGATCCGTCAAAGTGTAGAAATTATTCTCCACTTTGAGAAACTTAAAGAAAAAATAGTAAAAAGTGAACTTCTTATACAACTCTTCTGTCCTATGATTCAGGTCACCACCAACCCTGAGGCCCGTGTTGGTAGATTCTCGGTCAGTCGTGCCCAGGAGCAGAGCCTGGAGTCCAGGCAGACCCCTCCACCCGCTGCCCAGGCTGCTAACGGACCCAGCGACCCCGGGCAGATTCTGACTCCAGACTCCACTCATAAAGCCTCCCTGCCGAGCCTAAACAACAACTCCTTCAATAACTCCTACATCAGCAGTGACAACGACTCCGAATTTGAGGATGAAGACTTCAAACGTGAAGTCAGCCGCCTCAGAGAAAAGTAAATTATCTCCCTCTCTTCGCCCCAAAATAGTAGGTTGTGCTGTTCCTCTCTTGTCCTCTTTCTTCGCCCTCTAGAATGAGGTTAACCACCCACTTTTCCTCCTTACTTTTCTTCTTTCTTCTTTTCTCGACATGGGATTGCTTTGCCGTTCCAAGAAAACTAGGCCCTCATCCTCATTGTTTCTTTTTTTTTTTGCCTGTCAACGTTCTATTCCAAAGATTTATTATTACTTCTTACCACCGTCAGGCACATGCGTGAGATTCAGGCCCTCCACTCCCGCCAGAAGGAGGAAATAGACAGTCTTTTTACCAGGCTGGGAAAGGTAACTCTCCTTGGCTACATCGGTGCAGACACTGTAAACAGCATCACATACAGAATATAACAAACAGCCATTCTTTTTTTGGTCTTGGCTTAGGTTCCTCCGGCTGCAGTGCTCCCTCCTGTTATAGCTTTGACAGGCAGGAGGAGACGACCTACCAAAAGCAAATCCTCCAAATCGTCCAGAACCAGCTCCACGCACGGCAGCAAGAGTCCATTACAGCCAGGTAGGCTCTTGCCTCAGTTTTTATATTAAAGGCTTAGTTTTAAATTCCAGAAAATAGAACAGATCTTTTAACTTACCTCTTTTTGTATCAAGCTGTGCACATGTGAACATTAGTAGAGACATTCATGGTTCCAAGACGATGAATCCCACAGACTTTGAAGATCCCTTAACTTTTTGTCTAGCACCAGGTTGATATTTGTCTTTTTCATTGAAATATCTCATCTTTTGGAGGGAATCCCATAATATCTGGCATTTTAAGTTATTTTGTGGCCCCTAAACTTTTTATCAAGCATTATTAGGGCAGAACTTCAGTTGGTCCAGTTCATTGGTTTATGATCAGAAACCTGCAGAGCTAATGACATTCTCATCAGCCTCAGCTGTACTTTGTTTTTAGTGCTAATCAGCAAATATTAGGATGATAATGATATGGTGAGATTATTTGTATCCACTACAGCCACTACAGCCAAGGTGTTCACAAACATTTACACTAACATTACACCTCCTCTGTGTTTATGCATCCGTGTGCACATGTGTGTGTGTGTTCATCTGCTTGGTTACACGTGCATGTGGGTGTTAGCTGGAGCAGGCTCGGAGCTTGAAAATTTCTGACTGCTTTCCCTGTTTGTTTTTCTCTGTGTGTGGTTGTGTGTGTTGGGGTGTCTATGCAAATGTCTGGGGTGACGGATGTCTTATCTGTCGGTTGTCTGTGTGTCTGTGTGTGTGTGTCTCTGTTTGCGTGTGTCTCTTTTCTCTGTGGTGTGTCGTCCCTGCCCTGTCCTCTCCTGCCTATGCCTTGTGCTGTCTCCAGGCAGCACTTTATCCGCCCAGAGCATCCCGACCATGTACCCCGGCCAGCTGGCTCTGTTAGCCCCGGGAGGATTAGCCGATTCGGGCAGCAGCACTCTGCTCCAGCCCCTCAAACCCTCTCCCTCCAGTGACAACCTGTGTTCGGCCTACACCAGCGAGGCGGCGCTCTCTGTACCCAGCCTGTGTGCTCCCACCCCAGGTAGGCGTGGTGCTGGGACTTTTCCGGCTGTAGCAGGCCTCATCACATCCCCACAACATAAAAATCACTTAGGGAAAAGTTGAATTCACACAGACTTTGAGCCTAAACAGCTCGTTGTACTCTTTATATGCGGACAAAGACAGAAGCATGCAGTTGGTTTTTCCTTACTCCCTCACATCTGGACACTCCTCACATCTTTTTCTACCTATCTTGGTCTATTTCTCTCTCTGTCTCTGTGTAAAACAGTGTGATGGCTAACTGACTGTTATATTCTTTCTTTGTATCCTTCACTTGTCTCTTTTCTTCCCTCTCATCGATTCCCTTTCTGTCTTCCTCTTGTCTATATTTCCTTCTTTTTTCTGTTCTGTCTCTTTGTTTCTCCCCTCTCTTCTCATATTTCTTCTTTTACCTTCTTCACCAATCTCTGCGTCTCCTTTTCCTCCTCTGCACACTCTCCTCTTCTGTTTCCTCAACTCTTCTCTCCTCTTTTCCCTTCCCTCCTCCCTCTCTTCAGGCTGTGTAAAGTTCAGCTGGGGTTCGGAGCGTTTGGCCTTCAAGCCTGGCGGCAGGAGGACGCGCTTTCTGAGTACGCCCTGCTTGGCTCTTTGTGTGTAACGCTTTATTTCTTTGCTCTTCTCTTTTATCCGTCATCCTTACTTACTTTTGTTCTATTTTTTTACTCCTATATCCGTCAAGTCACAGTCATCCTGTCTTCCCGGGGGTTTTCTTCTTTGATGGAGGAAGACCCTCTGCTTCTGATTATCACCAGTGTCCTACAGAAATCTGATGAATCCAAACAAAGTCAGCTTTCAGGATTTAGTGTAAAACATACCCGTTTTGATTGTTACTGGTGGCAACAGCAAGTGCAGTTTAGTACTACAGAAAGTGATCGCTGAGCAGCTGCTTTGTCAGAATCATCTGACAAATGTGTATCTGCTCACTGTGCAGCTGAACCAACTCACATTGTTTAAAACTTTTGCCATCTTGCCATGAGCAGCTGCAATCTGATTTCATGCTGCACACAACAGCAGCAGGACACAGTGGAGTTACCTTGCTGAGGAGTTGGAGGTGTTGTTCCATTACTCCCTGCAAAATTTAAAACTGATCTGCTGACAAAAAAAAGCACAGTGTCCCATTAATAGTATCAAACAAGGAGTTTGATTTCATGAAAATCTTAAGGATAACAATTTGAATTTCATAGCCATTAGTGCAGTACAACTAGAAATAATTTCATGAGCATAAGTTAAGTCCCTGGGGAAGCAGGTGAATGGTGGAAAAAACACTTAACCAGCAGCTAAAATTCATATGGATTTTTCCAGTAGCTTCAGTGTTGTACATATACATTTTAGTCAGTCAACTAATTCTCTATAATACCTTATACAGTTGACTAAGCTTCAATCCATCATAACTAGCACTGTGAGCTGACAGTAGTATTACTAGCATACTACAGTGCATCCAGTCCATTTCATCTAAAGGCATCATAAGCTACAGACAGATGATTGTTTTATGTTAAGTCTTTATTTTAAATCCAGACTGCTTCAATTTCTAACCTTTGTCTCTGTTAAAACAAATAGACTAACAAGGAAAGCTGAGACCTGATGACTTGAGAGTTCTGAGTTTTACTTTGAACAGGACATTTTTACTTGTTTTTAAAGTTAATTGAGCACAGTTCTGTTCAAATACTGTGCATCGGTCTTCATTTATTTATCATTTATTCAGAATTAAGAAATTGTTTTTCTTAAGCCATATTATAATCAAAATATGTAGTGTTGGTGAAATGTTTTGTGCTTGATGAAGGGTTGTTTATGAATGCTTCTGAACCCTCTGCAGCTCAAACCCTTTCTCTCCCTTCCTTCCCTCCCTCCCTACCTCACTCCTTATCCCCACCCCCTCTCTCCCTCACCTGTCCCTCTGTCACTGCACAGCCAGGAGGGGAGAGAAACAGACCTGGGTCTCAGTTGTCGTTACTTGTTCTTTTTCATAAACAGGTAGCTTAGGAAGAAAAGTGCATAAAACTGGTATGAAGTCTATGTTAATGACCTTTGATATGAGTCTGATAATCCCACTGAAATCTGTTTTGTTTCACTCTATTTAAATCACTGAACAAATCAGAGATGTAGTTCTGGAATGACGCAACTTTGAAATATATACATAAACCCTGTGTTGGACCCAGTTCTGGTACGGCCCTGTGAGCTGCTGTGTGGACTCAGAATCACATCAGAACCAGGTGTTGGTTACCCAAAAGCATCTTCAAGCCACGGTATTCGGGCAAGACTTTGAGGCGGTGTACGAGGATGATTTTATCAACGGTTTCTGGTGGTTTCAAAGTCAAGCTTAGTTTAGCTCACAGTCAAACAAACACATCATCTTCAAGAACTTTTATTACAAAAAATTTGAATTCTGGGACTAACTGTCTCTTGTTGCTACCACAGTAACCTTCATCCAAGTGTGCATAAGGCTGGTGTTTGCACTTCCTCAGAAGATTGCCCACTTATCGCTGGCCTTGTCAAAGAGAGCATCTTTACCCAGTCGTTCATGTGTATAAAGATGGAAGCCTCTGTGGTCAGCCTTTCTCACAGTGCAGCACACAGATCACACAGCAGACACATCATGACACATCAAAATAAGTATGAATATCACGTTATACAAAAATTGCAGGTACACACTCTCATCTCCTGTTTGCTTTGGTTTCAATGGTCACTTTGCACTGTGTGACAGGCACTGATCTGTGGTAAGATGTTATTGGGCAACTCAACCCCAAAGTGTTGTATTGACTCCTTCAAGTTCAAGTAATCATACTCGGATGCATTGTGTTTGGTTGTCGGGTGTTGTGGGTGGGGTTTAACTCTGACTCTCTCCCAATCCTCCGATTGTTGTCTTCCGGCCGCACAGGGAAGATGGTGAAAAAAGTCTGCCCCTGCAACCAGCTCTGTAGTAACTATCTCTCTTTTTGGTCTTTCCTCCCTCCATCCATCTCCCTCCTCAGTCCTTGCACTTGCTCTCCCACGCTTCTTCTGGCCCTCTGATGCCCCGTAGATTTAAACTTTGACCTTCTGCCAGATTTGAGATCAGATCAGTTCAGTTATTTCAGCTCGTGTGTCTAATCGGAACTTTGTATTTTTAATTTCAAGAATTTGGTGAAGACATTCGTGACCAGTGAAAGCGAAAGCTTAGTTTGAGCTTTGAAATGACTGAATCGATCTACCTTCAGAGATTCAAACTGACAGTGCATGCACATGCAAGCTCTTACACACGTGATCAAACGCACATTAACTCACCTGAACAGCTGTTCCTCACTCTGCCCCCCTCCCCTCCTTTCCTCTCCTCCCTCGTCATGGCTTGTGGTCCTGACTACGTTGCCCAGAATTCCATGCTGCTGCAGTCAGTCATGACTCAGCGTCTCATTCTTATTTTCCTCCATTTTATTTAGCATGACTTGACAGTTTTTTCTCAGACCAACTGTACGATTAATTTTCTTCAAGCTTTTTTCTGCATATTATGTCTTCTCATGTTATGTCTGGTAGGAGCAGATCATGTAAATATTTCGCAGCCAAGCTAATTTTGTAACCATGGCTTTGGGTTCCATTTGTCTGCAAAGGAAATGCATCAGCTCCATGTATTTATAATAGGGATCTGAGGTACTGCAGTGAAGGGATGGTAATAAAGTAAGAAGTAGTAATTATATAAGAGTATTCCTCATAGTAAAATAAAGATAGCAGTTCTTATTAATCCTTGTATCCTCTTTCACTGGTCTGAATGCTTTGATAAAACAGCGTATTGGTTAAAAATGTTATATTATCAGTATCTGAAAATCTGAACCAGCAGAGTGTGTGGAGTGTCCTAGAGCAAAGAGCTGAGGTTATACAGTCGTCCTCCTTTCACATCTCAGTCTATAATGATTTAGTTTCCTGTTGGCTTGTTAGAGAAGTACTAACATGAAGAAATACAGACTTGGAATATGGTATGATGACAGTACTGGTATGATATAATGTATAGTGTTGAACAGAAGCTGTGGACATGCAGACCAGTTTGCAGTGGGTGCTTTTTTTTCTGCAGTGTATTTACCGTGATGAGTTTGATGCTGAGAGTTGGCAAAGAGCAAACAGCCTGCTGCTGTTATGGAGCTTAAGTGCCATCTAATGGTCAGAAAATGAATTGAAGCACAGAGATCAGGGCATCTCTGATCAACAGCAGGATTCGGGGCTGGCTCAGCATCGCTTCTGTCTCGTAGGAGCATTTTAGAGGAGAATGTTGCTGGGCATGTCAGCTTCACAGATCGCACAGTGTATCACTAATCTGATACCACAGTACAAATTAGATATATTTATATTTATATATATGTACTGGTCAGCATTTGTTATAATTTTTGGTGCACATGTTCTGTGATAAAATGTTGCTCTAGTGTCTATGTGTCCATGTTTATCATCATAATATCCATCATTAGAACTAAAAAATAGGATTCTAAGACCATGTCAACACGCTGACCTGCCCTAAAACTCTGTCCTGACCAGTCTCCATCACCAAATAACAGCCCTATTCATGGTCAAGACAGGACATACATTCCCATTCATTCAAATAACATCAGCAACACATCTGAGTGATTGAATAGTATCTCACATTATTTACTCTTCTCCTCCTCTCTCTCTCTGTGTTTCTTCTCACAGGGACTAATAGTACCAACGCAGTGAGCAGTTCAGGTGGTTTGGGTCAGAGCCAGGGGGGTTCTCAGTGTCTGCCACCAAACATGTCAGCCCCCCACCAGAGGAAAGGAACCTTCACAGACGACCTCCATAAACTGGTGGACAACTGGGCCAGAGACGCCATGAGCCTCTCACAGGTTTACTGCCATTTTATGACTCATGCCAGCAGAAGCTGTTTTGACACGGAAAAGTTTCCATCCACAAAAATTTATCACCAGCTCCTGAATTTAGTTTATTGTTTTTAGTAGTGGTTTTTAAAGCCAAAGTGGTTGGCAGGTCAAACAAACCTCAGCCAAAACCTACTGACACTTGACTGATGGGATGTTTTTAAAACATCTACAGTGTGATATTTCCATTTGGCTCTTTAGGCAACTCCAAATTCTTATTTCTGATGTTGACACCCCCCCCCTCAAAATCAAGCATTAACAACAAGCAAACTTTTTCAGGGTAAGAGGAGTGCCAAACAGCTGCAGCAAGCCCCAGCACAGGGACACAGCTACGAGGTTAGTCTAAACACACACTACATTTACACACACACACAAGTTGCTTTCAGTCTTTTTTTTTAAACAAAATTGATAAATACACATAAAGTTGTTTGAATCTAAAATATAAGTAAGTAAACATTTTTTCTTATGGTAAAAAATATCTCCCCCACCTCTCCAGGTAATTCAGTCAGCCAGTCTGGGCAGGAAGTACTCGGCTCCCAGCCAGCTGTGTCCCAGCAGCATTGGAGGCTCTGCCCACCTCCCCACAAACCCCGCCACTGCTACCTCTCTGGCTGTCCGCAAGGGCTCGCTGTGCCACCCCCCTGCCACGTCTACTCCACCCCAACCCCAGCCTCCCCAGTTCATCCCCTACACCCCCACTGCCGCCTACAGCGCACAGTGGTCTGGTCCGGCTCATGGTTTGTCAACCCCACACCAGGCTCCAGCACAGCCTGGGCCTCTGCTGGTCAGCACTTCTCAGCCCCTTGGCCCCTATCCCACCCCACAGGGCCAAATTCCCGGGCAGGGACCACTCCAGGCTTTCCATCTGACTAATGCTCTGCAGAAGTCAGTTAGCAACCCGGGAGGACCCAATCTGAGGACCACGTAGGGCTGGGGGTGAGGGCTGGTTCAAATCACAGCCCGATCGGATTGAACTGGTGTGGACTGGAGTGTTTTGGGCTGGATCAGCTGGAGAGGACAGAAGGACTGGAGGAGCGTGGAGCTTAAAATGTCAGAAGCTGACCTGTCTGAGAGGAGAAAAGAACAAAAGGAAAAGGAGAAGAAATCAAGAAGGAGAAATTCAGAGTGTGATCTGGCCATCTCCATTTGCCTCTACTTCTATCCAAGTGTGCGCGAAGCTGTCACAGACACCAATGCAGCCACACAATCTTCCTGTCGGCTGTATTCTGTGGGCCCGTGACAGCCAGCCAAATGCTCAAGGATAAAGGAACAAGACTGATGAGTGCAATGTTAAAAGGCCAAAGAGGTTCTGACAGACTGGTGTGAAGAACTGCTTGTGTGTACGGTTTTGTGTATGGGCTATTATTGCTTGGTCACACTTGTTTCATTTCATGCTCTGAATTGAGTGAACAAGCTTGTACATGACGGGACACGTGTCCTTGCTAGACAATGGTGGAAAGATATATTATTAGGTTGAAGGGGAAGAATGTGGTGGCCAGCTTTAGCCCTTCTGTCCACACGGTATCTCTTAATAACGTGTTAGTGCTCCAGATTTGTGTGGGAAAAAACAAGTTGTTGCCTCAGCTGTTCATGTGTATCCAGTTTTTGAAGCACAGCAGCCTTCTTTTTTTTTTTTTTTTGCAAGATACTAAAATTTAGAAAAACATTCTGTTCTCAGACTGACTCTAAATTTGATAAAGAAACGGGTGGACGTGGGCGCGGCTGGTCTCACATTACAGTGGTCTTGCTTTAGTGTTGTCACCATCGGACGGTTCACAGGAGGCCGTATCACCCTGAAATGAAACGGTAGCAGTGTTTTTGACAGAAGTTTTGATTGATTAGGGAAGGATGTAAATGTCAGCAGAGAAACTCTTTGATATCAGGTGAGAGCAGAAAAATAAAAAATAAAAAGAGACGTTTAGAACTGTGTCTGCAATTAGTATCTTAGGAAGTGGTTTTTCTTCAGTATTCAGATGTTTTTCTTAAAGATTAAAAGCACAAAGGATATCAAGAACAAGTCAAACTAATGCACACTGAGATAGGTGTAGCTCAGCACTTGGTGGAGTTGTGACTCGTCAGCTTGAGGAAAGTCGTGACAGCTACTCCACTGCTACTTTCTGTGTCCTGTTCCTCCCTAGTTCTGACAAATCATTCAAGCAGAGAGAGAGAAAGAGGCGGAGGAAGGGAAGCAGGTGAAGATGGAGAGCAGCAGAGAGAGTGTTTGTATGACGTAACAGCCAAACAACACCTCTGTTTCCTGTTCCACTGCTTACTGCAGGAGCATATGTTGATAAAGCGCTGAATGGACACAACAGATGCTTCTGCACGCCAAACACCTCTTCACCATCACGACTCCACCTCTTCCTCCATCCCTCTCCCCGCCTCTCTGTTGCCATTTGAAGCAATAACAGCAGAAACCTTTTAGAGGGAAAAAAAAGCCCAAACGTGAGAGAACTCAGCATGAAAAAGTGGCCTTGTTATCAGAATAATATCAGAGTCCCTGTACAGTTTCTGTTCTGTTTGTTCTTCAGTTGTTTTTTTTTTAGAATGTCAGCTATGATGATTCCATTTTGTTGCTTTGTTTTTGTTTTGTTGAGTTTGGTTTGCTTGCTGCCCCCAGTTAGCAATCTGACACACACACACAAATACACACACACAGTGCATGAGACATTCATAACGATACATACAGTCATGCACAGACTCCTAAGTAAATACACACACACACACACACACACACACACACACGGTTGGAGGCATAGCAGCTGTTTAAAGGACCTAGACTCATAGACTAATGTCTCAGTTCTTAGTGTCATCATTAAGCTGGTTTCAACATTTGGGTTGAAATGATTGCAATGTACATTATTATCATCATTATTGTTGTTAATGATTATTATTCTATTTAAAAAGAAACAAACAAATGTGTTCTGTCGATGGACCTGTTACACACTCACATCGATGCACGATGTGGAAACACTGTGATTATTGTTGTTTATTATTAGCAAATGTTGTTGGACGACATTAGTTTTAGGGTGAAATGTCACAAATAAAAAAACAAAAGAAAAAAACTGAGCATACAGAGAACGGTTTGGGGTCCTTTCACTCTCAATTCACTGCTTTCTGCAAATGGATTCTCATCGAAATGTGAAAATTGAAAACCCCTCTTTTCAGTAAACGTCCTTGCATCCATTTACTAAGGACATACTTCAAAACAAATGCCTTACCAACAACTAATCAACTGCAGTTCCAGTTCATATTTATAACTGATTGAATTGAAAGTTGAAACTGACCTCCAGGCCCGATTTATAAAGAAAAACCAGAGTGAATGGCAGGATAGTTGATATTTAGATAATAAAGTAATGCTAGCTATTTTTTTCTTAATACAGTACTTATATATCAGACACTTTAAATAGCCCTCCTCTTCCCTTTCTCCCCTGGTTTTGTTAGATGAATGTGAATGTATAAACCAATGGTGTCCATTTTAATGTACTTGAAGAAAAAATTCTGTCTTTTATTTTCTCTTTTGTTTCCCCTGACCCCGCCCCTTCCCCTGATCCTCCGGTGAATACTGGAGGTATTTACTAGTGCCTTGCATCCTTCTTGTTGCTTCTTTGTTGGGGGGTCAAGGATCTGGGTTAAAGTAAGCACAGCATGTGTGAACAGTTCTGGGGTGTCACTTTGAAGTCAGCGGTGATGGTTGGACCTGGGTAGTGGAGCTGGGGTGCAGTAATAATGGCTGCTGGTGTTAGCTGTGTGCTCTACAGCTGGTTTGTGCTTAATTCTCTTTGAGTGCAGTTTCTTCAAAATGCAAAAAATGTGAACTGTTTTCTTTTTTTCCATCATGTTGGATAAAAAAAAATAACCATCAAACTACTTAACGCTTTGAATTGATAGAAAGATGAAATGACCCTTTCTCTGCTGAACAGTGAAGACCGGAGGACGCCACCATTTGACGTCAGTGTCGTTTCTTTGAAGTGAGGCCCGTTGCTGTGCTTTACCTGCACATGAGGCCCAGTTACACCACCAACAGGATGAAAGTCAGAGAGAACATGATACCTTATCAGTGCCATTTTTTCAGGGTTTTAAGGGGGGGGGGGGTTGTTGAGGATTGTATTTGAAGCTTGGACCACTCTGTACTTAAGAGGCACTGGCCCAGGTGCAGCATACAGTCAGGAGAGGATGCATAGATACAGTGATCTGAGGTTTGTTTTTTTTTTTACTTCTATGTGAAATCAGCGTGTGACAGAGGTCACACTTCTATGTCAGGGTGTGACAGAGGTAATGATGTTTTACTCTACTGTCAGTTGAAGTGGGTTTAACCAGAATGGCAGTGCTGCTCTGTGAGCGCCTGATGCTAATTGCTTTGGCCTCTGGATTAAAACTCTGGTTTTGTGCACAGTTCTATTTGATTTTTTTAATGAATGGTGATTACAGACATTTTCCATAGACAAACAGAGAACCCTTTTGTTTCACAGATTATACGGACTGTAAACTTTACTGTAAACTTTACATAGCATTACAGAACATAGTAACTGACTGGCACAAAATAGTGTTTTCATCACTTTTAGTAAGATGCAGACTGAGAAAATAAGTTTCCAGGGCCTGTCAAGTGTCAAGAGTTTCACAGAGTAACACATATTATCATGCAGTTTCTGTCCCACTAAGAAAGATGTGAGATATCTTACTTTTTATAATCAAAGAGCATTTATGAGGCCAGTAGCACTGTTCTGTCCTTTTAACAGATTTGGATGGGAATGCCTCCTCATCTGAGAATTGCTGCTACTGGGCAATAAAAAGCAAAAGGTATGAATGTTGTCTCTGCAGCTGCACCATTGAGGATTAAACAAGCCAAAAAAAATGTAAGCACTAAAAATGGTGGTGGTGATAACAGTGGTGGTTAAATTGACTGTGAGCACAGTGGTGGTTATGATGATTGTACTGGTTTGTGGGGATGGTGGTTAAAATGATAGAAGTGATGGTGATAGTTGAGTTATGGGAGTTTTAGGTTCAAGGCCTTTGACACCCTGTTCTGTTTTCTCCGTTTCATTTGTCAGTGCAGATGAAACATATCTGGTACAAACTTTGACATTCACTTAAAAAAAAAAAAACTAGCATCTTGCTTTTTTTTCCCACACTGGGAATGGGTGTTCTGGATTCACTTAGAAATATTACGAAACGGTCACTTTGTAAAGTTTGTACAAAAAAAAAAAAAATTGCTTTTACCTGTTTTTGTGATATTTTCCATTTGTCATGAATAATAATGCAACATTTTTACTAGACAAGTTTGGTTGAAGCTGTGAATAATCATTGAGCCACTTTGCTTTAGTTCTGGTTATGAGCACCTGTCGAATCTTTAATGATGCCACCAACTCAGTGCCATTTGACTCGTTGTCAGAGGAGTGGAACCGTCAGAGGTGAAGAATAAAAAATAAATAAATAGAAGAGGATTGAGTGTAGTTACCTGCTGTCACTCCCGGGAGCTGTTTTGGTTGCCATTTAAACATCCTGGATTTTCAGCTCCAGCCTCAAATGATTTCCACAGTAGAAGTTTGATAATATTTTGCCGTGTCTCTACCACATAATTACTATGAAAGGAAATGCCTTCTGTGCAATGGCTGCAATGCAATATTATTTAAAGTTACAGTTTGCCATCTAGCTCTGAGGTTACAGCTGGCTTTGACAGTTATGCCCCTGCTGGTGGACTTTTATTTTTAAAGCTTCTAGAGTTCAATGGATGCAAAAGTGTTTTGGGTTTTTTTTTTTGTTTGTTTGTTTGGGGGGAGTTGTAGTGGAGGACTCTTACTGTGAAAGGCTTTGGGAGTTCTCTAGTGCGGGCACTCTTATTGTGAAGTTTCCTGAGTTTCAAGTTGGGGAAAATTATTCTGGTGACACGTACAGTGCAGCAATAGTTGTTTTAAGTCACTCGCATTAGGATCAGATTTAGTTTCTGTTGGTGTTTTACAGTTTTTGCCTGTGCAGGACTCGCTTACCCTTTATGCTTTTTACTGTAGAAGTGCCCACATGTAAAAAACAAATAAAAAATAAAAAATAAAAATGCCTTTTCATGCAACAATCAACACACACACACACACATTCATGCGGTGCATCTCCTTGCTGTTTCCTATAGCTTCCTCCTGTGGAATGACATCGAGTTTCGAGTTTCTCTGACTGTTACTGAAAACATTTTTTTTTTCTCAACATGTTGATTATGTTTCTGTTCTCACATTTTATTTTTTATTTCTCACTCATTTTATCTGCAGTTTTAATGTCTCTAGCAGCACCTAACTTAATTCAGTGGTTTCATTTTTCTGTGTCGTGTTTGACATTGTACAAAAGTGGTTGAATAAAAAAAACAAAAAAAAAAAAAACACATGGATGAATGAAAGAAAGAAAAACAAAAAAAATACATGTAGGGAGTCATCGGCAGCCTTTAATGGTATGTTTTGCACTAATTATAGAGTGTTCAAGCTTCATATAAATAAAACCCTTTGCGCTACAATACAATGAAATTTGTTACTTTATTTGTAAAAACTTAATAAATAAAAGTTGTTTAAATGAATGGAAGTGACTGCACCTTAATGAAGCATTTGGGGTGTTAAACCACTGTTGATTAAAGGAAACTGTGTCTCTGCTTTTTATATTTTAATATGTAGAACAGTGTGTTTTTAAAAGGCCTCTGGGTTATGATGAAGCGCCAGAACAACTCGGGACAAACAGATGGACAGGTGGATGGATGGACAGGTACACAATGACATGAACAAACAATAGAAGCTCAGAGAAAAATACAGATAGTGTTTGATGTGCTTGTCAGATCCTTTCTGTGTTTTTTACTGTTTTGACTGACTGTTCTCTAACCCTACCCCTAACCCCATAATAACGTCCTACACTCCATATCAAACTCAGACAGGTTTTTCTTTCCTCTGATCAACGTTGAGACACTAATGTTCCTCCATTGTTGCAGTGCTGGTCCTGTCCACATGGCTGCAGCATGTATCTTTATTAACTGTGCAGCCTGCAGGATTTACTGTATATACCGCTGACCATATTAAACAGCTCCTTGCTTTAGGTCCAATCAGGAAACAGCTCGTTGTGAGGTGTGAATCCTGTGCTTATCATCTGTCACTATGGATACAATGAAAATAACACGCTCAGTGCAAAGAAAAGCGGCCTGAGGAAGGAAGGGAGGAAGGAAAATGAGACTTACCGGTAGATTATAACAATAAATTTCCATCATGCTCTTTTCCTGCTATGATATGAATACTTCACTGTAAAAAATGCAACTCTTTGGTGTTTGGGTTTTATCCTGCAGTCCCCTTTGTTAAACTTAACTGAAGACAGTGGTTCCAGGTCTCTCAGTGCTTCAAAATATTGATTTATTAGTTCTGAGGAATCAAACTTTTCCTTGTCCTGATACTTATATTAAGGTAAAAAAAAAAAATTAACTTACATGACCTGTAAAAAGCTTGAGAAGCCTGAAGTCTTTTTGCAGCCTTCAATTTCACAGAAAAGGCTGCAAAAAATGTATAGGATCTTTTTTTCACAGCCAAGTTCAGAGTTTGTAGGTGAACTCACACAGTATTTACATGTTCAATATTTATTTCTTTTTTTTTTAAACGATTATAAACTCTCCTCTGTTATGTTAGATAAGAGTAAAGATCAGAGAAGGTGGAGATAAAATGTGACAATCATGACATGAAAACAAACCCACAACTTCACACACGCACACGCACACACAAACTTCACACCATGAACAAGGTGTCATCCAAACCTCCCACGCATACTGGTCTTCTTTAAGGTCACCTGTAAGTCAATCGAATGACATTTACATCTGTGAAGAATAACGCAATTGATATTTCTTCCGTTTCTTCACTGTGTGTCAACGAGCCAGACACCGAGTGACAGAAAAAAATATTCTCACCCACCACATGCTGGTACATTTTGACCACAACTGCATCCGAATAATAGCATGATGCCCTTTAACTCATGTGTGGAAATTCCTTTTTTTTTTCTTTCTTTCTTTCTTTCTTTTTTTTTTTGTCTAAATCTGGCAGGAAACTACCGACATTTGAGGCCCTGTCTGGCTGAGTGGCTTTTGAATTTTGGGATTTACCCTCCTCTGTGGCCTGAGGACAAGAGTGACCTTGGTTACACCAGAAACAGAGGTGAATAATTAAGTAGCAGTCAGTTCAAGTGTTCACTGAGCACCTAATGGAGCCCTGAAGACAACTTAATCAGCCCTGATCTTTGTTGTGCAGTTGAGACCTAATCTACACTCAAATGACTTAAATATTACTAATGTAAAAGAGCTGAATGCAGAAAAAGTATATGTTTGGAAGTACAAGCTGAGGCACACACACACACACAAGCATGTAAACAGTGGCCTCACACAACATAATTGCACGTAAATACAGGAGATTTCTCTCTGCTCTGCTCTGAATAATTGAACCACATGAATGTGGGAGTAAAGAAAGTAATTGATCAAATTTAGTCTTAGAGGAGAAACTTAGAGGAGGGAGCAGAAGTGAATGAACAGGATGTGAATGAAACTAGAAAATCATTTTTTTGTTTGTGTGTGTGTGTGTGTGTGTACGGTACTTGTCGCCTCCATCTATTCATCCTGTTGTCACGATCAATTAGTAGACTTACATCAGAGTGGCTGGTTTTTTTTTGTTGTTTTTTTTTTCAGCAGCATGAAATGAAAGGACACTCTGAGAGAGAAAGCGAGGGAGGGGAGAGAAATGGTGGTAAGGCGAGAGAGGAAGAGACGAGGGGGGTCTTCAGATGTCATGTGTGTGGGAGAAGGTACAAATGCACAGACTGCAGACGGAGAGAACAGCCAGTTCTATGCTTCTGTTTATGGAAATGTTACATGAATCAGCCGTAGAGCTGTTTTACTGTATGAATCCACAGGAAATACACACAAAAACTTAATATGCAAAGTATTTATAGACAGATGCTTTATCATATTCGTCTTTGTATTAGTTTTATCAATTAGTAAAATCACTTTTATAGTCACCATAAATATCTACAAGTAGATATATCTACACCTGTTGACAGGTGTGGTTCAGCAATGACATAAAGTGAAACAGCATATAATCATCAAAAAGCCACCAGGTAACCGCCACAACACTGTGAGACTGTCTGATCTGGAAATCCTGCCAGTGAGTCAGAAGTCTGCAGTAGCATGAGCAAATATTTTACTAGTAATAATCAAACTGAAATGACTATGGTCTGTGTAGCATTTAAGAAATGAGCCCTGTTGTCTGACGAGACTAAGAGTCTACAGCCATGCTGGAACCTCTGTGGGGCCACGCTGCAGTGCTTTGAGCCAAAAGTTAATAATGCTAACATGCTGATCTTAAGATGGTGTGTGTGCTATACTCACTGTCTTAGGCCAGCATTCTAACACTTGCCGATTAGCATTAAACACAAAGCTAATTAGCATTAAATACAAGTTACGGCTGAGGCTGAGGGGAATTTGTTTTGCAGGTGTTTGGTCATGAATCAAAGTGCTGGACTAATTCAAAATTTGGCCCGATATGTGAACTTCAGGGATCATAAAAGTTGCTGCAGATCTTCCAGAGGGAAACGTGAATCTCTGTGCCAAATTATATGACAATCCATCTAGTAGCTGTTGTTGAGACAGATCAGCATTGCCATCCACAGAGCTGAACTGTTAGTGTGGCCAAAAAATAACATCAATTTAAATAAATGACTATTGAACAATACTACAAAAATATATTGTAATAGTCCAAATAGAGCTTAGTGTGATTTTGTGAGTGTAGCTTTTAAAATATCTCCACTGTAAACATCATCAGCTAAACAGAAATAGAGTAAGAGACAAAGTAATAGTTAATATCACAAAATGGTGAGACTCACTGCATTGGTATCATATGTCTAAACTGGTTGTTGTTGCTGTGGCAGGACCAACCTCTGAATTTTCTAACATATATAGACACAGATAAATACCCATTACAGCCGACTGAGAGTTTCCACAAGAGCCTAATGAAGGGCTGTGTGTGTGTGTGTGTGTTTACTAAACAGTGGTCACCCTTGCATGTTAGTATGTGGCATCAAGTGTCAGCCTCTGTTAGTTTCACTGTGGCATTAAATGGCCAAAACCCCAAAAGAGAAATCAGAACCTTAGCACTGGTTCTCATCTGTCCCCTGAAAGTAATAAAAGTAGTTTATAACTTTCTGGTTATTCTGTTAACTATAGCGGCTTGTGCTTAGACAATAATCATTATTTTTGTGTTAGATATCTCAAAAGTATTTGCTCTCCCTCTCTTTTCCTTCTCACTCATTTACCCGCTCATTAATCCATCAGCTGCTTGCCACTCACCTTCAGCTGCCCTTGAATGAAGTGTGGGATGCTACTGAAGTGGAACACCCCTGCTGACCTATGAAATGGGTAAATGCAGGACAGCACTGGCTTTGCTCAGTAGTGGTTAAGAGGAGGCAGAGTAGAAATACTCGTCCCAGCTCAGTTTGTTTCTGATTAAGTGCAGTGAGATCTTTTTTTTTAATTTGGTTCTGACTCTGACATGAGACACAAAAAAAAAAAAAACCCAATGACCTGCACATTTGTGGTGTGGGACCGGTTTAAAGGAAAATCCCATCCCTCCCCCATGCAGTAGCGATGATGTTGCAACCCTGGCGTGTTTAGTGTAATCGTGTAGCTGTGTAAGCAGAGGCTGCAGGTTTACCCCGGGCCATGTGGGCTCCTCAGTGGAGTCATTACAAGTTCCTGCTGCTGTTTCCTGCGGCCTGAGAGCAGCAGCTTCTCTCCTCTCGTCTGTTTACACGGCTCAGATTTACATGGCTCTGAGTTTTTGCAATCAGTTAGTTTTGGTGAAAGTGCATGTTCACCGGTGCTTTTCCTGTCCACATGTGGTCTTGAACGTGTGTGTACGTGTCCTCTGTGCGTGTTTGTTTGCGTCAGCCTGGTGTGAGTTTGTGTGTGTTTAAATAGAGTGAAGGAGCTGGAGTGTAGCTGAACACAAACAAACACTGTGTATCTCTATACAGACCATTTGTTCAGCAGCCAAAGACTCACAGGAACAAGGCACTGAGCCTCTGTCTGTCTGTATGTTGAAGTGAGGTTTGTAGGAAATTAGAAGCAACTTGAACCCTGTACTGTTTTTGCTTTTTTAAAATTGTATCAGCTGTTATTGTCTTATCCACAACATTTCAGTCCTGCTTTCCTCCTCCTAAAAGATCAAACTTTTTTTAAAAATAGTTTCCTCACTCCATTTGCCATAGCAACGGCAACCAGGAAGGGGAGGCCCTCGCTGTATGAAATCACCTGAAAGTAAAGATTTTAGAGGCTCGCTCTCGAGTGTGAGAGGTGTGTGTGTAGGAGAGTAAATGCAAAACCAGGGAAAAGTGAGAGCAACTCATCCTGACTGAAGCTTAAAGGTTACGCACACATTAAGGAGCAACACAAGATTTAAAAAAAAAAAAAAAAAAGTCCAGCTTCAAACACCCACATGTTATTATCTATGATGTTATATTCAGAAAGGAACATTATTCCTGAACAGTGTTGTACATTCTTACAGTGTGCTCTGTGGTTTTTGAACCAGCAGCTTCCGTGTTAAAATCAACTTCAAAGTGTGCTGTAATAGCACAAATTGCCAACCATAAACCATATCACAGAGAGAGAGAGGCTCTGAAAGAGAAACAGAAAAGTGATTTTACTACCTCTGTGCTGCAGAAAGAAATGAGCATCAGAATTCAAATGAGCAGACACTCTCCGGATTTTGGGGCCGAACTTTAATCTTGTCCTCCTGCCATGAATGTATAGCCAAGAATGGATTTTATCCAAATTATACAGTCACAACACTGAGGCTAAAACATTATATTAAAGTATCTCAACTAATAATTGGTTTTAGTTGTGAACTCTCATTCAATGGAAGGTGTTTGAGTCTAGAGACTGATTAATGTGTAGTGTGTGCATGTGTGTGTCAGTCTGTCTTAAAAGTATGTTTGTGTTTTTGCATTTCTACTGGGTCAAAACACATACAGAAAATAAATAACAGTGTGTGTGCACAGTGGTAACACTCTGTTTATATAATACTAAATGATTAGTGAACTCTGGGCAAACTGTGTTTTTCCAGGTGCTCCAGTGTGTGTGTGTGTGTGTGTGTGTGTGTGTGTGTGTGTGTGTGTGTGTGTGTGTTTATATGTGTGGCTGTTTTATGTTTTATTGTCCTGAGAACTTTTAAGATACAATCTGGCCTTGACCAGCAGATTTTGCTATTATAAACCTGTTCTTTATTACAGGGGAGGAGCAGGACGTGAGGTTGAGGGCTAAAGGTTTTGTGCGTGTGTGCCTGTGTGAGTGTGTAGCAGAGAAGCACAGATATACTATCAGTGAAGTGGAGTTGTATACGTATGTGGTCTCTGCAGACAGAGCTTGTCTGGTGTGACACAGTGAGTCTGGTGTTTGATGTGGTGATCTGTACCTTAGATACTGTGAGCAGCCAATGGGTCCAAACAGAGCTAACAAGCTGGCTCAGAAGTGACAACACACACACACACACACAAGAAAAAAAAAAAAGCCTGTGAAGCTGCTGAGTGGTCTTCTCTGCTGGCAGTAAAAGCACTCAGTGTAATGTCCAGTGTTCTCAGTGTGCTGTTGTTTCATTGGTCTGGCTGTGAATTATTTCACTATGAATTAAACATGATTGGAGTCCGATCTGCTGACAGCAAGGACTCCTCAATGTTTTCAACCTGCTTACAAAGCTGCTTTTAATCTGCACTAAAACATCGCATTCAGGCAGGAGTAACACATCCAGGAGGAGGCCTCTTTCTTTCTTTCTTTCTTTCTTTCTTTCTTTCTTTCTTTCTTTCTTTCTTGTTTGTTAATCAACCTGAAACATCTCACCAACTGTTGGATGACCTGCCCTTAAATTTTATGATATTCATGGTACCCAGAGGATGAATGCTAAAGACTCTGGTGATCCCTAGACCTTCGCTCCAGTGCCACCATGCAGCTGACACTTGTGGTTTTGAGTGTAATGTCTCAAAATCTATGAGCTTTGTCTTTCTTTCACCAGACAAACTGTTGATCCTTAGGGCCGAACAGTTCCAGTTTTCCTTCATCACTCCGTAAAACTGTGTCCAAGTTCCTTCTGGCAAAGTCCAGTCAACCATTCTCGTGCTTCTTGGTCCAGAGTGGTGTGTATGTAATAATTCTTTCTCAGTGCAAGGGGCCAGGGTAATATGGCTCTACACCTTTATCTTATGTCCAAAGTGTAATGAAGACCTTAAAAAACCTTGACAGTTTTACGCATTGATTACAGCATGTTAAGAAAAGGAAGCTGAAATATGCTGAGATTTCAGGCTGTGCAGACTTTCTTAATGTGTTACAACCTAATAACCAGCGCATGTGCACAGGTTTACATGTAGAATCAGTTATCTGCGCAGACACGACCGTGGATGTATGAAGAGTCGAGGGCGCGCACTGAGGCTGCGTGTGCACGACGCGCGGATTTCTCTGCGCATAACCGCGGGTCATGTGTGGCAGCAGAGAGAAGCAGCAGCGATGATAATTCTTTGCTTTTCTTCTACCTTTTGCACTGCTGACAGTGTTATCACATATTTTTTACACTCAACACAAGCACGCGTGCGCGCGCGCACACACCAAAACCACAAACACTTTCCATAGGCTACGTTTCTCACCCCTCGACCAGTGTACACACACACACACACACACACACACACACCGTCACTCTGTCAGACCGTCGCTCTCTCTCACTTCCTTCTCTCTCTCTCTCTCTCTCTCTCTCTCGTTCTCTCTGAGGCTCGTGGAGAGTCCTGGAAGCCGCGCTGACAGCTCACAGCTCACGCGGGGTTCAGATGCAGATATCGGATCTTCTCAGGAGAACGTGCGCAGCCTTCACGCGCTGAGCAGCCGGGGCGGTGGATCTCCAGTCTTCACAGAGGTGCGGGAGTTATTTTGGGGGTTTGTTTCCCGATTTTTACATAGAGGACAGCAGCGAGGAAGACTACTGAAAACGTGAGTACAACATATCAACTCCAACTCCAAACTGAAGAAAAGCAACTGACCTCTGCGGTTTTTTAACAGATGTAGGTAGAAGCTGTTACTGTTAAAAGAATTGCTTTTTATTGCCTTAAATCCCCAAAGTGAGCAGATACTTTTTACATTTTACCTCCATATGAAAATACGAGTTCACCTAAAGGGATTTTTCTCTCAGCCAGGTGTTATTGATGTAGCTAATTACTATCTTCATGCACCAGAATCCAGATTCTCTGTGCATTGCATAGTGTGAAGGCATTGTACTGCACACCAGTTGCTCACAGGTAGTCAGCAGGAAGAGTGTTTGTCGGAGCAGGACAGTTCCTTAAAACAGACACCAGTGGTTGGTTTTCTGCTGCAGGACCTCCAACTTGTGGTCTGGTTCTCAGCCAGTGGGGCCAGTAGAGCAGACAAACCTGCTGCAAGACACAGACCACATTTACTGTAGCACTTGTCTGGTGCAGGGTGGTAATTACCCTGTCCTGCTGCCAGTCTGGCAATGGTGTGCTCTGTGTGTGTGTGTGTGTGTGTGTGTGTGTGTGTGTGTGTGTGTGTGTGTGTGTGTGTGTGTGTGTGTGTG
>JBBMJY010000015.1:7480576-7498076 GCA_037833715.1 Toxotes lorentzi | reverse complement strand
CAAAATTGTTAGCCGTTTAGCAGTTTAACACCAGTGTCAGTGTTTATTACATAATGTGTTATGACATAATGTATACTGTAGCTCCACAACATAACCATCACAATCACATATCCAACCTGAGCCTTTACCCTAGACGTGATCATAATCTCATACCGACCATCATTCTTAAAATCAACTCTCTGAAGAATGTCCTTACTGTCAACGTCTCACTATTGATATTTCTCTCTGAATATTTCTAGCATATTTTCCTCTTCTTGTGCCTCTTTGTACACTTCTCCTCTCACTTCTTTTTTGTCTTGTCATGTCTCTGCTCTTTCAGTCTCTCTTCCTCAGGCCGCATCCCTTCATCTCACCCTTTAACGTCCTGCTTCCTCCTTCTTACTCTCTTCTTGAGCTTCTCACCCTCACCTCTCTCTCTCTTTCCTCCTTCAGGTAGACTGGCTTTGTTGCTCTCCTGCCTTCAATCGCTGTACCTGTCTCTCTGATGCAGTATAGTACATCAGCTTGTGTAAACATTAACAGATGGCTAGTAAAAAGTAATCACCCCTCAGTAAATACTAATGTTGTCAGCTATTAAAATCTGGAAAAATTACATTATGAAAAAGTATTTTGAAACTGAAGTCTGTGTGTTTTCACCTCAGACTTTTAAAAACATTCTGTGTTTAAGTCAAAAAACTATTGTGTTTGACTTGGATCAACCAGCTTCACTTTCCACGTCGGTGCTGTCCAGTGCCGAGACTGAATGAATGCACTTTGTGGTTATTATTGTTTCTCTCTTTCTTCCTTTTGGATTTCGAGGAGTCTCCACAGCAAACTGAGGCTGGGCAGCGGCTCCTCCTCCAGTCTGACCGACCTCTCACAGGCGAAAACCCCATCGGGGGGCGGTGGGGAGAAGGGAGGGACGGCAGAGGAGTGCAGCAAGGACAAAGGGACCCAGCAGAGGAGAGCCGGGGCCAACGCCACCTGGAACAGGTCGGTGTGAGAGAGAGACTGATGTGTGTTTTCTCATTCAGTCTCAAGTGTGAGCCATGTTGTGAGCCATGTTTACTTTATGAATGTGAGAATGTGTGTCCCATCTTCAAGCTCTCACTGGCGATGTCATGTTGGAATAAACCGTAAGCCGTGCTGCCGCCATTATTCATGCTATGAATGCTATGAATAGGAAACTTTTTTTGACACAAACACACACACGCACATAAGCATCAACTCTTTCTGTCTGCCTTCCCTCAGGGTCCATTGCTATCTCTCTTTATCTCCACCCATCTCTCACTCCTCTTTTTTATCTCCTTCTGCCTCATAGATTCTTTTCTTCCTGGGTCTTCTCTTTTCCTCTCTCTCTCTCTCTCTTTTCTCTGGTTATTTTTATGGTTTTCAGCTTTATTTAAAACTAGACAGCAGAAAGCGAGAGCTCTCATTTTTCCTGGTGGTTGGAGGGTTGCGTGTCTCACATGAGCTGGACTGAATCCTGCTCTCAGACAAGTTCATGCACATTCTGATGTTTTTTATGTTTTACACTGGTTTACACTGGTTTACATTTGGGATTTCACAACGTCACATCAGTAAACCGATGTTACTGTACTGTGCATATGAACACCAGATGAAAATAGTGATCATGCCTATTGTTGATTGATCCAATGTTCTACACATTAGTCATTAGTCTAAATTAGTAAATAAGTGCCAGTTAAATGCTTCCCTGTGTGTTTATTCGCAGCATCCACAACGCAGTGATCTCAGTTTTCCAGAGGAAGGATCTGGGAGAAAATGAACTCTACACGCTGAATGAAGGCGTCAGGTCAGCTTCCTGTCTCTTCAACTATCCGTCTGCCTGGTTTTTATTTGTCTGCATGTCTGACGCTTGCTGACTTTCACACAAGCGTGCTAAGTTCTTAGCTGGAGCCGGTTTGCATTTTAGGATGTTTGACTAAATTATAGTGTGTATTGTAATTTCTCACGCTCCTTCACTGTATGGACAGTAAGCGACACTCTTTCTCCCATGTACACACAATGACAGCTTCAGCACGCTAAATTTAGTCTTCACTGAAACATTAACACATAGCCAGTAAGAGTTACTGTTGTCGCATCATTCTCAGCTGCACCACGGGGAATGTTTTTCTTCTCCTGCTGTTCCTGACTGTGTAATGTCCACTGAATCAGAGGCACCTCGAAAATGTTCAAAAGAGGAAATGACAGGCTGAGGTCACAGAGGGATCACGACTGTGTGTTTGGAGTTTAAATACAGTGTAGCTGAGGGCAGCTGACACAGCACTGTCAAAACCGACTCCACTCATGTACAGTAAATATAATACACTATATACAGTGTACACATACACATACACACATGGTCTGTGATTGTGAATACACTCAAGCCGTTGTATCTAAAATGGGACAAAATAAAGAATTAATCTTCACACAGCAGTCGTCACAAAGCAAACTGTGTTTAATTATATTTGTATGTTTCCAAACATGCTGTGTTTGCCCAGAGATGTTTTGTGTGCCACGAAGATTAAAGGTCAACTTTTCTTTTCCTATAATAACAGCAACTGAGCTGTCATACTGATCTTTACTCTGTGTGTGTGTGTGTGTCTGTGTGAAAGAGTGTGTGTGTGTGTGTGAGTGTGTGTGAGTGTGTGTGTGTGTGTGTTAACCGGCTATCAGTTTAAAATCCTGTTGTTGAAGTGTTCCGATGTAGCCTTTGTTTTCCGTGTGAACAACCTATTTTCTCATTTCCTGAGTCTGCTGCTGTTTAAACACAGCAGCTCACACATGCAATCTCATTACTTCTGGTTCATATTCAGCATTTGGATGTGCCAGTGATGGTTTCTGTGTTTATCTGAGCATTTGTCTGTCTCGGCATATGTGTACACTCATACGCCCTTTTGTTTTGTTTTTTTTTTTTTTTTTGTAGGCAGTTGCTGAAGACGGAGCTGGGCTCCTTCTTCACTGAGTACCTTCAAAACCAGCTGCTCACTAAAGGCATGGTCATACTGAGAGACAAGATCCGCTTCTATGAAGGTGCATTTAAACACACACACAAAAAAACACAGCAAACACATTCATTGAGGGTGGTATGCATGCAGGTAATATGTTTATGTTGAAGTATAAAAAGGTCTTTACAGAGATAAAACTTTCTTACAAGCCTGTAAATATAAAATCATTTGAATATAAAGCAGTATCAGTTGTTGTTTAGTTAAGAATGGTATAAATACATTCAGCTGTTGAAAGAAGTTCTATTCGAAAAGATTTCCAGGGAAGTTTCTACGAATACGCTAAGAGGTGTTAAAAAAAATCTGCTGTCTCAAGGTCCTTTGTTGAGTCCTGAGTTTTAGTTTTCTCTTGGTTATTAGCTAACAGTACTTTCTGTGAAGGACTCCTGGTGCCAGTGATTCATTTCAGAGAAACTCAGACATGAATGTTCACAGCTTTTATCTCAGTGTGACACTCTCCTAGGTCTAAGTCTAGAGGGAAAAATAATAATTGACTAAAATTCCAGATGGAGAGTTAACCATTTAACTATTAGTTCAAACTGAGAGAAAATGGCTTTATCTCTCCCAGTGAACGAGTTCTTTTTTCCTGCAGCACACACCTGTACGCACACACACAGACACACACAGTCAGAGTGAAAATGGAGTGCTTGAATAGGTGAGAACAAGGGACACTAAAATTATTTTGTTCTCTCTGTTGTGGTAAATGTGCGACCTTTATTTGAAGCCTTTGAAATGATGAAACAGACACACACACACACACACATTGACAAGGACAGATTTTGACTGCTGTCGTCACAGGAAGTGAAGCTTTACGTCAATTACACAACATTCAGTCTGTGAGAAACTTAAATTAAACCACTGTGTCTCACAGAACCTTTGTTCTGGTTTAATCAGTGGCAGTTTGCGTGTGTTTGTGTGGACCACATACACCTGCACTGCAAAATAGACTTCAGGAATATCTGGTAATGCTCACAATGCTGGTGGATCTTGTGTCATGCAGGCATTTTGTTCCCCATTTCTTTGTTTCATGTGACACATTCGCACTGCGTGAATAAAATCTGTCTCTGTCTGTCTTTATTGTGAGCCTGTTCCTATCAATGCTAATACAAGACATCGATTTTGTCTTTGATTATTATTTCACACTTTGATAAAGCTTCCTTTGTCTTCATGCTGATGAATACATGCTTCTAAATTTTGCTTCTAATACTTTTCAAAAAAAATGCACAAGTAAACTTAAATCTCCTCTTGTAACAGTGCATGTGGCAGAAAGTCTTGTTGCTGTTATTTATTTGTTTATGTTTTCTAATTTTCTGTCAAATAGGTCAGAAGTTGCTGGACTCTCTGGCCGACACGTGGGACTTCTTCTTCTGCGATGTTCTGTCCATGCTGCAGGCCATCTTCTATCCTGTACAGGTACACGCTGCCCTTTACACACTCACACATCAGCGTTCTCCTCACACAACCTTAGTATGCTGACGCGTGTGTGTCCTCAGGGGAAGGAGCCTTCAGTGCGTCAACTGGCTCTGCTCCACTTCAGGAACATCATCACCCTGAACCTGAAGCTGGACGAGGCTCTCTCTCGACCCCGAGCCAGAGTTCCTCCTTCTATCATACAGATGCTGCTAATACTGCAGGTACACACACACACAAACATCTTTGACTGATGTGGTGTGAGGGAAGAGGATAAATGACAACAGATGGAGAAAGAGTTTGAGGTTTTTTTTTTCTGCAAAGGGATCTCACAGGAAGTAATTTCAGTGTGAACCCAGCGCAGACTCGTCTTCCCATGACCACTCAGTAACCTCTGCACCCTGTCTGTGTGTATGTGTGCGTCTGAGGGAGTGTTTGAGTCGACGTTTGTCTGTGTGAATTACCCATGTTTACACTGTCCTTTAAGACCGCGATGTCCTCGAGAGAAAACTTGGCAAGCCAATTCTGAGTAGAGCTTATTAGACTTGATTAGTTAAAAGTTTATTTTTATTTGTAGAATTAGTGTTAAAGGAGCAAAGAGTTAAAGGAAATAAGGAATATATATATATATATTTATATATATATATATATATATATATATATATAGAGAGAGAGAGTGAGAGAGAGAGAGAGATATATATATATAAAACTGAACCAGTTTTATTTGGTTTAGTCACTCTACACACTGTGTAGTGACGCCTAGCTACACATTCTAAATTGTCCATTACTTTCATTTCCCATGGGAACAGAGAGAGTTGTTTACTTACCGTTTAACTGTGGTGTTGCTGCACTTTGTGTGGAAACTACAGGTTCTGAATTTTCAAGTTAAGACACTGCTTGTTCCATTTCTATGACTGCACTTTGGATTGTTGAGGATGCATTGGTTTTTTGGATTGAACTGCTCTCAACATAGAGACGTTGTGACAACAGGTGACAAGTTAAAGGTTTTGTAACCACTGCACCAAAGTAATCAGTGTCCTAGTTCCCACAAGACAACAGAAAGTCTCATTTCTGAGTGCAGAAGAAAACATACATGAAAAGAGAAAAAAAAAGAAGTGCAAACATAATAAAGGAAGCTCAGAGGCGAGGTACTTGCTGTGAATTTCAACACATTTAAATTCTTCATTTTTTCTTCAAAACAAGATGAAGAAAAAATAAATCATAAAAGAAGCATGCACATTTAGGTAATTTCTGAATACTTTACTAACTGTCTCATTTAAGGCTTTGAAAGCAGAGAATAAACAGCTCTGTGACTAGAGTTTATTTGAGCCCCAGGCTTATCTCTCTACATCATTTAAAACCAAACTTAGAAACCCAGCACACTGGCTGCCTTCAGAGACGCCGGCTGGTAAAATGGCTTTTCAACGACCCTTTGAGATATTTTATCAGTGCAATTATCATTCAGATGTTTAAGAAGAAGAAGGGGTAGTATACATGGTATAGTATATTCCTTTAAAGTTAAGAATTTATTAGTCAGAGGAAAGATGTGGGTCAGGCAGTGAATTGAGTGGATGAAAGTTAGTTTGGACATCACTGTAGTGACTCATTGACCCAAATCTGCTGCTCCCCGACTCAGAGACAGAGGGAGGCATGGTGGAGAAAAAAAAAGACTTGAAATTAGGAAACTGTATGTATTTGTTTTCTTCTTTTATGCACCGTGTACGGACGTGTACTGCAGAGGAATTTGAAATGACCTGTTTCAAATATCAAATCAACAGAAAGCAGAGAAAAAGTAGAGAAAAACAGGTAGAGACGAGGATGTGAAAGAGGGCAGGAAAGCAGGGCGGCTAAGAAAAAAGGCTGAGTGTAAGAGATAAAATTCAGCAGTGGATGTTGGCTGTTTTCTGCATGTTTCATCTGTTAGTAATTTCCCTTTCATTCTGTTAAGATGCTGTGACGCCAGTTCACTGAAGCCTGCTCTATTTATGTGGTTTGTTTCTGTGCTGTGGTTTTGATGCATGGGCTCACGGACTCTTATTCAGAGTATTGAAACTTGATTGATCTCCTCTCTTGTTATTCGAATATATCGACACATATCACACCTCTCGGAGGGAAAATTAATTTTACAAAATCGTGGAAGTGATTCTGAACTTTATCCAACTTCTAAAAGTATTTTATGTCTTTAAATGGTGAAACGTCCTGCCGAGGATGAGGTCACCTCTCTAGGAAGTGGGCATCATGGGGCGGTGGCTTTAACCAGACAGAAACAACGAGCCTGAAACTTTGAAACTGCAAAATTCTTCTTTGTTATTCACAACGACTCCGAGTTCATAAAACAGCACCATCTTGATTGTGAGGGTAATTTATTTGCTACAGATCTGCTTAAAAACACACTAACATCAAATGCACAGTGGGTTTGATCCTTGCCTAACCTGGCAACAGGGGCTCTACATATGCAGACGGGATGTATGAGGAAGTGTGACGCGTCTAAAGTAACAAGTTTCCCTTCATAGGGAGAAAGGCATGTTTGATTGTGTTGTGATAGCAGACGCAGATGCGTCGGTCTAAGTTTGCTGAATGCAAACGTAGAGTCAGAGACCTTTGATTCTACTTTCAGAAACTGTCTGAAAGAGCTGAAAGCCAAACTGAGCTTTCTTTCTTTCCGTCTGTCTTTCTCTCTTTCTTTCTTCTGTTTCCATTGGCTTTTAAAGTTTCCATTACCACCAGCCAACACGTCACAATCACCGGCTAACTCTACGTTTGTGTTTGTGTGATGCAGGGTGTCCATGAATCTAAAGGTGTCACAGACGACTACCTGCGTCTGGAGTCTCTCATCCAGAAGGTGGTCTCTCCCTACCTCGGGACTCACGGTTTATACTCCAGAGATGGATCCTCCAATATGCACTGCTCCTCCTGTCTGTTAGGTGCGTGTGTTTGTGTGAATGTGTGTGTGTAGAAAACAGTGTGCTTCTAAATGTTCCACATCCCCACGTCTTTGTGTATAAAGTCTAAAGTAATCAAAATGAAAAAGCCATCATCTTTTCTCTCTCCCTCTGTCTCGCTCTTTTTAGAAAAGCGTTTGCAGCGCTCCTGGTCATCCAGACCAGGCAACTCGCCCACTGCCAAAAATCCAGTGGTACGCTCTAAGAGCTACAACGTTCCCATGCTGACCCCCGTGGTGGAATATGATGTGGACTCCTCCATAGGAGGCGGCACAGGCATCAGACGACACTCGGTCTCTGAGATGACTTCCTCTGTGGAGGAGAGCAGCTCTGTGGCTGAATCCACCGCCAACGCCACCAGTCACACCAGCACATCCAGCCTCGCCAACCACTCCAGAGGTTCCACACAATTTGCTGCAATGCCAGGTAGAACTACACAGAAAACAAGAAATATAACCACAACTTATAGTTACCTATAAGTCAAAGACTGACATAGGTAACTCTTTCTGGGAGGAATGACCTTTTAAAAGTGTTGTTTTAGTGAAGTGCTGAATCTCTGATTCATGCTGTTAGTTACTGATTCCACTGAATTCTCCACAGGAAAAAATAAAGAGGAAACTGATCAACAAAGGCCCCAAATACTTTTTTATCACTTATATCATATTGATCATTGAGTTGTTTATCTGTAAAACTGTTACTGTCTTTTGTACAGACACTGTGACCTCGACCCAGGACCCCCAGCCCAGAGTCGCTGACAGTCCCGCAGGGCCCCACCCTCTCCAGCCGCAGCATCACTCCCCAAGCATCCTCCCCGAGCCTTCCCCGGGCGAGGACACACACGGCACAGGATCGCTGGTGTGGGACTCCCCCTCGTCCTCCAGAGCTCTGGCTCAAGACACGAGCTCCGGTCCCAGTCCATCGTCCAGTCCGGAGATGATGATGGACCACACCGCGGAGTCTTTGGACTCAGAGCCGGAGCAAGACGGCATCTTCCTGGACTTCTCACAGCGTTGCTCTGGAGCATCAACACACAGCAGAGACAGCAGCAGACAGAGTGTGGCATGACACACACAGACACATACATGCACATTTATCTAAGGAGACACACTTGTATGACGCAGGGACGTGTGCTGAGCCATTACTGACATTCGTCACACCCTGCGATGCCTCCTTCTGTTTTCTTGAAACTTTCGATCATCAGGGATTCTCTCAAACTGAATTATTTTTCTATGTGATGTCGACTTTTATCTCTAGCAACAAGTCTGAGCTCCTGATGAGCAATAACTTTTTGAGCTGTGTGCCCCCAGTTAGAAACATGGCACTGGTCCCTCTGGGAAACTATACTCACATCAATCATTTGACTTTCAAACTGAGCTAAACTATAACTAAGAAAATGATTGCTAAGTAGAAAAAGAGAGGTTATGTAACAGGTTGTAACAGGTTTTCCCAGTTTTCTCCTATGAACAATAACTTGGGAAAAAAAAGGCAAAGATCCGGTGGTGGTGACAGATGACCGGAGCAGGTCCACATGCTGAAAAATGAAAATGCTTTACCTTTGTCAAATAGCTCCTCAGGACCATGGCTGTTGAATCCCCTGTGCTGTCAAATTCAGACTTTTCAAATATAAAACAAACTTTGCAATTTGACACTATTGTTAAAGCTTAATATATTTGATTGATTATGAAAATTATATTAAATATAAATCTTGCACTTAGATTTTCACTGACTTTAAGTCTAAACCTGCTGATTTCTGTTTCTCTGCTGTCAATCAAAACCCCCTATTTAGTATTTAGAAACTAGAAAGACATGAGTATTTAGTATCTTTAGCATATTGAGAGAGGCTTATGCTCGTGCCAGGAGACAGTGCTTTGTGGTTTATTTACAAATCACTTCATGAGAAGAGGGAACTGGAAATGGCTCCAGTCCATTTCAGCTGTTTTGCTTTTCAGCCTCCTCTACATGAGATCAGTGACAAATTTCACATCCAGTTGTTTTCTGCTGCTTTGATGTTTGAGCAAATACGTTTTACCTGGAACCATTAAAATAAAAAAGCTGGTCCCAGTGCATATTCACTCCTCAGTGAAGCTGAAGTTACTGTAGGTTTGAGTTAAAGTTAGCTTTTAAATAAAGGATTTGGGTAAAAAAAAAAAAAAAAAAAAAAAGTTTGGCATCAATGATCATCGTCAGTTCACAGCAGTGAACTCATGTTAGGATATTTTCTCATTTTTAATGATGAAAGCCTTTAAATGATGATGACTTCAACCACCCTCCTCCTTCCCATTGCTGTTTTGATGTTATTCTACTGTTCTAAGACTTTGGGACTTCTTCCTTCCACTTCCTGTCAAATCACAATCGTCACTGAAACTTGTCTCTGCGTCAGTGCGTGGAGGATGTGTGAGTGGGTGATTCAGTCAGTCAATGTCTCTTCAATCAAGTAGATATTGGGGACTTTCTTTTTGGTAATAAAGTATTTTTAGCTTGTTGCATTGACAAAGGTCGCTGTTATGGGCAGGGGACTCTGTTTCTTTGGTTATTTGAATGGTGATTATTTGTAAAATGTATATATTTATATTTTCTGATGTTCAGACATCAAAGACAGTATTTTCACAGGACCATACAGACTTAAGGTATGTTACCAGAGACTAAAATGTTCCCTGGGCTTATCTCAGCTTGGCTCACATTATATCTGTAGCCATTTAAAATGGCAGACATCTGTGTGTAAAGACTCTGTCGCACAACTACAGTTTGTTCTTCTCAAATCTGTCTAAACAGGGACAAACAGCCTTTAATGTGAGATTTCCTTGGGAGAAAATCACATCCAGACCACAAACGCTTCCTGTTTCTGCATGAATGCAGCCATTAAAGAAATCTGATGTGTGCAGTGCAGACAAATGATGGACCCAGTTTAATACGTCCAAACAATGAGATCAGTGTGGTTTACCGAGTAATCAAATATGGTGTTTTATTCTAAGAACAGACTTCTTGAAAAACATCCTCACTGATCATTAATGACATTATCAGCCCTCATCAGCAGAGTAACAGTGATATTTAAATACATACAAACTCCACATAATCACAGCTTTGTTATAAAATCCCCAAACTTTATATAAACCAATAACATCAGGCAGTGTTTTTGTTTAGCTCCGTAGTTTTAAATGCAGCATGACAAACCTTTGCAGACACTGCCACCCTGTGTTGTTCTTACCGCTGTGCAAAGTGCATGCATGCTGTGATCATGATGTTTGGCAGAGAGAGAGGGGGGAAAGGCATATAGCCCTTTAACACCTTGGCGGGAGAAGAGGAAGGTGATGGGTTAATGACACGCACCTGTGACGCTGGAAACACACAAAGGCAAAATGGGGGCGAGCCGACAACGGATCGTTGTGGAGATATTTAAAAGTTATTTAAAGCTGTTTATTTATTAGTTTTCCCTAAAAGAAAAGTTGAGCAGTAAAGTACAGATGAACAGTTGTGAGGCCGTTGTTTTAAGAACCGACTGGATTTTCTGGACTTCTTCCTTGAACCATGTGCCGCCGGCCGAGCGTCGATCTCCGGAGCAGGTTTGGATCCAGATTTGATCTTTTATTTAGTTTATGCGCTAAAGTTTCATGGTTATTTTGTTTTCCTGCTTCTAGATCATTTTAATTCTCTTTAAACCAAATTGTGTGTGGTTATGTTTTTGTGTGTAGTCGTGCAGCAGGGGTAAAAACCAGGTGTATGGTTTAGTTCAACAGTGAGGTGTCCATTTATTTATTTTAAATATGCAGTAAATACTGAAGTGTCAGGTCTTGTTGCTCTGAAAGTTGCTCTGAAAGTTGTTCAGTTGTTGCCTCAGTCATGATAACAGGCTGATCTGCGGTCAGATTTAGTGCCAAATCTGTAAACACCAAAAATCAGTCTGATTGACACCAGACACAAACTTTGACTCGTCTCCCTGTATGTGATGATAGTCACCTCGCTCTTACTAAGATCTGCACTCAGTTCATTTCTGTGTCAGCAGTGTTGTTTTTGTGTGGATTGTTTATTATTTTGGCACTGTAACATCCTGCAGACAACCACCGGCAGCTGTAACATTATTGAGTCCAGACTTTGCCCACATGGATCAACCTAACATTAACAGTTAAGCAGTAAAGTTATTTTATCTTCGTGAGACTTGCTTTAATCAGAAGTTTTTTTTCATTAAGTATGTTTGGCACAACGCACCTGACCTGACACTGCACGTGTTTTGTCGGTATTTTTAACACTCAGGCCAAAAAAAAAAAAAAAAAAAAAAAACACAATCTAAAGCTTAGAATATATTTTTGCTCAGGTTCATCATTATTTATTGTAAAATCCACGTAATTGTTGCCGGTTGCTGTCTGCCAGTAGTTTTTAAACAGTTTCTAAATACTACCACTCGTTGCCAAATTTAGAAAACTTTCTTTTTCACATAATGGGTTCAGTATCTTGCTTTAAAATAAATTTGATGTGCAGCACAGTGGCAGTTAGTAAGAAAAAAAAGGATACTAAAGGGATTTTAAAGTAACTGGTTTTTTTTTCCACTGTATTTCCATTGGGTTGTCGTGCTCTAAATGCTGCTGACAAGAAGAACAACAAAAAACAAACGCATTTAAAATACAAGGTATATTTAATGGGAAATTCATTGACACAGATCCAAAGTAAACCACAGGTGGCGCAGTTTGACCACGTAGTTCTAACCAGGCTATTAAATTAACTCCACATTGTGCTGTTACCTGTTCTTACAGACTGGCTTCAAAGTTATGGCATTAAAAATAAAAACAAAAAAATCAAACCACTTGAATTGAGCACTAACTAATTGTTCTGCCATTTCTAACTGAAGCAAACACACCTGTTAACTGAACTTCTAAGAAGTGCAAATGTGGATGACCACACTGATTTAAAAGGGGGAAAAATGTGCTGTGGTTTCAGCTCATCAAAAGCAAATGTGTGATGCAGGAACAATGCACAATATCTGCAGTGCATGAAGTTGAATCCAGCTCAACTTGTGCATAAATCTAACAAGACTTCAGCTGCATTTTCTAGAAGCACACAGGTGTTTATATCGCAGACGAAAAATAATTTCTAGCACTTTTTTTTTGTCTTGTGTAGTTTGGGGTCGGCTAGAATACATTCTCCAGTAAAAGACAGTACTGTAGTGTGACATTAGCACCAGTCCTTGAAAATCATTAGTCTAAATAACTTTCTAATAGTTTTTCTCTTTGATATTACAGCCCTCGAAAAGTTGTGTCCAGCTGTGTAAACATGAAGCTGCATCACACTGCCTGCAGTCTCCTGCCCAGCTTCACAGTGAAGGTTTGTCATTCAACTCAACACATTACCTACGTTTATGTTTAAATTTAAGAGCACTGGTCACTTAATTTCAGACCAGTGCCATTTATTAATTCTGGTCAATTAATGAGTAAATTTCCACAAACCCAAAGACATGAAGAAGCAGGTTTTTCTTTTCAGTGGTTTTTAACTCACTCCTCTGGTCTAGAACATTGTGTCTGCCAGAAATGTGTCCTCGTCAGGGCTTAAAGGTGCGGACTACAAAAGCTTCTCAAATGAATGTGCACCAAAATACAAATGATCACTCTGAGACACAACAAAGCTGCAGAAAATGGTCTAAATCTGATTCTTCTTCTTTGGGTTTACAAAAACAGCTATTTCTTTTCCTGATACCTGTGCTTATTTTTCAGTGTTAACATTAAACTGAAGTCTAAATATTACAGTGTTTCAACAACAAGAATTAAGAAAATGTTTTTTGTGTAAACTGAACAGATGTAATTGCTTTTGAGTGGAGACACTGCTCCTCTAGGCTGTAATGTTCACCAGTGACCATGTGATGGCAGGGTAAACACTCAGGATGTAAACAGAATTGAATATTTTTAATTTTCACTTGGGGAAAAAGCTGCATACACATTACATATTTTGTTCACTGAAGTCCATCTATATATGATAAAATGTTCTGCTCTTTGTTACAGACACAAATCTACGGTATCTCAGCTCAAGATCACTGCAGAGAGAAGGACCATCAGTCAAAGACGTCTCCTTCCTGTGAGGATATGAGGCGAGACTCCCCATGATGCAAGGTGAAGAAGGAATCTGGTTTCAGCCCCTTCTGTTCCAGGGCCTCTCTGAGACGAAGCGGTGGATCCATGTAGTACTGGACAAAGACCAGAGGGAAAAACGTGAGTGTTAAAGCCTCTTTAAATAGGTTCACTTTTTTAGCTCAGTGTTACATGTTGTAGAGTGTTTACAGACAGGCTTTTGTTAGCTGCAGGAATAGTCTTACAGCTTCAACAATGACACCTTTGTTATATTGTTAGGAGAACATAATAGACTGTGAGAGTATGATTTTTACCTCTGTAACACCACCACCCCCCAGTACTAATGTGTCTCTCTCTGGAGCCAGTGACAGAGCAGCTCTCTGGGCTTCTGTGATTTATGACCAACAAATTATAGTAACGTAAAACTAATGTGAGGAATCAGCTAATATGTTATGTATAGTGCAGAAAAATGTAATATTTCCTAAGATTTGTACTAGTATCAGCAGCCTAACAAACACTCAGTTGCCAGTTTATTAGGTACATGTAGCTGAAGCTAATGCTACTTGGTGATTGCTAATTAAAGTTAATTAATCCTCCCTTTGTGAATGTTATGTTTGGCTTTTGTTGAAACTGTTTAACACAAGTGTTTTGATTTAACTGTGTGGTCATTTTAGAGCAGAGGTCTCACACCTGTTCCACACAGGGCCATGTGGCTGCAGGTTTTTGTTCCAGCCAATCAACTGTCTGAAGACTGAGATCAGCTGATTAAATGAGTCAAGTCTGGTGTGCTGCTGATTGGTTGGATCAAAAACCTGTGGAACAGGTTTGAGACCTCTGCTTTAGAGGATGTAGTTTGTGCTGCTGTTGAAATGTACTGACAAGTGTTTGTTATTTAACCTACCCTCACTGATATGAATGGGGTAGATAAAATAACAAACACAATTCAACAGCATCACAAACTGCAGCCTCCAAAATAACCACACAGTTAAACATCTCTAAAACAGTGTAAACAAAAACTGACCATAACATTCATGAGTGGACAATTTATCACATAGCTTTTGAATGACACTGTGTTTAGGTAGCTAATAACCTGACAACTGAGTGAAGACTAGAGTAAGTGTTTTTCCCAAAAATGCAAAATATTCCTTTAACCTACACAGTTAATTTTATCTATTTCCTTACCTCATAGGCAAGGGCAAAGGTCCCCCAGTGAATGGCCACAGACTGTTTGGCCTGAAGGTCCTGGTGAATCTGAACAGCCTCCTCTGGATCTACATGCTGCCCCTGCATCACATCCCTGAAAAACAGAAATAGTACAATGTTATACATGTCTGTGTGTAGTTTTTTTTTTATGTTATTATATAAAACACAATAAAATCATTTTAAAAAATTGATTCATTTATAAATCTTACAGACTGTTTCTGTGCCTAATTTTAAAGTGTATGTGTCACACAGAAGAAACACTTTATTAAATACACCTGTATAATCTAACACACCAGCTCAGCCATAAATATTTTTCTTTTACTGAGGTCATAGTTAAAGGTGGTGTTGCAATGAGCTACATTATCTTAAAGTTTATATATATTTTTAGTTTTTCCTAATTACATACATGAGGGAGGCAGAATATATAATGTAGTCCATTACAACAACACCACCACTAACTATGACCTCAGCTCTAACCTATGACAGTGTCAACAAACACCAGACATTATAGGCATGACAGAGGTCAACTTTAAACCAGTAGATTCCACTGCATTAGATTATACAGGTGTACCTAATAAAGTGGACACTGTGTGTGTGTATACATGTCTTTCTATGGATGTGAGGACAAATTCTGTTACAAAATCATCACTGTGAGGTCATTTTGGCCGGTCAACTTTAAAAAGCTGTTTTACAGTTAAGAAATGATTTCGGGTTCAGGTTACAGTCAGGGGCCAGGGAATGCATTATGTCAATGAGTGTCCTCACAAAGATAGTAAGACAAGAGTGAGTGAAAGTGTGAGTGTCTTATGTTCAGTACCTGGGCAGGTATGCTCCGATGGGGATCGCTGCAAGGTCAAATGGTCCAAAGCGTCGTCCTATCTCCTGGAAGGAAGCGCAGTAGCCAGTATCACCAGCGAAGAAGAATCGATGGTCCGGACCCAAAACAGACCAGCTGCCCCATAAAGACTGAAAGAGAGAGAGAAAGGACATGTTTTTACCGACTGCATCTGTTTTGAATTCAAACTATTTAAAACTTTAAACTATAAAAAAGATGCCTCTGCCCCTGTCTGATACCGAACAGCTGTACAATCAATGCAACTGGCCAAATAAACACCATTATTAAAGCTGCAGTCTAATCTCTGATTACTAATAATCATTCAGGTGATCATTCTAATCAATAATTACCTTGTTATCATCCAGAGCTGTGCGTTTGCTCCAGTGCTGAGATGGTGTGCAGACAAATGTCACGTCATCATGGCCCGGGACACAGTTCTCCTCCCACCAGTCCAGCTCCATCACATTCTCACAGCCCATTTTCACCAACCAGTCCATCAAACCCAGGGGCACAAACCTACAAAACACACACTGGTCTTACTTCCCAAATACAGAAGTGCACTGAAAGACACAGTGGTTTAGAGTATCAGTTAAACACATAAGTGACAGCAACTACCCATAAATTCATCACACGTACCAGCGTAGCTCCCCTCCAAAGCGTGTGTTCAGGCTGGCCACAGATCCAGAATCCAGATGGTCATAATGAGAATGACTGATGACGACAGCATCTATCCTGGGCAGCTGTTGGCAGAAGACAAGAGAAAACAAAGCTAGGAAGGACTCAAAGTAATTAATTGTGCTTGCTATTATTTTAATAAAAGGAATCTGCCAAAATAAGAAAGAAAAATTCAAACAAAAAGTACTCAACCTGCTCCACAGTGCAGGGAGGCCCTCGGTACCTTTTCGGCCCCATGAACTGGACAGGCGAGGCCCTCTGGCTGAAGACTGGGTCTGTCAGAATATTCAGTCCGTCCATTTCCACCAGAACTGTGGCGTGACCCAGCCAGGTGACTCTCAGACCTGGACCAGTGTCAGAGAGGTCTGGGTTCTTGACAAAGTACGGTTCTATCACTGGGAGCTCGCTGTCCAGGACCTGGAGGAAGAGGATGGACCAGCAACAGAAGGGGGTGGACGGAGGAAAGAAGGCAGAAACACAGATGAGGGGAAAAGGGCAGAGATATCATCAGAGAGGCTGAAATAAAACCAGGTTCCTATCAAGAGGAATAGGGTGTTTCAGTCTTATGACTTTGTCTGACCACATTTTTCAAAAATGAACCATAATCCTCTCTCACCGTAAGAAAAAAGTCAGTTTTCAGTGTCTTTGAAACACTGGAGTTCACATGTTTTTGGCTACATCCTTACACACTGTATGTTTAAAGAAACTTCCTTTCAATGATTATAGTTTTGACCTTTGACCTCTCAGGTAGTTGATTGGTTTGCTGATTTTTCTATGTTTTATACAACAACAAAACACTGTGCAATCTGTGCAAATAAGGGGTTAAAGAGTTTTCTATTGCTGGGTGAAAGCAGCCTGTTAAGCCCCCACTGAGCTCACAAAGGTTTCCAGTACTTGCTATAAATACTGCGGGTTGTGAGAGTCGACAAAAGGAAATGTTTCTACAAACAGAAGTGAGAAAGACAAGCTCATAATGCGAGTCACTATGAGGATAATACACTGATCACTGACACTAATCATTTAATGAAGCTCTATTGGGACTTGAATAATTTGTGATGTTATGTAACAAAGCCAAAAGTGTGGTTAATAGCAAAACTGTAAAAATTTTAGTCCAATAATGACCCACCTCTTTAGAAGTTGGTACATTGCTGTTATTTTTATCCCAAAACAAGAACCTGAGCAGCACCGAGTAGGAAGGGAACCGCCATGTGGACCAGGGATTGGTCCAGCGGCCATGTTTGTCTCGACAGGACTTTGTCACTTCCTCCTGCAATCAAGAGTAAACAATGGCATTTTAGCCACCTATTCAGCCATGTACTGCAAAGGAAGAGCATTTGTTATAGAAAGTAATTGGAAAAGTCAGATTAGAGTTTGGAGATTAAAAAAAAAAAAATAATATAT
>JBBMJY010000015.1:7440304-7480571 GCA_037833715.1 Toxotes lorentzi | reverse complement strand
TATAGTTAAAGAACTGGAAAGACGCCATGATTCAGAGGAGGAGTTTATGGAAACGAAAAGATATGAGGAGGAGTTGAGGTGAAAGAAGTAGAGAAGGATGATGAGAAGGAGACAGAAGGATGATGGAAGTCGAGGTTTTACCTCCAACCGATAGTCCAGCCGGAAGCTCTTGCGGGAGGAGCGGGAGGAGCTGCTCTTCCTCGGGGTCTGAGGATCCACCTCTCCACCTTCAGCACCTCTCGGCACTCCACCATCCTGGAGTAGCAGTACAAACACACATAATCAGTCATGGAGTCAATTTACAATCACCAAGGCAAGTGAGGGTAGGAAATTAGTACCATTAACCACACAGTCAGATATTAAGACACAGTGTTGTGCTCTCAAATCTTAGCTACAGCTGGTTAAAATGCTGAAAGTGAAAGATGAATTTGGAATAATGAATATTTTTTAGCTTCTGGTAACCTTCAGTGTAACAATCCTGCCCTTACTATTATTTTAAAAACACTACTCCACCGATTTAGCATTGCACCACTATGACCCTGTATATAAATTTCTTCACATACTCGGTAGTCCTCCTGGAGATCTGTAAACACACCTTAATGAATAAAATCGGCACAGTTCCCCTTTAACAGGTATCATGTGTCAAGAAACTAAACAACAGTGACTTTAAATGGATCCTTTTCACAACAAACGTGATTGTAGGAAAAGCACAGGTTAATCATTAACTCTGATAACAGGTGAATTCCATGCAGATAGGCAGTCTGGTCTTTTTAAAGATGGGTTCACTGGAATGGTTTACTGGGACACTTGATGGAACTAAGCTATCATTACTCTTAGTACTAACAGTTGTACTTTTCCTGCTATGACAAGTCAAAACGTCTGCAGTGGAAAAGCTCTATTTTCAGCCCTTGATAGCATCTCTGTGACACTATCTGGACAGTGAACAGCAGCAGATATCCCCAGTCAAAACAGGATTCTCCAAAATAAGTTTAGGATCTTGGTACTTGGCACCATTTAATCTGAAGTTGATGAGCAGGATGCATTACCTCCACCAAACCTTTTCTCTCCTCCAGTGCTGCTTTGCCTGAAGATGATGGCTTCTCCATGGGCACACCACCACACCTAGCGTGAAGACACACACACACACTCTCTTAACTTTTACAACATACTTAGAAGCTGCTGTCAGCACAACCACAGTTTTGGCCCTCAAAGTGCATTTCTGGTGCAGCCAGGGCTCACATGCTTTGCTTAAAGGTACGCTAAACGCTGCTGAGGACAAGGATAGCGTTACACATTCACACTAACAACCAAGTCACAAGCTGGCTCCTTTCACTCACCGTAACGCTACTGCAATGCTAACAGCACATTAAAGGGCTGACAGTTAAACCATAACAGTTTGCATATGAAACAGAAAGACGGAAATCAAACACAGCAGGATCAGCTTCACTGTATTCAAATCAAACTGTTATCAGATGTGACATTTTAGTGCTTCCGGAGTGCATGAAATTCTGTGGTTGAACTTTGTTCTAGACCATGCTAGACGAGCTAATGTCTCAGTTTTAACATTACTTTTATCTCTTAACGCACTGTTCTCAGGAAAGGTTAAGATACAAGTTCCCTTGTTGCTGTGACACAAACAGTAGCAGTAGTGTTTTACTCTTACTCTTGCGTAATACTGATTAGGAAGTAACTAGCATATTGATGCATGCAGGCAAGCAGGATACAAAAAATGTGAAGGAATTCCAAAAAAAGTTCTCATTAATTATCAAACCCAAGAGATAAGGACAGACTGTAATTGCACTTTGTGTTTACAGATTTCAAACTCAACTGTGCTCATTAACTCCCATCTTTGTATCATTACAGTCCCAGCGCAACAGCAAAAATGGCTCTGGCTTCTTCGGACAATGTCCACCTCAAAAATTGTGGTGCAGTTTTAACAACTTTGAGCTGAGCCCTCCATTTGCTGTAGAGCAGGCTGCAGGCCTGAAACACCTACATTTACTACACACACAAACTGATGTTGGCACTTACACACTTTCCAAAGAAAATCTAATCACAGGCCTTCCTTATCCTGCCATTATCTACAGCAATCACAGTGCAGTACACACCCTTACTAAGTACTATCCACTCGTGAATGACTCCTTCATCCACTTATACTTCATGAGAAAATGCACTTGGAAAAATGCATCGCTATCCCATATTGATTGAGGAGAGGGCTGTGATGCCGTCTTCATACGGATGAGAAAATGGATTCCCTCTTATGTGAAGAGAATTTTTTTTCTACACCAATGTATCAATACAATAATACAATATTATCCAACTGTGCACTTGTCCCCTTTGGGGAACTCCACACATTACAGCTATGGGGTCCTGATGATGCACTCAGCTTCATGAATGGACTTTAACTGCACACTACACACAGACACTGGGACAACAAAGGAGCTCTGTGGACAACAACCAAAACAAAGATCTATGTAGCGAGGCAGCGTGCCTGATGTGGTCATACACACAACAAACACAGGCTCAAGTCAAACTCTCTCTCATCTCTGTAGTTAAGTTAAATTAGGGTTGTCCAAATTGTTGTCCAGGACCCAAATATGCACCACCTGTGACGGAGAATCAATTAAAGATAATCTCATTTATTCAGCCCAGATTCTCCTCCTGAAAACAGTTTACTGTGTCTAAAGTAAAAAAAAAAACAAAAACAAATCAATGATAAAAGTGCTATTATGACAGTATCTCTCTCTCTCTCTCTCTCACACACACACACACACAGGTCTGGGCAAGAATTAGGTTGGTCCCAGCAACACTGACTGTCAATTCAAATGATATCGGAGAGTCTCAACTTAGCTAACCTACTCTTCAACTATTTCCTCTTTAAATGTGTGGACAGTTATTGGCTCAGACCGGAAAGAAACCAGAAACAATGTTGACAGATAAACTGGCTACAAACATCTGCTATATTATTAACTTTTACGTGATTAACTTCTTTTTTTTCTAATCAAACAAATGAGAGGAAATGTAGTAATATAGCAGCACATTTTAAAAACAACAACAACAATAAATCTTGCCAAGCAAAATGTGTCCCTTGGGGAACAATAGTGATGGCATAAAACAGAGATTAAAATGCCACTGGGGGAACCATAAGGCCACCGCACACTCACCGTCGAGCACCACAAGCGTCGTGACATTGCTACACATCGTGCCAGCTATGACTGTTTTCGGCCGACTCACCTGAAAACTTGAAAGCAACAGAATACCACCAGTTGTTTTCTCAGCGGCGAGACATGTTAGGTGCATTTACGTTAGCCATATGCTGTTTTAATGCGAGCTGGGCAACATTAACAGTCGCTGTACGGTCCGCAGAGCATTTCCAGTGCAGTTTACATTACTGTAACGTATATTTTAGTACGTATGACGCGTGGAAACTTGAAAGCTGCAGTAAACGCTGTTGCTATGATGTCTGTATAAAAAGGTAAGGCGAGCAGTTTTGAGTCCTGCAGCAGGACGGTGGGGATCATTAGTCGGTACCAGCTCTGACGTCGGTGAAAAACCCTCTGATCACGTGACCGCACGAGAAACTCCCGGTATGACTGCGGGCACTTTCCCCCCCTTTCTTTTCTTTTTAAATTTTTATATATAACTAAAAACTGACTACAATAGTCACAAAGGGTAAAATACAATATATAATTAAATTATATTTTCAAATATTTCTAAAAGTAGTATTTCATTACGGCAACCAATACTAGCTGGTACAGGTGACTTCTCTTGAATAACAGCCTGGTAAAGAAAATGATCTTTACTACAACTACTAGTACTATTACTAATAAAAAATAATGTTTAAAAAAAAGGTAGCTGAGTGACTCAGTTACTTTGTTGTATATATACTTAATCTTAATGTTTGTTGTTAATGATTTCATTATCTCCTCATTTATCATAATAATAATAATTTCTTTAAAATTAAGAAATAAACTTTTGTTGACTTTGTTATTGCTATATATTCCATCATTTAATTTATTTGTTTAATGATTGAAAACCAAACATGAAGTCATGCCGTGCCATGCTAAACGTTTTAAATTTAGAACTACATTATAATGTGACACCTTAAAATAAAATGTATGTAATGTAATAAAATGCTTTTGAATGCGCCAAATCACCATTGTTTCATCTTCTTGGACATGATCTAATAAGCAACTAATGATTCATACCCACACTCACTGCACATTCATGATATGTTTTTCATGTGTCATCATCACTGGCTGTGTCAAAGAGGGAAAACACGTTTATACTCAGATAAGATGAGCGAGTTCAATTTGAGCGGTGGAATAACGACCCAAACCCTGCACAAACACACTGCCAAGCTACTATGCTGCCACGATGACTCGATATACGTCGATACATTTATGAAATATTTACACAAAACATGACATTCTAGACTTACCTTGAGTTCCTCGCCCTAATTGAGGACACCTGGGAGGATTTTAACCCGAGCACATCCGCTTCATTCAGTCGCTGTTTGTATTTACTAAGCTTACAGCTGCACGACAGTAAAAAGCGCACAGACCTGCACAACACTGTTTCCATCCTGTGCCTCTGTAACTGACCATATTTGCTAAAGAGTTTAGAAATAATAATAACCAGAGGACACAAAGTTACACGAACGTAGCCTACAGCACGAGGGGCACAAACACCAGACAGCAAAAGTTGTTTGAACTTCCTGCCAGATGCCTTCAAGGACTCCCGGAAATCTGAAAATTTGCCGAATGCTCGCTTTACAAACGTTGGTATGATGGAGCCTGAAGAGCTTTTGCACAGAAAAAAACTTTTCAAGAAATTCTACAGGTTTCCTGCAGAGAACTGACCATGAAGAACTTTAAACAGCGATTCTTACTCCTAAGCACACTGTACTGTCGGGCAGTATAGGAGGAAACGGGCAGGTTATGAATCCCTGAACCCTCCTTCTGCTTGTTTAAACCATTTTATGCTGATCTACATATCCAGCCTATGAGCATGAGGACTGTCAGAATGCAAGGGTGGATCCTACAAATGAAACCAAGACAGAATCAGGACTGGAGAAGCTGATCAAACTCTTCTCTGTTTGACATGAAAGTTGTTTTTTAACCTGTTTCCCTGTATAACTGGCAGATAGTATGTTCTTAAACACAGAGTGAAAACTGTTTTCACTGATACTACACTGTGACCCATTTACCATTGCAGTGTACAAATGTTTGGTGTGAATTTCCTTCCATGGACCTTGATCAGTTATCATCACTGGTCTGAGCTTGAATGGTCACAACAGAAGACACTGACACAAGCAGTACTGTAAACATATTTACTTTACATAGAAAATGACAGAATCAGTAAAAAAAAAAAAACAATAGCAAATGAGTTATTCAAATTGAATACCAAAGGGGCATAAGCCTAGGTTTAATACACTAAGATATTTTGTAAAGAATCATAAACCAATCAGAAAATAACAGGCATTTTAACATTACCATTACCTTTAACCACAAAATACATCACCACAATGCAATGTTTCTTTCAAATCACAGATGAGGTCCAGAGCCCTGCCAAATGACCACATTTATGTGTGCAGTGTTTGTCCATTTCTCAGTGCTCCTTGTGGTCTCCGTCCTCCTCCAGTTTCCTGATCTCTGCCTTCAGGTGGTTGATGTTTTCTCGGCTGGCTTTTAGTTTGTCTTTCAGCTCTGCGATCTCCTGGCTGGTTCTTTTCTTTGCTGCTTCCATTTTCTCCTTGGTTCTCTGCTCCAGCTCACCGACTGTGTACACAGGCAGGAAAACACACATAATGATGGTGTTTCAGTACAGAGGCACATACTGGATTCCCCTAATCCAGGGTGCTGAGTTCAAAGTCAAAGTTGTGGTAATGTGACAAAACTAGTCTGCATACACACACTTGTGTCTTGTATTTCTATGTTCATTGTGTGTGTGTGTACATACACTCTGTCTCATGCTTGTATGCTCCCAAAGTGAGTTGCCTGGATGTGGTCAGTAGCTGCTGCATCATCGCTGTAGGATCCTGGAAGATCTGAAAGAAAACACAACAGATATATCTCTTTCACTTTCAAACGATTCTCTATTTAAAGCCAAACCTCCCCAATTAATTTCATTTGTTACAACAAATTACTTTAAGAGATTAAATATTGGTGACTGTGACAATAAGCTGCAGTTTGAAAGCAGTGGTACCATTTCATCATAGAATTCAGAAACAACAGTCTTCTTGGGCATAGCACTGGAGTCTGACTGGAACAGCTTCAAGAGATGGTACAGAGTCACCTAACACACACACACACACACACACACACACACACACACACACACACACACACACACACACACACAATGAAGATCAGCACACAGTATATATTGTGTGAAGCTGGAACACATTCTTTGAAATTACTGTGTCTACTAGCTGTGACTCTTACAGGTCTCTCATTGGGGTCAATGAAGAAGATCTTAATGATGATTTCAAACTCGCCCCAACCCGTCTCTGTAATCTCATATGGAGGCTTTGTCACCACTGGAAGGCAGAGAAAGTAAATTAGACAGACATACAATTCAGTCTGGGTCACACCTGAAGTAAGTAAAGTAGCAAGTAAAACCCCATAACAAGTACAGCCATTATAAACCTATCAATACGCTAATATTAAGTATAATAAGTATTAAATATTTTCTGCTTATTCTTACTCTGCTTGTCATATTTTCATTTTGACATAATTAAGTACAATCCACAGGGGAAACTGACCCTGTTCTAACAACAGAAACTGATGTAAAGGTCTACTCACCTCTCAGTGGGTTACCATAGCTCTCATGTAGCTTGAACTGGATCTTCTTCACATAAGCTGACATATCCTGGAGCAACAGTTTCATGTATTAATATATAAAAACTCAAATAAAAACATTCAATAGCACAGCAGCCACTGGTTGGTGATTATATTATCTTTTCAAGCAATTATAATTTGTCAATAGGAACTGCAGCATTTAATAGACCTGGCTAAAGCTCTGTTACAATTCTGGAAGTCTAACCTCATTTCTGTAAGGCTTCACATAGACAGACCACTGATGTGTGTGTCCATCCTCCTCTCTCTTCTTCCCAAAGTAGCGGGCAACGTTCCCAAACACAATAGGCTTCACAATAGTCACCCCCTGCAGTTAACAAAGAGAAAACACATTAAGTTTAGGATTAATATGGATGCTACTATTTAAACTCTACTGCGTTGTGACTACTCGAAGCTTTATCTGATTACCTTAACTCGCCCCCCGGAATCTGGACCAAATTCAGTCATCTTTTTGAACATAGTACAGTGAAGCTACAGTGAGGTCGATCCCGTATTTCACTCTAGATGACTCTGAGTCCCCCACAGCGAGCAAACACGTCTAATAGACCAGCCATTTAAGCATTAAAAATATGACATAAAACAGCAATCTCGTTCCGAGCCGCCAGCCAAACAAGCGCCGGAAGTTGCAAGTGTAACGGGCTTAGCTGTCCGACTGCAGTACGACAGGGACAGTAAGGTTCCAGGCGAAGGAGGCAGTGTCGCCGGACAACTAAGAGTGTTGCATGTATCAAAATTTAAATATGTGAATTTGGATAATACTTTCCTTGTTTGCTCACACAAACTGCAAATGCAGGTTTGGTTCTCTTTACTATCGAAAACGAATCTGACCAAATGACAGTACTTGTCTGATTCGGATTCGTTGGGTCTAATTTGACTGAAGATGATGAGATACAGGAAACGTCTTTAACTCAAATCATCTTTACGGGTGTTTGCAAACACGAGTCAACCTTTTATTTGTATATATATAATAAGTCCCTAACCTAACTCATTGCTAATAAAGCAAGTAAGCATTATTAGAGTATATTTAGTCCAAGTAGAAAACAGCTCTCAAATAAGTGACACAAAAACAAGACAAAAATATAAAAACTTAATTTATACTGACCAACTTTAATTAACTGACGTCCACTATTTTATTAAGATTAATTAGATGCATTACGTACAAAGGAAAAGCACAAAACCAAACTCTGTTTAGAAATGCTTTATTTTTCAGACCGACCATTTGATTATTTTGGCCACCATGTGCCTTTCTCTGACAAGGAATGTGTAAATGCTTAATAAGACATTAAGCACAGTTGCAGAGGGTAACAAATCCCTACTTGAAATAAATTAGAACTGAGCCAACCTATAAATCCAAATCAAACTTATCATGGATAATAATAAGACTGAGTGCTATTTCTTCAACTGTAAAACTGTTTTAAAGCTATGTGGACCCCACAAACACTCCTGCTTTTCATTTGGAAAGTCTGCATTAACTATGCTAATTACTTATATTTACAGTCAGAAAAATCTGAAATACAAATGACCTTAGTGCTAAAGTTAGAAGTCTTCCTCACATTTCGTTTTAGTTTAGGGTCACACTTGACAAAATTTCAAAACATTAGTATGGCATATTCCAGACAATGAAAAAGTAGCTGAAGATCAGTTAATGACTAGTGAGAATAAATCTTCTATACTTCCCAAAATCTTGTGTGAGGTAAAGTGTTGGTCTGGCTCCATGCAGCAGTTAGCCAGACTTTTTCACTACTGGACAGTTTCTTCTTCTGCAGAACATGTAGACCTGAAAACACTTACCTTCAGTGCTGTGGAGAGAAGTCAGTACAAGACAACTACTGAAAGCTCTTATTCTGGCTGATTAGACTTCTGTTTGGGCTGTCATTGGATGGAACTGTGTTGGGAGGGGATTTTTAAAACTGCATTTACATTTTAAAGAATTGTTTAAGAGAACTGGCATGAGGATATATTTCCTCCTGAAGTGCCCCACGTTTTTGTATCAATAATATTGACCTTTGTGAGTATAAGACACTCTTTTTAAGGAATACTGATGGAACAAAAATACATTTCAAATGAGTCATGAGGGTTTTAAAAATGTCTGGAGTCTGTTACAGTCTGACTTTTACATCCATGAAACACCTTTGGAAATGCAGAATTTTAGGGGGATGGTGATGGAGATTTGAACTGACATGGATACAAAACATTCATCCTAACAAGTAAAACAACAAGCGTCAATAAACAAATAAAAATAAACACAAAAAAGGATTTCTCAATTTAAACAATATAGTGAGGCACTGTGAACAAACTTAACAGAAGTTGAGTTTGCTAATTTATAAATATCAGTGTTAGTGAATTTGCCCATATTGCTTTGTCACTGAAGTACAAATGAAACAAACAGTAATATGGCACCTCCTGATGAAACACTGTTGCTGCAAACCTTTACAGTATTTTTATTTACTCAAATTTAAAAACTCATCTGGACTCATGGTTCAAGATCAGATATAGATAAGTGAGAACAGCCAGGCCTATATTTATAATTGAAGCCTTTGATCTGAAACAGTAAAAAACACACATACACATTAACTCAACCCATTATATGCAACATTACAAACTAAAAGCTTGGTATCAAAGTGTTTACAATCACTATTTCAACAAAAATGCAAGACATAAACATGATGGCTGGTGGAATAAAAGATGCGTTGCACTGCATATGACGACAATGTTAGTGTTACGGTGCCTTTAACAAGGTGCATCTGAATTACCAGTTCTACTAAATTTATTTATGTTGTGTCCCGGTGTTAAAAATTAACATACAAAAACATGTTACGTATGGAACATAGGAGTAGAAAAAGGAACAATTGCTTGCAATGGCTATTTTTTTCAACAAATGGGATTAATTGATGTTTGAAGGAAGACTAATTTCATGTACAATGGCTGCTTAAATTAATATGGATTCAGTCTAATAATGAATGCAACTCACATTAACAAAACATTACAGAGATCAAAGACAATTTGGTTCTAAAATGTTATTTTGATTGCTGTTCAGTGTGATTACACATGAATCAAACATCTGAAACCATGTTGTGAACATTATTGTGTTTGGGTTTTTTTATATGGGTTAGGGTGTGTGGTCAAAAACAAGATGCGTGTACAAGCAGAACTTCAGCTTGTTCTATACTGTATATATCCGCATCCATCAATCAGAGCACATTGAGAAGTAGTGCATTCTTCTAATTCCTCTTACCTTGTAAAATGTATCCAAAAGAAAAAAAACAAACAGAAACAAAACAAGGGAGTAAAGTCGCTCACTAACAGCTAAAAATTGTCATAAAAGTAGACATTCAATATGAAAAACATCTTTGCACTTCAAAATACACATTTAATATAAATGAGCCAAACATGTAGAGGAATTCACCAAATGCAGAGTGTACCTCAGTAAACATTTTTTATTACAACACCATCTAGTTTTTAATCAAAAGCAGAGACATTTACAAACATACTAACATGAAAAGAATAAATGAGAATGAGAGGGAGGGGTTGGGAGAAAACATCAAACATGTACCCTATAAAAATTGATCTCTAAACTGAATGTACACAGTACAGCGAGCCAAGGAAAATAAAAAAAACCAAACAAATAGGATGTAATGTTTGCGTCTTCTATTTGGGGGTCGTGCTGGGCCGTTTTATTGTGTCTGGCAAAAAAGCGTCACACATACTCATCTTCATGTCAAATAAAACATCATAAAAATAAAAGAGCTGTTTGGAAAGTTTCTTTTCTTTCATCTTTAGTTACCATGAGTATAGGTGTTTGGATAACATAGCCTTACACAGGTCTGGGTCTTCCATCCACTGCTCTTAGTCAGGCAGACAAGATGAACAGACAGAGAGAAGGATGGGTGGAGAAGGAGAGGAGAAGAGAGATGGAGGGGTGGAGGAAGAGGTGGTGGTTGTGGTTGTAATCCTGTCCGGTCATGCAGGGTGGTGGGGAGGAGGAGGTGGTGGTGGTGCACTGAAAGCGTTCCTCCGTTTCCTTCCATCCATCCTTGATCCTCGTTAGCTGAAAGGTGTCAAAACGAAGGGTGGAGTTTGGTTTCGAGGCAGCCCAACAGTGAATATCCCCACCCCACCCCCACACACCCCACCATTAAACCTCTAGACTACACATACAAAGTGCACAACAGGGCTGGGTTCAATTCACCTTCACTTTGAGTCACAAGGCTGGAGTTTATCCAAGTCCACTTACTTAAGATTTTTTGGTGTGTGATCAGGAAAATTTTAAGGAAACAGACCTTATAAACTCAGTCTCAAACTCCCTTTTTTGAACATTAACATTTGCTTCTCTTCAAATTCTCAGCTGATTGTGTATTGCCCCCAACCCCAGCACAGACACAGAGAAACATGTCATGCAAACTTGAACAGGAAATATCCAGGAAGCAGAGGTGAAATCTATCTGCATGTACATAGTAAAACATTAAGGGTAATTTATCGCTGTTACTGAAAGGCAGACTTGGAACTGTTCATTCATACTGTAGATATGCAAAGTTAAAAACGTCTACTGATTACATTCTTATGAAGACAGACACTCATGGGATCCATATATAAAACTGTTATCTTGGGACGCTGAAGTTTCACACTGTCAGAACTAGTTCAACTACAGAACTGTCCACACTGAATTCCACACTCAAGGAAAGACATGAGGGAAAAGTTTACTGATCTAAAAAGAAAAGCTACTCGGGTGAAAAAGTCTCCTTCTCCATTGTGGACAGCTTAAGCGAGGATGCAGTTATATAGAGTGGCTTCACAGGGTCAACTCTGCATTACGTGCCGTTACACGTGTTTAGTGTAATTTGTACAAATTATGAAATGTGTAAAGTATAAGATGCTGAGTGAAAACATTGATTACAGTATCTATGTCAGTGACCATTGTTAGAATGTAATTCTCCAATTTTAAAAAAATAGCAATTCTCTAAAGGATTTGGTTCCTCCCCCTTTAGTTTTTTAAAGTGCAAGTGCAACACCTAATTTTTTTTATTGTTGAAACCAAAACGTGCATAATTAATACTTAAATTTTTATATTGTGACTAGGGATTTTCAAAGTGGTTTCTACATTGAAATAATTCAAGAACACCCTGTTATTATTTTTTCCCTTGAAACCCATGAAAATGCTAGGAACAAGACAAAGACCTAAAAACTCTCCACTCCACCCCAGATCCCTTAGCATTTATTACGTTTGGATTAGCAAAAAGGGAATGTGCTTCAAACTTGGGTCAAATACCATAATTTTAACAAACACTGAATCATGTATGACACCGGTTTTTAGGTAATGAAGTAATTTAGGTGTAGAACAGAGCAAAGGGACAGCAGAAAAACACAAAACTACAAAGGCACGCATCGGACTCAGACACAGCAGGTAATACTTTGCCACAACCCAGTGATGTGGCAGCCAAAAGCATCTCAGGATTTTTACAAATAACATAAGAAAATAATCTAAATGTCAATGTGATTTAGTATACCCCTGTATGGTCTTGTTAGCATGACGCCAGTGAATAAGCAGCAATAGTTTTTGTCATTGAAAAAGACAAAGTGCAGTATGAGGGGAAACAGGTAACTAGAAAGGCAACCTCTTGATCATTATAAAAAAATGGTAGCTGCAAAGCTTAATTAGACTATCAACAATGATACGCTGACCCAATTACATTCATGCCCATTTAAAATCCCTCTTAACAGAAATGTTAAATTTTTTCAGATGAAATTACAACAATTCTGATACAGAAAGTCGTTTCAAATTTTTTTGGTATTTCTAACAATTTAAAATCAAGTTTATTGGGCCCTGATGACAAGAGGCTTTGCTTTCCAAAGATGCCAAATAGAAGTGGTATCTACAGGGAAAAGGCCTCACTTACAGGCACCAGGTCAAGACAGTACACATGATTTTACATGGTTCAAAGCATATTGAAACTTTTAAACGTTTATGTTTTTGCTTTAGAAGGGCTTTTGTTTTACATGCATGGCTGCAGACAAAAACAGTTTAGCCGACAAAAAAAATATTTTACATAACACAGTAGTCAAGCTAAATGGTACTTCTCGTCACACCACTATTCAAAAGTGACAAAACATCCAGTACAAGCGGGAATGGGCACGACTGAACTTTTGTCAATGGTCAAATTACATCCAAATATTATACTAACAAGTGCAACATTGTTGAACCTTTGTTCATTATAGACGATTATGGTTCATTGAAAATTAAAATGTGCAGCAGTGGGTTGGCTAACACAGCATGGAAATGAAGCAGGTCAGAGTCAAACCAGGGTCAAACAGTTCATTAAACAGCCTGACATCTGACAATACTTACCATTTAAAAATTCCCATTCTATAGATAATGTTTGGACATTGTAACAGGCTTGTCGCTGTGGGTACCACCTTTATTTCCACCGTCAATGATCTCGTCTTCGGAAAAGTTTGTAAAACACTCTTGCTTTTTCAGAAAATAGCTAACCGATACTGCAGAAGATGTGGGGAAATTTACCCTTTTGCGATTCCACTCACAATGACAACTATTTGCTGACCGTAATAACCTGGGAACTAAACATTGTTTACATTGTTTGCATTACAATTGTCTTGCTCTATACTTTGACCCTACGCCAGCTATCAGCGTCAGATATATTACCACTACTGCTGCTAACCCTGAAATGAAACTCTGTTTGACCCTGGTTTGATAAGAGTAAATAGTAAGCTTGTTTTTAAAAGGACATTAGGGCTTTGATCCCCATCACACATACACCTACAGTCAAACTGAACAAATAGCATAAAAACTCAATTAAGCCTGGTACAAACAATGAATTCCTCCAATATGTACATATAAAAATAGTTTTCAAGCATCTGACACAACAAATAGCCAAACTACTTTCAGGAATAAGAGCAATAGGCACTCAATTCTCAGTTGTATCCTGATTAACAAGATACCAGACTGAATTCAAAGGCAGATTTTGCACATGGTCAAATGGAAAATGGACATTTTTGGCCTTAGTACATGAATATTGCCCACTTCCTTTTGATCTTTAGTCATTTCATTTAGAATGCAAGAAACATTTTTTGTCAAAATATACTACACAAGTGCATTTTTGGCATCTATACAGTACCAAATGTTAGTAGGCCTTGTACCCACTGGGGATCTCTTATCTGACAGAGATGTGAGGTAGAGGAGACTGCAGTAGTTGTTGCTGCTATGTTGCAACTGAAACTGTGGGGTCGTTTAGAAACTTAAAAAAGCTGTTTCTTCTCTGAAAGTGTAAAATTGCTATGCTGTAAGTGAAAGCAATCATGAAAAAATATATATATACTTTCTAATTTTACAAAATTAGAAACAGTAAGTTTTATAAAGAGGTTCCCAGTGGACACAAGTCTTAGATTTCAGGAAAAACTGGGTGTAGAAAAAGGACAATTGAGTGGAACAGAGGTCAGATCGACTAAGCTAGCACTGACCGCTAAAAAGTAGGACAACTCTACACTATAATCACATGACACTTACTAGGTTTTGGTATGGGTTTTGCCAGTTTTCAAAGTTCAGCAACTCCGTAAGCAAAACCACCCCAGCTAATATTTCTCAGAATGAGAGGAGACTAAAAAAAGCTCATAAACATATAATGGGTCCAGTGTACAGAGTACATTTCCTGCTCTGCAAGCACAACTAAATTAAGACATTAGGTCTGAAGAGTGAAAGAAGTTTCTATCTAAAAGGTCATTTAAAATTATGAGAAATATTATTTGGGGTGATGCACCACTGTACAGAGAAGCTGAAGGGGCCATGTAACCTACTGGACTCTGCTCTATAAGAACTGGTTTACACAACACCACAGACATCTTAGGGCTTTGGCAGTAAAGGACATAGGAGCGACACAAAATAGTTCAAACCCCATAATTCAACTGCAAATTTACAAAGGTTATCATGTTGTTCAACACGCAACATGACGGCGCAATGGAAGAGCATCTTCCCACAAAAGTTTACAAAATGATTTGTGAAAGACTAACACCAAGAATCTCAGTCTCAGAAAATCTGCCTAAAAAAAAAAAATCACCTCAAACAGTTTGACAGCAACACATTTAGTTGGGTGCACGCTAGTGCAAAGCAGTTTCAGATAAATTTATCTGCAGCTCACCCAGAACATGACTTAACAAGCCACCCGTATTGCTATAAGCCAAAATACTCAATAATACTTGCATGACCTCTTGCCGAACGAGGATTATTTATCATTGAAAAGTCATTATTGCAGGCTAAACGGGAATTATTTCAATGTACATACAAAGGGTGTGTCAGCAAATGACAAATAACAATTGGCATATAATCATGAATTTATTTCACTGAGATTAAAAATTGATAGAGTTTTCATTTACCTGAAAATATCATTTATAAGTGATTTTTTTTCTACTTAACTAAACCAGGCAATTCAAGAAAAAAATTTAAGGATGGCCAGGTGACAGGCACAAAAACTTGTTGATTTGCAAACATCAATTTTCTGATCCTAGCTTCCTTTTTTTTCAACTTATCATTCCAGGTTTACATGCCATTTACTCATGCTCATAATATATCTATACGACACTGAAATCAATCCATCAAAATCCTGTATTTCCTTTGACCTTGGCCTCAGTAAATGATCTATGTGGACTAATGGCACCAACATTTGGACGTCACACTAACGTCTATGTTGTCAGACCATGGTATGAAAAGGGCATAGGCATAGATATTTTTTCACCTCACCTCAACATCTTAAATTGAGGTAAAATGGTTCAGAAGTGAGAAACACTCAGCTACAAAACATTCAGTTTGACAAAAGTAAAATGCCAGGAAATAGCACTGTCATGCAAATATGGCACAATCACATTTGAAAATTTTCTGTGTCAAAACATCATCAGATATTGACACGGTTTGATAAACAAATTTTCACCTTCTCTTAATTAAATCATGAAAATGATATATATTCAACTTTTAAACTGAAATGGTAATAGGTATACAACATTACTATGAAAGGGACATTTACAAAGCGTAGATTGATTTACTATGGACAAGTTGAACATTGTAATTTTTTTTTCTAAAAATACAATCAAACCTGAACAGACCATACAAAATCGCTAAATCTGTATTAAGTATCGGAAAAAATGACGGAAATACTGACATCTGAGACTGGCCAATCAGTCAAGAAACCACTATAACCACAGTGACAAACCTACTCAGAGGTTACAGTACACTTCAATTAGCTGCAAGCTTGCACATAATGAAATGCCAAATCACTGAAACGTGATATTCAAGCCAGAAAAATACTCATATTTTGATCCACTGGCCATAGCTGCTGGTAAAACCCAAATTCAGATTATTTCCACTTTCAGTCAGTCGCATGTTTCAATTTGCAGAGGTGAGTCTATTTGTTCTGCCAAATATACAGTCTGTAACAGCATCAAGTTAGTGCTGCTCTACAGCTTCTCACAGGCAGATGCTGTCTCCAACAGAATGTGTAGCCCCATTTTCTTATTTACTTAGCAGAATACACAAAGTGGCTCATGAATTTAGTCATTTACCAGCCTCAGAGGCCTGTGGACCAAAAAGTAACAGTTCATCCACAAAGGTAAATTTCCAGCGACTGCCAGTGTATTTTCTGTTTTTGGGATAGGGGTTATGAAAAAAAACACCACAGCACAGACACAACTCTTACAAACCCCTCTGAGCAAAGTGAGTACAGTAAGTGTGTATTACACACATTTTTTGAGAGAGAATATACAGAGTGTATATACACAGTAACACAAGTGTGATCACCAATTACGGGGATTGAATGAAAGTACTTACCTTAACACCTACATGAAACCAAAGAAACGAGTATTAAAAGTCTTTACCTTGTCTCTCTTTGTCCCCTTCCTCAAAAATTTATGGAAGGACATTTAAATAAACACTAAGGTCATTCTATCTTGCCAAATTTTTTACGCTTTCAGTTTTCATCAAATGTCATTCATGTGACTTCAAAAGTATAAAAAATGTTTAGAAGCTCTTATGGTCTGTGTATTTTCATCTATGTGACTGTACTGATTATAGCAAAGAAAACATGTCACATATACACATAATATGTTATTTTGGATGATAATACACCACATACTCTAGATTCAATTTTGACAGACCATGTCTATGGCAAATTATTTTTCTGGACTGTGAAACCTTTAATCCAGAAGAGAGGAGGTGTGCCAACGAGACAGACTTTTAAAAACTGAACACTGGTGTTTGTTTCTCCCATCATGTAGTTTAGGCCTTAACTAGTCAGACTGAGTCCCGGTCTGAGACAAATGCAGTGATAAGGAAGACAAGAATAGAGCTTGTGACAGAAAAAAAACAAAAACAAAGGTGGTACCCACCTCCATCCTCGCTTAGCGATGTCTGTACTCCCTCTCCCTCTCTCTTTCCCGGTCTCTGTCACGGTCCCTCTCGCGATGGCGGTCCCGCTCCCGGCTGCGTTCTCGGTAATAGTCCTCATGCCTGTCGCGGCTGCGGGACTTGTGGCGTCTGCTCTTTTCTCTGGAGCGGCTGTGGTCACGTTCTCTGGAGCGCTCTCGCCTGGCAGATACAAAGAAGCACCATTAGGCTGCATACCAGGTTTTCAAAGGTTTAAAATACCACGTCTTATGGGGCCAATTCCCTTTGAAAAAAAAAAAAACTTATTTAAGCTACAATCAGAATTATGGAAAATATGAAGGGTAGGAATCTGTCACAACCATATCAAAGAGGAGGCAAATAGTTCACGTAGCTTCAAAATTACTTTGCTTTTTTTCCTTTGTGCTAAATACAAAATATTCCCAAGATATTCTGAGTTCCTTTATGTCTTTTTAATAGAGCTTACACACAACTTCTCTTCTCTGTCATATTTAATGGGACATTTAATGACACTAAATGGATATCTTACCTGGAGGCAGAGCCATAGCTTTTTGACTCAATGCCGTGTAGACAGTCCTGCAGAGAACTGATGAGGACTTTACAGCGGTCGTCTGCTGACACTTTGGACTGCTTAATCAGACTGATGGCAGTCACCAGGGTCTCTATAGCGCTGCCATAATCAGCTAAAGAGAGGACACAAGGTTGCATTCAACTTTTGATTTATGTTGGGGTCTAATTTTTGTGTTACAGACAGGATGCTAACACAACAAGCATGCAGTTGCATTGTATGTACACTACTATGTGTTACCTGCACTGGCGTCAGACACAGCTCTAGATATAGCGCTGGAGGAGATGGCTCTGTTTCTGTTCATGATCTCCTCAAACTCTGCCTCGCTCAAGGGTGTCCGTGATGCCTCCATCTCCCTACAGAGACACAGACAAACACACAAAGGTCATGGTGCTTGTTCTGTTTCAGAGTTAAAATGGACACAGTTACCTTTGCAACCAATGCAAAACATTAATTTTTCCTTCCACTTTCACCATCCTTTCTTACCGGCCTCCAGGGCCGTAGTCTCCTCTCTCATATGGCGGTGGGCGCCCGTATGGGTCGTTTGGTCCGGGAGGTCCTCGGCTGTCGTTGGGGGGCATGCTGTTGTTGCCAGGTGGGGGGAAGAATGCAGGGTTGACATGGGGGGCTGGTGGAGGTCCACCTGGTGGGGGACCTGGCATGTGTGGAGGTGGAGCCAAAGCCATGGGGGGTCCAATGGGACCTGGGGGACGAGGAGGGAAGGGTCCTGGAGGTGGCGGGCCCTGTTGAGGGGGTGGGGGCCCAGGGGGAGGGCCATACCCCGGAGGCGGGGGGCCTGGAGGCAGGGGTCCCATTGGTGGCTGGCCAAACTGACCAGGGAAGAGAACAGGGGGTGGAGGCCTGTCGCCACGATTTGGAGGGCCAGCGAGGGGAGGCGGGAGGCCCTGTCCAGGAGGTGGAGGTCCTGGAGGGCCAGGGGGGCCAGGTGGACCCGGAGGGGGACGAGGAGGACCCTGCATCCCACCTAAAATGGAACACGAGAAACAAAACAGAGGTTCATGAAACAAACTCTTTATCTTTTATGTTTATGTTACAGCAGGTAGAGCCTTGCTCTGGGTTTTTTTTTTTTTGTTTTTTTTTTTTTAAAATGGTAAAAATCGCAAAGACTTTTTCTACATGAAAATGTAACTGGCTGGTTTGAAACATAAAACACATGTCGGCCCAGCCGCTTTGCTGGTCAGGATCTAGTTTTGATATGTTGTAGCAGCCTGTATTTTCTCTGTTCCCTTCATATACAGACATCTTAAGGTACTGATTGGGGAAGTTCAAAGCAGGGACAATGACAGACAGATAAGGAAGAGCAAGCCATAGCTACAGGGATCAACAAATGGAAAAAAGGCCACAAAAATGTTGAAAAATCAGAAGGCAACAGAATAGATGAGGAGATACACAAAGCAAATTGTTTCAAGCAGGGTTTTTTTTAATCCGTCTGGTATTTAATGCTATTTTCTTTTTCCTCCGCACTTAACTGAGAGGAGTGCACTGCTTTAAGTCCCGAAGTTCAGAATGCCAAGCTTGTTTGTATTTGGCATACCGTATATACTACAAAGTCCATTCATGAGACGTCATTTAGGGTTGAATGGAGATTAAACGGCTTTGTCATTAGAAACATTCTGTTGTAAATCTCTCATCCAAACGCACAAAGGAATTTCTACTGAAGAGCAACATAGATACAGAAATACTGTGTGTATTCTGACAAAATTCATACAAGTGAGAAAAAAAAGGTTTGATTTGCACTTGGCAATGTGACTATGAGGGAGTAGGCAGAATGCAAAAACCTTGTCGTCTGCTTCTGCCTACTCTGTCTTACAGCTGATTTTTAAACCATCTGCTTCACATCTCTGAATGATGTGCTTCTCTAAAAGGTTTTACAGTGACCACATTAAAATATTTAGTCAGGCCTCGTGTAGGGCCAACAGTATTTGATGGAAACGGCCTATTGAGGGTTAGATTGTTGGTAAATTCAGCTGTTTTTCAGGCAGTTATCCCGACAGTTTCAATGGCACAACCTCTACCAATTAACAGCTAAGCGTTAGGATAAAAAGGAGATCCATCAAATCAATCGAGGTGTTTCACCTCTGCCACACCAGCTCCCGTTCCTGCCCCCCGGCGGGAAGGGATTGAAACTCATATCCATCAGAGGGCCATCTTGGTGCCTAATCAGATCTGGTCTCATCTCAGAGCCTAATGGGGAAAAAAGCAAACCAATCACAACTCTTCCCTTCATAAACTTATGCCTACCAACTGAAGGCCTTTCACAGCCCAGCAGCACGGGGCACCAGCCACTAAGCGAAACAAGAAATGTGAAAAAGGTGGGATGGAGGGCAAAGACACAAAAACGGAAAAAAGAAAAAGCTGGCAACTCCATTCTTCCCTACTACAAGTGTAAGGCGGCCAGGGTTGGTAGCTTGCCAAGTAAAGCTTTGAGCAAACTGCTCTTCAAGGAATGGTGTTGGAAATTGTCAGTGAGCAGAAAATTACAGCCAAGGAAGGATTATTTGCTCAACTGGAAATGAGGAGGGACAAAATAGAACAAACCAGACAGGGAGGGAAACATGCAAAGACTTAGTCCTGCCAGGAGAGAATTAAAGAGAGAGAGATCCCTCACTAGAAACACAGACTACTACAGACTAGCCTTGGTTCCATGCGGGGTGTGAGTTGCAGCAAAGCCTGGGCTGTGCTAACAGAGCAGCACTGCCAGACACCGAGGAGAATCCTTATTAATTGTGTAACATCTTCAAGGCACTTGTCACACTATGACGATTATTTCAATATGTTGCACTGGTATATTACTGTAATAATTATAACCACATGAATGACAAAAGTCTAAAAAATAAAAACATAAATTGAAAATATGAAGTTTTTTTTTTTAACAATACCAGGTCTAAATCAGGAATCCACTGACCCATAAACCTCAACAGGTGATAGAGCAAGACCACTGCCAACGGTGAGTCCCAATAAACCAATCCATACACATCACAGATGACACATGTGGTGGTGAGCTCAGTGTGACTTGTGATGTGCATGTTTTCCCAACACATCCTGCCATAAATTTCGCTTCCTTCCTTCTTTCTGAGACTGGAAAATAAATTATCTAAGTTGATCAGCTGATTTTCTAGAATCCGGTAAAAACATGATTAGGACACAAACACCTTGTTTAGTACAGCAAGGCTAATCTGACATTCACTCCTATACTCATGCTATAAACGGTTAAAGTAAATTTAAAAACTAAGCTGCTCGATACTCATTACATACATACTTGGATTTAACATTAGATGTGCTATAGCAGAAACTGTCTGATTTAATCTACTTCCTAAAACTCACATCTGATTTCTGAATCTGCACTACATATCATCTTTCAACCGACTGAACTGAGAAGGACATTGTCCCCACCCCTCTGGCATGAACACCTGTTACCAAACTAACCAGGGAAGTGTGGTGGCGGTCCTCCAGGTCCAACGGGACCAGGAAAGCGGTCTCCTCCGGGGCCAGGTGGTCCAGGGAACCTGCCTCTGCCTCGACCACCCATGGGGAAACCTCCACGGGGGCCTGCACCAGGGGGACCAGCTTTACCTTCCCCAGACATCTGACCAGACTGAGTACCTGTGAAACGATAAGATGTAATAAATAAGAAACAGGTGAGCTATGTGTGCACTAGACGTGGAGCTCTGTGCATTGTGTCTAACGTTCTCTGGCTGAGTCAGTAGCTGAAGCTCTCTCTCTCTCTCTCTGTATGTGTATATGTATATATATATATATATATATTTTTTTTTTTTTTCTTAATGTCGTCCAATATGCTGCAGTGTAAGTGCATGTCACAGCATGTACAACTGTCTTTTTACACGACTAGTGTCAACTCTTGCTGAGTGCATCTTAAACTATGCAGATGCAAAGAGGGCACATGTGCTACTTACTTTTGCGTGACTGCATCTCAAACTGGCTGAGGGACTGTTTGTTGCACGGCGTGACGATGGGATTTTGACCGTGAAGCTCCCTCTTTGACAGGAGCTCCATTAACTTCCTGGATGATGCCTCTGAGCCCACACACACCAGGGCAAACCTGAGACACACATGCCGAGGATATACACCATCACACTTGTGCAGACAGAAAGTGACACTTTCTTAAAAGCAAACTAAAAAAATGTGTAATCTGCTCTCATCATATGGACATATGGAAAAACAGTATCCACTGTAACAGCCTTATGACAGGGTGTGCATAAAAAAACCTCATCCAGTATGGGATTGAAGAGGTAATTATCATAACCTGTGATTTAGTGCAATCATGTCACACATAGACAATAAAGATCTCACCCTTTGGACTGGCCATTTGCTCTGTTTTCAAAGAACTTGATCTCCAGCACATCTGTGATGCCTATCGATCGGATGGCTTCTGTCAGGTCCTCATCTGTTGTCCACTGCATAAGAAAAGACAGTAACATCAGTATATTCATAGTGACGTGCTTCATTTAGAGGGTTGCTTTTAAAACATTTAAAGAAACTTTAAGGAAAATGTTCCTATGAATTTATTAACTGCCGTTTAAGAGCATGTGATTTCAGTACTTTGCTCCACATAATCAAGTAGCCTGAGCAGAATCCTGATACTCACCCATGTGAGGTTTCCTATGTATAGGGCAATCCTTTTTCCTGTGTAGGTGTACACCACATTGGGTGGGGCACTCTTCCCTCCCTCTGTGCCACCTGGTGCAGGCAGTGTGTCCAGGTAGTCACGGTCCTCTGGAGCATCGCCATTATTGGCTGATGGGGATATTACATCATCATACAGGTCGATCTGCTCGTGAACTGGGTAATCAGTTTCCTGTTAAGCAAGACAGTAAGAATTTAGTCAAATACTTGTAACATGTCACAAACACCTCCACAACATCAATTATGTGAGGAAGTTGCACAATCACAATTAGTGCCAAAAGGTGTAGAATAATACAATAATGTTTTGATTATGCAGTACATCCATCATGGCGGTGTGTTTTTGTCTTTTCATTTTATTCATTTTTTAGCAGCATCCAGTAGGACAGAATCTTGATTGTTTACTGTTTAATCAAGGCTACAGAAGCAAAAGCTGTTACTCACACAAGTGAACAAGTGTGTATTTATAGTAAATTATGGCAACTTCTTGTTCACAGTTCATTGCTCAATCAAACCACTGCAGTGCATGCTGTTACATTACATTAAGCCCAGTACAGCTGGTAGGACTTGTCCACATTCAGATTCAGAAAACTTTATTTGTCCCCGGGGGGCAACCAGGCCTGTTTATACATATATAGTTCACTCAGACTGTCTTATCCACGGTTCACTAGGTTTTAGGAAATGTTACCCTGCGAACACTCTTACATTTCGTTAAGCACCTGAGGCATGCGAATGCTTCAGACATATTTTCAGAAAACTGGACCAGATACAACAAGCTTAGCATTCAGGTAATACAAAGACCTATGTGCAGCTGCCATGAATGGTGTGTATCTAGAACAGGTTATTTGAGACATGACAGCTTTAGTGTAAATGCTTTCACAGCACTGCTGACATCTCTGACTGTGGGAACATGTAGGCATAGTCAAGTCAGGGTAGCATAAACTGGTCACAGGCAAATTTTATTTACCTTTTTATCTCAACATTATGTTACTTTCAGTAAGTGATCCCTTTACTAAAGTCAAAAACTTAATTTTTCCCTTTTATGTTGCAGTGTGGTGTGAATCTGTTAGTAAATCTCCAATACATCTGCTTTTTGAAATCAATGATTGTTTAGCAGAAGGAGCTTGTGAAGGAAACCACCAGTTGTGCGGCTTCCATGAGTCAATGCATGGGCAGCTGAACGCATCTTCACAGTGAAGGCACAAAGGATGAACATAACGCAACTGAGATGATTTCTTTAAGATGGTGTTGAAGGTAGCGTTTTCCCACACGAACGAACAAACAATTTCCATCTAGCATTAGGCTGCTGTGGCCTCTTCCAGTTGTACGGTAAAGGGGCGTGTGTGGAAGAAGAAAACAACCTCTACCGAGAAGACCCATTAATGCTACAAGAAGCTAGCAATCTAAAGCTAACAGCTCAAACCTCTATTAAATGCGCTTCTACTTCACACATTTTGAGTTTCATACTTGGCCTTTAACAATAACAACTGAACTGCATTTGTTTCGATTCTAACTTTGTTTGCATGAACCGACCACACAAGGAATTCAAACACACTTATTAGTAAAGCAGCAAGTGGCTAACGCTTAGCTAGCCTACGTAGCTGTGTTTGTTACCAGCCCGCCACGGGCGGCCATGCCGAGGCCTGAAACTCTGAATGCTGAACAATGAAAGCGTTTGCCCTTCGCGTGTACCTATAGAAATAAACAACCTTTGCACGTTTCACATCGACTACTACATGCAAAAAACGGTGTGTTAAATGCCGGCAACACCATAATGTAGCATTTCGAGTCGATAATGCTAGCTGAGGCTGCAGGCTTGCAGCATGGTGAAGGGGTGGCCTATATGCGAGAGAAGCTCGTTAGACCAGCACAGCGCGCCATTCTCTAGTCTTAATAGCAAGAAAGTATTAACAAATATACACCGAAAATGGCACAAATAGTCGAAGTGTGCCGAATAACAATTAAATACCTGGTTGAATTCCTCCTCTACGTCGGCGTAGATATCGATGTGATCCACACCGTCCGCCATTTTCCTCTGACCCGTCGCTGTGTCCGCCCGGCGTTCAACCACAAACAATGAGACAGAGCGGGTCAGCAAGCGCCCCTGCTGGTCCACTTCACTCATTACAATACACTTTTAATACTTGACAGCCAAAAAAAAAAAGCATTAGCATTTGGGTGAAAAAAGTATTTTATTACACTTATCATGACATGGAAACATAGGAAATGCTATGAATTTTTATGAGAAATATTTTGACTTAATGTAGAAACTACACATTTTAACTCACTCTTTCATAAGTGTGACAGAAATGGGAATATAATTAAAATTATGAATGTTGTATCTGTAAGACTGAGCTGGGTATGTTAAATCAACAATAAACCTGAGCAGGTTTATTGTCATCAGGGTCACTGTCATTGTTTGTCGTCAGAAAAGGATTCTGGGTGAACTCTCAGATGAGTCATCTCTTATTTATATTCCACCATATCTTCTGAAATTCTGAAACATCTGTATTGTCAGGTAGAGGAAACTAGATTAAAGATTAAAAAAAAGTATTAAAAATTCAGAATATTCAGATAAACAACCATGGTGCTACCTTTTCTGTAAAACATCACAGCAATAGTACAAAATAGTGATTTGAACATTTGTTTTTGCAGTGTTGTTCAGTTCAGATCAGATCAGACTTATTTAACTGTGTTCAAAAGACTGAAGTAACTCCAAAAATGAATTCACCTTGCATTTATGACATGAGTCTCTTTGTATTTTAGAGGAATTACTTGACTGATCCTCTGTATCAGCATCCATGTTTGTGCAACACTGTAGTCACTGACAAACCAAACAACACACACTGTACAGTACAAAAAAACGGAAGGATCATTTTATTTACTTTGTACAAATCATGGCTTCAGTCAACCAACATACAATGTAGATGTGTGAGCCACACAATATACAGGATATTGTACAGTGGAAATTACAAACAAAAAAGAAACAAATGAATTAAGTTACTCTCATGATTTCAGCGAGAGAAAACAAACTGTAATGATGCACACCCACGCACACATTATGTATCTGAGTCTATTACATAAACAGGCAAAGTCTCAGGCAATTTCGTCATCAGAAATAGTCCAACTCAAAGACATGCTTTAAAAGACGATGAAAAATATTATAGAAAAAGCTACAGGAACACTCACAGCCCAGAATACAATGAAATGCTGAGTAAAACAGCCCAAAGTAAGAGACACACAAGCAGATGTATACAAAAATACCATATGAGATTAGATTTACATTTTTAATTTACATTGCAATTACAAATGTATGAACAGGACATTTCCAAAAAAAAAAAAAAAAAAAAAAAAGCTGTTACCAAGTTTCTTCCATATGACAATGCTGTTTGTCAGAGTGAGTGCTACCTTTATTTTTGCTTTTATCACAAAATTATAAAATCATAGTTATTTATGGCAGCAATAAGAAGCAGATACATGAGGTTGAAGGCTTAGAAAAGTTTTGAAATATCACAGTCTCCAGCAAATACATTTACATAGCTTTAAAATTAAACTCTTAGCTTTAATTCCTGAATCATTTATATTTATGTAATGGTGAAAATAACCCTTTGTTGCAAACACATGCTGATTGAAAGCGTTAAAATAACTTATCTGAATACATTTTGATTCTAAGCCTATCCTTGTGTTATCCATGCTGATTGTAGACCTACACACTGTGAGAGTTCCAGCTTCCACATGTCCAGCCAAACAGACAAATATAATTACAAACGATATTTACAAACACAGAGAAAGACACAGCAGAAAAAGACAGAAAGGCAGACAGACATTTTTTTTAAAGAAACAATTAATTTTGGGATGTAATCAAAGTATAAACTCAATAGTGACATCCTCAGGAGGCTGAAAATCCCCATTCTTATTAACTTTATTACATTTTTATATTCATGTAAATTCTCTATAACCCCACTGTGACTACTTTCCAGGCACTGAGCCATAATCATGTCCATTATCCATTAATCCATTGCAAACAACCATGTAAAACATGACCAGTAGCACAACAGTGTTTCCCAGATCTTTCTGTTACCCCTCTCTCAGTGGCTGAGATGTTAAAAAAAAGTTAGTCAATAAAGCATCGTGGATGGTAAATATTGGTTGTGTGTCTGTTGGAGGTATGCATGCTTGCAGCTGCATATATAATACACATGTGTGTCTGCAACACAAAACTCACCGTGATATGGGAAATGAAAAACATATTTCCCCCCTGGACTTTGTTATGTTGCATATTGTGACTCATAATCCCCTTTTATAAATGCACGTCATAGCCACCACCTGCATCTCTTTAGTCCCTTTTCATTTTGAGATGCAAACTGGTGCGTGAGAAAGTAACTAATGGAGAAGTATCCATGGCAACAACAACCCATTAACTTGCCTTTTTTGCTTTTTACTTCAGATGTAATAATTTCCAGGAATTAACAAACCAGTTCTCATAAACCACGTCAAATGTCTGTCAGGAGAGACTAGGCTTGTGGTTGTCATGAGAAAACTGTGCAGATGTAAGTAAAAATCCACTTGAGGTGTCCAGTGTCCAAACACATCTCTTGATTTACTCCAACCTCCACCTTTATATGAAACAGCAAAGCTGTCCATCATCAGGAGACCAGTGCCGAGAAGCAGAGACAGATAAAGAAGAGAGAGGCTGAGAGAGATATAAAAGAAGCCCGTCCGCAGTCATTGGCGTTTTCCTGCCGTGAATAATTAAAATAGATATATGTTGTAAGACAATGAAAGGAAAAATAATTTATCATAATGTGTGCTGGGAAAAAAAACAATTGCATGTAAGTTGTGTGGTCCAATGAGATGCTGACCTGCGGGTGATAGGCGTGGCAGGACTCGGGTCGTCTGCGAATCTTCTGCGACCTCATCCTGTCACACTTTACTGAGGCGTTATGTACAGCGGGGTCAAGGAGCAACAACAAGAGCAGCGGAGGTTACTTTTAGAAGTACAAAAGGTAAGGTACTGCTCCATTCCCTTAATACCTTTTCTCAAAAGTGTACTCGTGCTCAGGAGCTAATTTCTCAAGATGAACCAGCATACTCAGTGAATACCAAAATATCAAAGGATATATTTGACTTCCTTGGGCTCCAAGGTGATCGGTCTGTACTGTCTGGAGCAGTCACAGTCCGCCTGGACCACCAGCATCAAAAGATTGGTCTCTGGTATCTGCTGCACCACAAACATCCTGACGCACACAAACACGAAAAGATGAATGTGAAAATATGCACACAAACATAAACATGGAGACAAACATGTTCCAGTAGGAGGCATCCAGGCCAGGGAGATGCAGTGAATACAATCATGGGTCATAGGTTCATGGAACAAAATGCAGATTTAGTCAGCGGTATCATTTGGTTGCAGTAGGTAACACCATCAGCCAAACACTCCACCTAACCAAAATGTGTGAAGAAGCAGTGGCTGTGATGTGTTACACCTCTTTTGGCCTCATGAGGGCGTTCACACCCTATCTATGATCACAAACCTGCAGAAAAAAATACAGACTAACCACAGAACAGTGTTTCTCTCCATGTTTCTGTCTTTCTCTTTCACAGATGCACACACACACATGCTTCCCTCTCTTTCTCCTCTTCCCCCTCCGTTTGCCTCCAACTGTTTTTCCATCTCCGTTCCTGTCAACCACTCTTCCCCATCTGTTTTTTCATTTACCTCCCTTAATACTTCCTCTCAGTTTTCCAGTCCCTCTCTCTCTTCATATGCATCTCAGTCTTTCTATAACCGCGTGCACCCTGATCTAATTCTGTTCCTCTCCACTTATTTCCCCTCTTCCTGATACTCTTGTATAAACACACTCTGCTCTCAGTATGCAGAACAGAGCAAAGCTGTAGAAAATGGATTTTGGAAGGACAATTTAATATGACTGGTCTAGGGCTTAGAGAGGAGTGCACAGCAGATTTGTGTGTAAGTGTTCATGAGTGTGTGCTTACTTCTGGCAGCGTCCACACTTAATAATGCTGTTGGTCTCTTTGACTGACGGCTCGTAAACGAAGCTGGGGTACTCGGTGTCACACGGCTGCAGGATGTCTCCTTTTTTCTTATGAGCTGAGGCTAATACAGAGATAAATAAGGGTCATGTCTCGAGGTTTGAAATATGAACGACTGTGTGTGACAGTATGTGTTTGTGACATTTTGTTGCTGACTGACAGGCTGACAGGAAAACAAGGGCTACTATTTAAATGCTTCACAAGTCAGCCATTTATTTCTCTGTCTACCATTACCGGAGGTGCTCGAGCTTGCTGTGTATTCCAAAGAAAACTGAATAAGGTTCCTGCGTACAGGCAAAGAGAAAGGTTTGAAACCTGAGAGAAGAGCCATATTGCTGTGTTGAAATGGCATATGTCTGGTTGCGAGTTTTATTTTTATTTGACTTCTTTAGATTTACAGCAGCTTCAATGAAACTCTGTGCCTAGTTCTTGTTTTGAAGGACTTGCCAGTTGTGCTCGTTCCCACTGAAAGGTACTTACATAACCGGACACACCAAATTTTATTTTAAGTATACTTCAAACACTACACCGAACATGAAACACAAAATTCAGAAAAAGGTAGTTTTACTGAAAACTGATCCTCATCAAAGACTCACTACAAGACAGATACTCACACACGCTGAAAGATGGCTTGGCTGAATGGAGGGATGACGATGATATGTAGTAAGAGGAAGAGCAGATGATTGACAGGTGGAGTAATGAGGTGGGTGAACACGTGATCGATGGAGAGAAAGCGGGAGACGAGAGGTGATGGGATCAAAGGACACAATGTTGTTATCCCATTATGACCTTCAGACCAGTGATCAATGTTGCACAGAGTTTAAACACTTCTGGCATTGAACTGACACAACGCACATTTGTCATCACTGTGACATGTTTGTAGTGACTCTTAGCACAGAGTGATGATGATGATGATAATGAAAATGAAATGTTTGTTTTAGTGAGTGACATGCTGATGCTGAGTATCATTTGCAAAGACTTCCTGCACTTATGTTCGGGTTTAAATATAATTTGGGATCTCTTAAGGGTTTATTTAAAATTCATGTAGGTGTAGATGATATGTGCATTATTGATAAAGAACTGGTTTATAAAGCAAATACTGCAGTAACTCAGGTCTGTTCTGAAGACTAATGATTTACAAAATAAACATGATTTCCACATATAGAAGGACATCTGTAATAAAGGTGCATAGAAACGGAGTTCGATCTTAGCTAGCCACATTCTCGTCTGTGTGAGCTCACCATCCGCAAAATGCTCCGTGTGCCAGAATCCACAGAAATTAAACTCCAGGAGAAATCTTGTGAAGGAGAGAGGAGAGTGGACAGAGAGAGGCAGTAAATTAGGCGGCCTTCATTACAGACCAAAGCAGATTGCATGCAGCTTTCAAAAACTGGGCCAGGACCCAAAGTTGTGTCATGGGAATATTAAAATGGGTCCTTGAGTTATTCAGCAGTAATTGGAAACTGATTTTGTCTTAACTGGATAACTAGCACAGGATCCAGCCTGGGTTCATGACTGAACTTAAAGGGAATAGTTGGAAAAATTTGGGAAATACACTTTCCCAATACATTTATGATTACCTAATAAATAACTACTTTGTAATATTATAATGCTAATATAGTAATATAGTAATGAGGACATGGTAGCAACAGTTTATATCAAGCTGGACCAAATAATTTCATCGGATTTCAAAGTCTGATACATTTTTATATATTTCACTGATAATAATACCTTGGGATTGTCTGTTTGCACACTGTAACAGTGCTGCTGGCCAAGAAACAAACTTTGCATTGCTTTTACAGAAAAACTATAGCAAAGTTTAGCAAAAATCCAATATACTTTGCAACAGCCAATTCTGGTTGCCCCTAGCAACACTTACAGTAGGAAGTTGGAGAGGAACCACTTGAGTGCTGAAGCCAAACCATAGAACGGCTGAAGAGACAGAAGGATAGATTATAGTTACTGCAGAATTGATTGGTCCATTATGGTAATAACATCGTATACAGGGGGGTTTTACTGTACATACGCTGAGAAGTGGACGGGCACTGCTGACAGAGTGCAAGTTCATCTTACACATGGCCTGGTAGTCGAACAAGGATACCCTGAGGAAACACACACACACACACACATACACATAAGCACATGGTGTTGCTCTTCTGGCAGTATGTCACGGACTTACATCGATTTCTTGACCCCCCTGCAGACTATTACACACAGTGCTATACAGCTGAGCTTAACCTTTGTGGAAACCCTGATCCCTAACTTCACTTGGAAAAGAAAGAAACCTGAGAGAAAATCATAGCTGTGCTATAATTATCTTCCTTTTTAAACAGAGGATTGACCCAGTGTTTCAGCTGCTTTTCTACACAGCTGATTATATGCGGTCTTTATGCAGGTAGAAGCACGAGAACACATAAATATAAATACAAATTTGCAGATGTATGCACATATGCTGCAAACATACACACACAGAACCCCTGAAGTTCATGCATGCTCAAAACCAGTTATGTAATATCCTGTGTCAAATGAAGCATGATGAAATCTTTTAGCTGTTTAAAAATAGCACATCACTCATGAGATTTCAAACATAAAAGACGGGCAAAAAGTAAGAGGGGGGAAAAAATCCAGAGCAGGCAAAGAAGCTCAAAGGGGAGCAAAAGGGAAAAGCAGGGATATCTATACCACAAACACCAAGATAGGTGAATTAATTACTGTCAGCATGTAGAGAGAACAACACAAGGCAGAGACTGTACCACCACACAGCGGTAAATACAAAGCCTTTGAGTCTCTATAACGGCAGTAAAGATCACCCTCCAGGCTATGGGTTTCACATGCATTCTAATGCAAGGCTTAGGTGTATAAGAACTGAAAACAAAATAGGAAACACTAACAAATAAAACAGAAAACTGATAAGATAATACACAACTGCAACCACTGTTGTGATACAGCATAGGGGTGACATGTAATCATGTTCACGAGTTAGGTTCAAATGCATAGTATTAAAAGCATGAGACACTGGGATGCATGAGATGTCACTTTACATTGGATGGTGAAGGACAGACAGACTCTCAACTATCTTTTAAACTAGTCCGTCAGGTGATGACAGGCATTACCTTTTGAACATGCCCATTCTGATCAGTGTGGTCATCACTGATCCGTCAACCTCGCCAAAGAACCTCCCAGCCTATCAGGACAGAGAAAAGCCAGATAAACACTGTGGGAACTGAACTGTGTGGTTGAACCTATTAAATTCCTGTCATGATAAACTGACAGAGGGGATATCAGCTCCCTTCCTCTGTGTTCACCCTTTCCACTTTCACCTCAGTGTGAACTGTAAGATAAATTATTCATCCATGTTATATTGTGTGTTGGTTAGCAATGTATGCCATCACACATGATTTTACTGGAGACTCTCTTTCTAATGCAGTCAGTAGAAGTGGGCCACTGCACGTCTCCTGAGAAAATCATCTCTGAGACTTCCCTTATTAACACATTATATCTCCTTTGTTTAATCTGTCAAAAACCGAAGTGTAAAAACGACACACAGTAATTTAGTGGAGTCTTGTCATCACCGTGAGGTTGCCCGGCAACAAGTGCAGACCCATCTAACTCTCAGCAAGAAAGTGAATAAGGGTAATACCCCAAACCACAAACTATTCCTTTAACATAGTTTTACTCAAACATTAAAAGCACATTTGGGTACTCCGTAAGACTTAAATTAAAATTTTTGCTATAATCAATTATGGAATGGTCATATTTGTTGATAATATATTTATTTATAAACTTTTGTCTGCTCAGATGAATTAAATTACAACCTAGAACACATGATGCATAAACACTGAGAGAGGGGAACCCTGGAGCAATCACAGAGAAAATTTCAGTGATTGTGAGATGAATACATTTATTTCTGAATAAAAGGCACAGAATAGTTTTTATCTATATTCCAAGTGTTTCCTTTCTTGTTAGGTAATGAATATTAATGAGTGTTACAGCTCTCAAACAATCAAGTCAAGACTAAAAAGCACTCTGGCTCTATTCACTCTGTGTTTGTGTGTGTGTGTGTGTGTGTGTGTGTGTGTGAACTCACATTATTGCGCTGTTTAGAAATTAGGACAAAGCCATTATTGTCAATCACGTAGCAATCAATATCCTGAGATGAGAGAAAGAGACACAGACAGAGGAAGTGAAAGATTTGTGTCAAACGCCACTGACAAAGATAACAAGGATCACAATAAATCATATAATTATTTTACAATTAGATTACAAATTTTTGTTTCTTTTCTGAGGGGCCTGAACAACCAGATATTACAGCAAAGTCATTAATTCATGCTGGTCTGATGTACTCACAAGGCTGTCACACCGAAGAGGACAAATCCCCTCCACGTCAGAGCACTGGAACACACAGAGGTAGATGGAAAGAAAGGAAAATGTTTGCAATGTTCACCATTACCAATTCTGATTCTCACTGACAAAATATAGGTGAAAGTGATGATTGTAAGTGTGATAGGTGTTATTATCTGATGAGTGTGTGTGTGTGTAGAGGAGGCCGTGTTTGTGTATGTGAGGAAATGATGTGAACACATGCTCTGTCTGTGTTTGTCTGTGGAGGTGTTAATGTCGACAAGTGACAAGTGAAAAAATGCGTCTGCGTTGGTGAGAAGGCGTTAATTCGTGTGTGATATGTCTCGTCTACCTGAGACGGGCTCCTGAGCGTCTTGTTTGCAAGTTTGTGCATGTTTAGTTTCTGCGTGTCTGTGACTGCGTGGATGTGTGTGTAATCTGTTTTAACCGGGGTGTGAAGCTGACTTCACGAGAGCTCAGCAGGTGCTGAAAATGCTAAAATTGGTTCTGTACAAAAACTAGAGTGATGCTTTGAAAAATGAAGAGAGGGAAAATTATGCATACTTACATCTGTGTCATTTGACTGAAACGATACGAAGAGAGGAACAAAGAGAGACAAAACAAAAGCATGGAAAAAAAGAGAAACAGCTTTAGTTAATGATGTGTATGTCAATGCACTGTCTAGACTATCTTCATTCTCACTCTGCCACTGTTAGTTTGCTTTTGACGAGGCCATTCATCTTCTCAAAGAAGAAAAAAAAATGAATGAACCATTATCATTGCACTCTGCTAAACTGTCCTTCATTAATTGACCTGTAGATTTTGTATAACAACCCTTTTTCTCCATCAACACTATCTGTAATTTTTTTCCATCTAACAGTTCTGTTCTTCATCAGTGGACTGGTGATGAGTCAATATAGCTCTCCTCTTTACCTTATGGTCACATCTTATGTCTACAGTACGTGTGGATTGGGGTCTATGGACAATATATCTTTGGAATCATGGTCAGGCTATATAGAGCGTGTCGAAGAGTGAATGAGACAATCTATCATCCTTTTCAATCCTATTACAGCTAAGTGTCAGTCTTTCTCTCAGCTTCCCATCGCTGCCTCCTGAAATAAACTACAATGCAGTGAGTGGACTGACAGAAATGACACACGACGGGCAAATGGCATGATTTGAAGAGGGAAGAAATTTGAAGGGAACTATATATGTCTCTGCTTACGTTAAGTCTAACAACTGATATTCTGGTCTGATGAAGTTTGAAAACTGGAACAGGGTCATCCTCAGGGGAGCATGAATATGCATGGTAAATTTAATGGAAACGCCTCACATTACATTTCCTGAGTACAAATGGAAACTTTTAACCTGACGGTTGCTCTAGAAAAACAGTCAGGTAATCACAAAATCATATCCTCAGTTGAATGAACAGATGGACGGCCATCACCATCTGCTATTCTGCTAATGATTCAAAATCAAAACTGCAAATCTGTTATCACAGAAAACTGCCTTGAACCCTTAATTATCACTCATTCCCTGAACCTCAGTCGAACAGTTTCTCACTGCAAATCACAAACACAGAAAACAGTAGGCAAGTACAGATTTAACAAACATGGAATTATAGACAAAAGAAAAACAGCCGAGTCTTCTCTATGAGATAAAGAGCATGCCAAGATGTGAAGAGCAAAAAAAAATCTATCATCTTCTGATTCCCATTACTCTCACTACATCTCCACTTGCTGTCAGACCAAATATATCAGCAATGGACTGTGAGAGGCATATGGGGCATTACAGTGTGGGATTCACCCTCTATATTTTAATGTGATGTGTCTTCATAATGTGCCGGGGAATAAAAACGATGGATTGCACCTATTCACTGTCTATTTTTTCCTTCTTATTTATACTTCTCTTTCTCTTTCACTGCCTCTTATACACACATACACACTTTTTAAACACCACGGCTGTAGACACACACTGAGACAGCAGACAGAGCACAGTGCACTGTACAGTGATGTCAGAACATTTTCCTATTAACATTCTGACTGACTCCCATTAGATGGAGGCTCATGCTTTATTCTTACTCTCACTAATTCATAATTCATTTACTAATAACATCTTATTTTAAGGTAGTCAACTTTATACTGTAGCTATAAGGTCAGACAGGATTTCTATGACTTATGCAACTCCTTCACTGAAGTCTGCAGATGGTGTCCAGAGGCCCTTGCAATTTTTCTTCTTCTCAAACACATAAAAATAAGCTAATTTCATGTTGATAGTAATTAAAGAAAACCAATTATTTGTTAATTGTTCAAACAGGAGAAGTGAGAAAATCAGGGAAAACTGTTGTTGTTTTTTTTGCATAAATCATTAATGCGGGGGAATGTTTATTTATTTATTTTTTAGCAGGATGGTTTTGGCTTCAGTGTGACTGGTTGTTGTAGTTCCTCTCTGGATGCAGGTATTTCATTCAGTATTTACAGTAGGTACAGTCTCTTCACCCTCGAGGGAGCTGAACACTTAACAAATTAGAGGATTTCAAGCAAAACACACACATACACATATACACATCTATGCACAGACACACATGAGCATACACAGTCAAAACAAGCCCATACCGTCTGTGCACATACACACAAACCCTATGAAATAAATATGCCTGACAGTGAATACATGACAGGAAGATAATATGATTATGTAAGCTATCTGAGGAGAAGAAGGAGGGCTGAGGAGAAGAAGAGAGAAGAGGGGAGTAAAGGAGATGAGAAAGGGGGGAAGACTAAAAGTATTGAGGAAAACAAAGGAGGTTGGGGGAGAACTGAGGAGGAGGAGGAGAGAAAATGATGAATTTAGTCAGGAGAAGAGAAACACCAAAGTTCACACAGTAAATGAAAATGAGAGACTTTCTACAAAGCATAAATCCAGTAGATAACAAGGCTACTGCAAATGACGCTAATGAGTTCTTAGTTGATGAATATGGACATAACAGCACACTTGTGCACAGATGGTCATGCATATGGTCCCTATCAACATGACACATTAACATTAACACATACACATATACAGTACTACTATTATTCACACCTTCACAAATACATAAATAATTACACACACACACACACATTTGGGAGCTGCTAAGCCTAACAGTGGTAGCTATCCATCATTTAATGGCTAGCCAGCAGCCTTAATGCTCTTTTAACTGCTGTCATTTACAGCCATGGGAGCAGACGCAGAGAAGGACCAAGCTATCAAACACCTGTCACAGCGAAGGTGTTACGCCAAATTAAGCAAGTTTTCCCTGAATAAACTGTTTTCTTGAAGGTGTGGAAGAACACAAAAGATACTCCACTGAAAACCAGTGCTGATGAAATTCTCTGACGAAACAATGATGACATTTAATTTTTCAAAATAATGTTTTAGGCAGGGTATGCAGTCCTTTAATGGTGGGAGCAGTGATATGGAAAACAGTGCATTAAGTCTTGAATTAAACAAAGTTTAAATGCTGTAATTACCAACTAATGGAGCAGAAATAGAACCTATAATCATTCTTGTCATTCAGTAATATATTGTGTCAGAGTGGGCTGGTGGTTTACAGGGATAATCCTAAATACAGGATTGTCTATTCATCAGGAGCTTCATATTCACTCATAGGACTATGCTCAATCAGGGTAGGTGGTTAATGCTTACAATGTGAATATAAAATCTTTATGTCAAATGAGGAGTGTAAAAAAAACTGACAAAGGCTGAAACTGAACAAATAAGCTTACAAGTAAGAAGATTCAGAAATCAGGGCATGTTGGACCTGTATATATTTACCTGTACTGTGATGGCCCTGAATCTGGACTCAATCACCTCAAGAGTCATCTGGACACCAATGGCTGTAGAGAGAGAGAGAAGCAGAGTGACAAAGGTCAGTTCAGTACAGTAAAATAAAAAACAAAAAAAATGGTTTGTTAAATGGCTAAGGTAGAAGCAAGGATGATCGGGGAGGAGGAAGGTATATGGAATAAACAGGGGGAACATGAGTAAGGAAAGAGCATAATTTGTTTAGTAGTCATTTGATTATTTGTAGTGGAGGGATGTGGCAGATGTATTCGTGCAGGAATGGACAGAAGAAGGGCAACACCACTGCTACAACACTGCTTGCCAACTGAGACAGAGGCTTTGAATCCTAAAGTGCCCCTCTCTACTGAAGGCAAATGTCCACTGCAAACATTATCAGCTCATGCTGAAAGTGTCATGGCAACGACATGGAAGAAGGAAGAAAACATATTACACTGCCTGTGGCTACACAGCAGGATCTTTCCAGTATTATTATCATTTTTTTAGTTGCACTTTCTACCTCTGTATGTATCCTCTATTCTTAGGATTGCGAGATTCATACTGTACCTCTAACAACAGGAGTATTCATACATACAGGATTGACATAACAAACAAGACAAAGAAATGCACATACGATATGTTTTATACGATAGTTAAATATCATGTGAGTTTCTATATTATTGTGGATCTGTAACACATTTGGTCAGAAAAGTCAATACTATTCTTTTGATATATACTCTACTAATGCAACAACATCCAAACCCAAAACTCCACTTTTAACACTTCTTGTCCATGTTGGCTTAGAAGCTAAGCATCAAAATTAGTCTGTGTAATACAGTTGAAAACTCTGGAAAAAGTTAGTAAGCAAAGCCTTTATTTTTTTGGTAAAACTAAACCAGTTTTTATACTGTAGTAGTAGTAGTGATAACAACAGTGGCACTAATAGTAATCTACTGTAGAAGTTGTATTAGCAACAGCAGTCAAAGATACCACTCCTGTGATAATATCCGTAGTTTAAGTGCTGGGGATTCCTTTAGATGTAATGGTAGCAATAGTAGTAAATGGAGAGGGAAACTTTAATTCCAGCATTTTAGAAGAAAGAACTTTAATGAGTAGATTAATGTCCCTGGGTGAGAGACTATATCTCTCTCTCAGCTCTCAGGATGGAGGAGTAGATGAGGACCTGCTGTACAGATCAGCTCTGCCTTCAGAACTCCACTTATGAAAATCCTTTTACAGTAACTGGCCTTCTGAGCCTCAGTACCGCTGTGTGAACGGACTATTCTTAGACAGTGTGTGTGCACATACGTGTGTCTGACTTCTGCCTACAACATAGCCCTCTCAGTCACAACACATTAAACCAAGAATTAGTGTGTGTTTGTACATGTTTCACACACGCGCATGCACACACACACGGCGGTAGAGCAATTGCTTGTGTCAGCTTAGGGCTGTACGCCCGTCAGCATTTCAGTCAGCGTGGTAATACAAAAACGAACTGTAATTGCATAAGTTCTCAGTGCACACATACTGTATCACCCACACAGACAACAAATACACACACACACTCCGAGGGAAGACGTGACACTTCATATTAGCATCAAAGATTCAGCGTCTTTTTCTCCCAGCATGCTTTGTACAGCCACTCAGGGAAAGCCTCACAATACAGAAAACATGCGTATAAACACACGTCAGCACACACACACCTCCCTTCACACATCCTTGCACATACAGTGTAGGTATGCATATTATATGAACAAGACCAGATGTGCACAATAGTAGATCTGTGTTGGTTTTTAACAATGAGGGCTTTTCTGTGCATCTGTGGGAATTTAAGCAACTGATCTACCATTTTGCCACCCATGTAGAAAAAAATGAGATGTAAGGATGCCAAAGGATGCCCTTACATTTGTTCCAATGGATAGGCAACTCTCCTGGTGGTATTTGACATGTAATTTGTGAATTTTTTTTGTTTGGGTCTCTGAACACTCTGCCATACACTCACACCCTCCTCTCATAGTGCTAGTGACCTTGAAGTCATCTCCCTCCACCATAATCTCAAAGTGTTGGTGGAAGGCCATTATGGAGGGCAGCAGTAATCTGCCTTCTCTCCCTCTCTGAGTTGGGGGCTGATAGGCCAAATCTAATTAAAACCATCAGACTGATCCCTGTGTGTGTGTGTGTGCGCTGTAATAGTAGTTTCTATGTGTGCACAACTAGAAAGCATGTACACTTAATGTGTGTCCAGTTTGCATACACTTGTTTACACAAGGACATGCATTACCTTGTGTGCATGCAAGTAAAAACGTGTCTTCTCATGAGCTTGAAAGTGCGTGTGCTTAGGTATGTGTGTGTGCGTGTGTGTGTGTGCACGTGTGAGAGCGTATCTTGTACACTCACAGTCTGGGTTGCAATTAGCGTGAGCTGCCAATCACAGTGGAGTGTGCTTTCAAAAGGAAATGAATTAATGAAGAAATAAATATAAAAAATTGAAGCAGCCAAGAGCCGGAGTTAATTGGTTATTAGACTAACGAGATAGAGGGATGTGAGACAGAGGGATGTGAATGGTGAACGATGGGAAAATAGAATGTGTGAGAAAGAAAAGGGAGTAAACAAGGGTAAACAGACAGCAGACACTGTGTCTCACTGCACAGTTGTTTCATAAGAATGTGCATATTTACACTGTTAAGTTAAGGAGACAGAAACAAAGATGGACAGGTAGGAAGACAGGGAGAACCACAAACACTGACAGAAAAACACTAATAGATACAGACAGAGTGAAGGGGCAACAAAGACATAATCATACATAAGCACAAACAGTGTGCACATCTGACTAAGCAGAACCTACACAGCTTTGGTGACACTGTATATTCATAGTCCAGGGAAGTTATCCATAATCATTATACATATAGCATTAGACACATTTATATCCACGCTATGATTAATCACAATGCTGTTGAATATATTAAAATTATTGCATATAAACACCATCAAAATGTACCATTAACACCTCCAAATTAATGGTGCAAATAAAGTGTAACTTAGTATAATATGTAAAGCTGACGCTCTTGCAACCCTGTGTTTATGTGTTACTAATTTGTATTTTTATCAACATAATAAAGAAATCTGTAAACTTGCAAAGTCATACTTCAAAATGACTGAAAAAGTCAGTGGTGACAAGTGGCAGGAAGTGATTTTGTAGCCTAATCCTAATGTATGATTCAGGGCACAGACACCGATATCCGTGGTAACTCATGAGCACGTTCCTGTGAGGGACCAGACTGTGGGCTAGAAAAAACTTATTAGGCAAAAGAGGTTAAACATAACTTTTAGGAGACAGGGCTGCAGAGTCATGTCACTAAAGCTTACTACAACTGAACAGAGGTAGAAAGATGACCAGCTTGCTGTGCAAGTGTCAAGTGTCTGTCAGACTGTGAAGAGAGAGAGAGAGAAGGATGGTGGAAAAAGAAGGAGAGAGGGAGTTAGGGACATTTCTATCTATCTATCTATCTATCTATCTATCTATCTATCTATCTATCTATCTATCTATCTATCTATCTATCTATC
>JBBMJY010000015.1:7388116-7422241 GCA_037833715.1 Toxotes lorentzi | reverse complement strand
ACACACACACACACACACACACACACACACACACACACACACACACACACACACACACATACACACACACACACACAAACACACACAAAGGATGAGGGCATTGAGCATGCTGTGGCCACATGCCAAGTCCGCCAGTGAAATGCCACATTACTGTATGTATTAATACAGCCAGCAGTCTGTAGAAACAAAACAGAGTGGGGAGAGAATGACGGAGGAGAGACCTGCAGGTTATTTGTCTGCCTTTCCTTTCCTTTCCTTTCCTACCCACCTTACCTTTCTTTTTCTTTATTTTCTATCTCATTTACCTTCTTTGCTTCCCTTCCTTTCCTTCCTTTTCCTTTTTCCTCTGCATTTTCCCCCTTACATACTTCCTCTTCCCTTCTCACATCCAGTATCTCACTTCCCCTTTCATCCCTTTTTCCATCTGTCTCTCCTTACCTCTTTCAGCTTTGCTCTTCCCTGGTTCCCTGTCTCTTTCAGCCCATAATCTTTCTCTCTTTTCCCATCTCATACAATGGGTACGCTCCGTCAAAACAAAAATCCATCAGAATTCGGGTGGCATAGCAACAGATACGACAGCTGTATGCAGGCGCGTGTGTGCACTGTGGATTAGACAGTGTAGTGGATGGATCCGGCTCTCTGAGAGATTCCAGTCATTTCCTCTGCTAATAGGCAAACACAAGAGCTCACTCTCTGCATTATTTCTCTCTTTGGTTAAACATCTAATGTGACATGAGCACACACACGTGAACACAAAAGACCATAAAAATAGGGATCTTTGTCCTCCTGTTGAAGAGGTATTGTTCCAGAGGTGTTGTGCAAAAACACCCCCGCAAACTGCTGTGTAACACTGAGGACACTAAATAACAGGACAACATTATCTGTCAGAACCTCCACACACCCACACAAGTCGGAAGATATACCTCCCTCTGGGCCACTCAACCTCCCTCTGTCCCTATCACACCACCTCATACCTCTTCCTTTTTCACTTCACCTGTCCTCTACCTTTTCTTCATCCTTCCCTCCATCTCTGCATTAAATTTGGTTCAATTTAACTCCCTTATCTGCCTACCTTTCCTTCTCTCCATATATTTCATTCAGCTTTATCACCATAAATATTACATTAACAATATCGCTTAAGAAATAGGAATTCATCATAATCTTCTCTGTCCCTCAACCTTCCATGCAATTATGCTGTCAGAATGAATGCAACACAATACCCCCAAACAGTCTCGGTCTCACTGCAATGCAATATATTTCACTGAGACAAAATCTGCATTATCAATATTGCCCAGCAATTTTATAACAGGTGTTTTCTCTGACTCTCTCCTGAAGCTCTCTGTGTGACAGAAAACACATCAAAAAGAAAAACAGAAACAGTCTTTCCAGAAGTGTTAGTATTCTTCAGTGTCAGCCAGTGTTGGCCATATTTCCAACTAATGGCCGTACAACTATGATGGAGTTACCTACATGGGACAGAAAGTGATATGATATTTCTGAAAGGTTGTGAAGGATGTTTTATGGGTGTTTTTGAGTTTCGAGGGCAATTTAAACCACTGGGGCTGAAAGTAAATTTTGCTGTGTCAAATAATAAATGTATTTCTCTCATCACAGTTCATTCCATAATTTCTTTCATCAAAATCCATATTAATCAAATGGTTTTGTAATTGGTAGACTGCCTAATAAACAGGAAATATTTCAACGTTCCAGGGAACCACTTTACTGCTTTTATTCATGCAATCAAAAACAAATACTGAAGAAACAGAAGAATTTTTCACAAACTATAGCAACCTCAAAGTTGCTGTTATTCATGGCTTATAACTGATTTATAAAAGCACTGAAAAATGAATAAATAAACTCTTTATACAAAATATGGAAAGAAACTAGAAAGGAAAAGGGTCTAAAGGGCCTTAAAAGGGATAGAGTAAGGCACAGAAAAAAAGACAAGAGACGTTTAAAAAGAGTGCAAACTGGAGGTGGAGAATATAAAATGTGAGTGACAGAAAGCGTGAGACAGAGGAAGTGAGAAAAAAACCGAAAACAGTGGGGAGTGGAGAGGAGGAGGAAGCGAGATGCGAGATCAAAGAGGCGTAGTGAAAGAGAGAAGACAGCGAGGAGAAGAACGGATGAAGGAGGAGAGGCGAGAGAGGAGAACAGAGAGGTCTATGAGTGACACAGAGACCATATGGTGCCTCCAGGCCTCCACGATCCCAGCAGACTGTCTCATCTGACACAACACACACACAAGAATTTATGAATTCGTTCCTATTCACACACAGAAATTCCAATTCACACACTCACACTCACACTCACACACACACACACACACACTGTAGCTTATCTGGTCACACACTGTGTATGTGTTTATGCACCTTGTTTCGTCTCATACAAAGCCGGCAGATTAACTGACCAGATAGCTTCTAATCAAAAGAGAGACAGAGAAAGTGACAGAAAGAGGGAGTGAAAGCAGTGAGGATTTGGCTTTGAGTGGAGACACCAACACCGACTGAGGTTAAAACATTTGGTTTGGAATGGAGCCACAGTACAGTGACTAAGGCTGTAGAATTATGCTTGGAGTACAGCTGTAATACAGTGCAGTGGGAGGGAGTAGCGTTTGGTTTGGAACAGAACCACACTAGGACTAAACGGGCTGTATCGCAGTGAAAACGAACTTTTTCTCTGCCTGCAGCAGCTATCGGGTCGTTAAATCGACTATTTAACAGGCTAATTTCATTTGAACTCTTTAAAGACACTGGTCAGATGTGAGCATGTAGTCACAAATCAAATCAAATTCATGGCTGGGTGGTTCATACCCAGTGGTACTTTTCAACCCTGCTGGGATGCTGGGTTTGGCATGAAGCCACAGCTGTCTGACACTGTGTCTGTGTGTGTGTGTGTGTGTGTGTGTGTGTGTGTGTATGTGCAGCATTAGGTTTGGAGCGCAGCCTGATCCTTTCACATAGTGTTATATGAGACTTGGAGTTAAATAGAAACTGGAATGACAGCTTGTTGGCAAACAATCTATAGCATCTGGCAAATTCAAGTATGTAATCAATAGCTATTTTATTGTAACTGCTAGTTATTTCGAGATCAAAGGTACAAACATTAATTCCATTATTTTCATTTTTTATGACAAATAATCTTACTAGGAGCACAGAAATATTATCATCTGTCAGGTAACTGTGGATTTGACCCCTGACCTCCTTAGTGGATAAATTAAAGTGTGGTTTGTAGTGGTGATTTTACGTCAGATTGGCTATGAGTGTCACGCGGTTAAGACTTTTACCACTGAGGTGACCTTGTACTAGCTCCAGCTGCACAAGATGCATGCAGAAAAATGCATGCACATGCCTGCGAGCACAGTGCACCAGGTTTCTTTTCCCATCTCTTTTGACCACAGTTCAGTTTGGTGCACGTACAGGAATGTACCAGTTCAAGCACACAAACACACGGCACTGGCCCACTTTCAAAGGACATTGGCAGGGATAAATCTGGATAATCCTCTGCACCACAAACAGCACCACTCCAGTTCAGCACTGTCCAAGCGACACTGATACAGCATTACACTCAAAGCAAGTCGAGTATGGATCCAGCGTGAGGCTGATAAGCTACGATGATCATAGCAAAGTGCATTCCTGACAGAAAACAGTACTTTGCTCACCAAGTAATCGCAGAAAATGGCTGATAATGGTTCTGGATAATATAGCTATTTGAGATTTGTCTTGGTGAACACTGAAAAGGGCAACCAATTAGCAAGATAAGAGATCTCAAGCACTGTACAACCAAGTCTAATATCAGGATTAAAGCTACTATCTATCCATCTATCTATATATCTATAAATGCAGTTTACTGCACTTAAAAAAACTAAATAATCAACTGAAAACCTATAAAACAATGACAGTAAAACCACCATGACAACTGTCTCTCATATATTGTGTGTATGTGTGTGTACGCACTTCAGATCAATACCATCTGTCTATCCATCCCTTCTGAGGAATGAGTGGGCATCCATTACAACCTGTCAAAAATCCAAGGCAGAATCTATTCTAGTCTAGTCACACTGATGTGGATGTGACATCCAAAGCCAAGCGTCCTTCATTTTATCTTCAGATCCTGAATGTCCACATGCCCAGTTCAGTGGTCAGTAGAAAACGGCACAACATCCATCAAAGAGACGGCGTTGCAGTGAAATCTGTAGCTAGTATTTGCTGAGGCTGGCCTCAAATTATTTGGGGATTTACTGATAATTTGTTTTCCATCATTTCTTTCTCCTTTGTTCCTATCCCTTTATCTCTCCCTCTCTTTGTCTTACCTGTCACTCCAGCTAATTAATTGCCAGCATCACAAAAACAATGTCATTGCATGTCACACACTCCCATGGGCCATACTGTTGTGTGAACGTGCATGTGTGTCACTACAAATTGATACAGATAGCATGAATTAAAGACGCAAGTCAGTGTACGTATACCCACTCACCCTTCCAAGTCAAAATAATGATTTTGTCTCACTGATGCAGAGAAATGGACAGGGAAGACAGAGACTGAGAGAAAGAAGGGGGGTGAAAAATGGAGGATGAGAGAGGGACAAGAGTAAACACAGAGGGCAGAAAGAGAGAGAGGAAGACAGAAATAGGGAGAGATAATTGGAGGTAATCCTATGGGGAGAAGAAGAAGAAATGATGTATAAAAAAATCAAGATTTAGTAGAAAGTCTACTCCTCTCCTCTCATCACACTGTCAGCAGGAGTACAGGCTAAACCCCCATACCCTGTTCCTGCTTATCCTCAACTGCTGTTATGTGTGTGTCACTGTGTGTATGTGTGTGCGCGCACGACCGTGACACCCTGTGTGTGAGTAAGCAATTATACACGGTCGTGCCTGAGAGTCAGGCAGAGAGAGGTTGTGTGCGTGAGAGAAGAGATAATGTGGTCAAAGGATGGGATTTGATGTGAACCAAAAAAACTTCTTTGCCTATGCCTCCTTTCCTCACTTTAACATCATCTACAGCACTTGGTTGCTATGGTAACGCAGCATGACATTGTTGAAATAATGTGGTGGTACTGCTGGGACCTTGATATTATAAGTGTGTTGTGTATTCTTTTATACTTTTTTATACCAAAACAGAAAAGCCATGCATCTACTGCGGCAGTTTAAACTGTACACACACTGGCTGGCTATTTTCCATCTGCTGGCTAAATGAAGTCTCAGGTTACAGTGGAGATCAGACATGTAACAGCCTCTGACAGCAGACACAGTTAGTGTTACAAACTGCTGCCAAAGATAAACAGGAACACTGTGTGATAGTGTGTTGATGTAACACATCATATATGACAAATTACAATTTTAAAGATACATCTTCTCCTCACAGCTGTCTCTGAATTATCACTTATCCATCATGTCTCTGATCATCACTTACTTTGATACCTTTCACATTTTGTATCATCACTTCAATTAAACCAAACTGGAGCCAAAATGTTACTGTAATTACCAAGTACACAAGATAATATGTTGTCAGCATTATGCCACCTTTATTGGTACGGTAGGACACTTGTTGATCTCATGGAAATCTTATGGCAGACTGATCAGTGTGTTTTTTTTTAAATGATCCTTAATTGACAAAATTTTCAATCATCTGACGACTAAAATAAGCTAAATGCTAAGTGTCGAAATAAAAAAACCTAAGTATTTTGATTATCAGGCCTGCAACTAACTATTCAGTCTTCATTATAGATTAATTGGACAAATATTTTGTCAATTCATTGATTAATCCTTTAGTCCAGAAAAAGTCAGAAAATCATTATCCTGCTAAGGACATTGAGAGGTTGTTCTCTTAAGGAAGGTATATTGTAATGGTTTATCAGGGGCTGGGAGCCAAACAGGAGTCTGCTCTTAAACTCTGTGCTGTTGCAGCAGCAGCAGGATAGACACTTGCACAGAGCTCCATGTAAAACATTAAAGAGTTAAGAAATACAGGAGAGAGAGTCTGTTGCATGGAGGACAGCTGGTCGATCTAGTAACAAGATAGTGCCAAGTCTGCTGCTTGCATGGAAAACAGCTTGGCCCCTGGTAACATGCAACTGGGCTCAGTAACAGAAGTGCCTGTGGTGATGACATCATAGCTGGGTCCAGTGTCACCGAGGGGCCCCTGGATATAAACTTACAGACAGCTGAGGCCCCGGAGTTGTCAAGAAGCGTTGCCTAGGTGAAGTCAAACATCACAGAGTCACCTGACACCAGGAATTAGTTTAATCTGGTTTAGGTGGAGTGACACCTTTTATTTAAAAAAAAAAGAAAAATAGATGTGTGTGTCGAGTGTGCGTCAGCACATTATCATAATTCTACCATATGACTTTAAACAGATAGAGAAAGTAGAAGAAGAATATGCAGATATTGCAAGACAACCATGTTACTACAAATGTAGACACCCTATTATACACACACACACACAAAGATGCACAAATATAACCTATTAATTGTCCCTTGCAAAGATTATTTAGGACTAATGTCTCATTTCCAGTTTTTCACAGCTTCAAACACCCACATGGACACGCATACACACACACAGACACACACTTGGATTGTAAACAGTGTGCCAGCATCCACATTAATTAAAAGAAAGCTGGGCTGATGAAAGTAACAAAAGAAGTTGAAAAAAATATTAATTTCATTATCAAGAGGGAGTCTTCAGTGTTCATTTTCTTCTTATCAATGCAAAGACACCATGATATCCTTCAAAATGATATGAAAATATAATATAATAGACAACTTTATGAAACAGACAGCAAGAATTATAATGTATTTAAAAACAATGTTATTCTGAGACAAATGATCATTAATAATTGCTCACACAGTGTATGGTAGTATATTATAGTACCATTGTAATTGTATAATGTATATTCATTCCATAGTATCGTTACAGGTCAATCTTAATGGGGGTGTTGAGGGGTCTTAGGTGTATTACTGCTATAAGAGTTTCCGAAGAAGTGCTTCAGTCAAACAGGAACATCTTGTTGCATTTTAATGCTGTGTCTTAGCTTGTTTCTCATCGCTGAGAGCATTGCCAGCCTACATTCGCCCAAAATGTCAGCACTTTTACGGCATGAGTTTGGGGATTCTTATAAAAGATTCAGTCTGAAGTCTGTTTGGACTGAATTAAACTGCACAGAACCACTTAAACTTATTTGGACTAAACCTCCCTATCTTCCTCTGACTATGGCTGAATATTTTCCTTCTGGTTTGGCTGCGTGGAGCGCTACAGCAGAGAGGATTTGGAGCAGCTAAAATAAGCCAAAACAACAACCACCTCCTCCACGAGAGCAGCTAAAACCACTCATAAATGTTGGAAGATAGGCTTCAGCACTGAGGGAGGGAGGGTGTGAGGGGGTGAGGGGGAGTTATAATGTACAGTAGTGGAGGGAGAAGAGAGGAGAGGGGTAGTGGTGAGGAGAGAGGAGAGGAAAGGAAGAGTGAGGGGAGAAGAAGAATACCTTTGCACAATAGGGCCCATATTGCAGACTGAGGGAGATGAATGGTGGATAAAGATGACCGCAATTTAAATTTGACATGAGGACGAAGCAGCAAATAATTTCTCTCTTTCACTCTCTCTCAGTGTAACAGTGCTTCTACTTCTGAGCTAAATTACCCTCACAAATATTTGGCACTACTGCACCATTTCAAAGGTATGATGTAGATATGGGAATTGAGAACTAGTTCCAAACTCCTACTGAGCTGCAGCAGTGAAAGATCAGCCTTCTGAAGTATTTCCTCTACAAAGTAAGACAGCACAGGACACTTCAGGGTCCTTTTAAACCTCCCCTTTCAACCACTTATGAAGAAGGATACTGTAGAATGGATCAGGAACAGGAGAGAGTTCACACACTCTGATCTTTCTCACAAGGCCACAGTCTATTTTTTCAGAACATTTCAGGTTCAGAATGCAAAATAGGGCAGCGTCCTGGTTGAGGGAGGTCATGTTCTGTCTGGCAGGTAAAAACTGTCTGAGAAAAGATGCTATTTCTAGACTGTTGTCAGTGTGTGTACTCTCAGCACGACACAATGGTGTCTCCAGAGGTTTGTGTGTTATGCAATAAAAATATCCAATTCCCATGGAAAGTTTCAAATTTGAACTAACAAGGACAAGCAAGATAAATATCAAAATGAATTTCTTAATATTAATTCCTTACCCAAAAAGTTTTATACTGGAACATCTGTTCTTAAAAAAGTTATATGTTATTACCCGAGGGAACTGGGAAGCATTCAAAAAAACCCTTCAAATTAAGATTCAATGAAACTACGGCTAGCCTTCCACTGGTGCTGAATAATTAGTTGTTTTTTAAATTAAAATCTTGCTTTGAAAGAAATCGCTGCTCTTGCAATTCTGAAACTGCACTGACTTTAATTCAGAATTATTAATGGGATACATTTTGACATGTTACAATGGGAAAAGTACACATGTAAAAGAATGATGGCTGAATAACACCTGTGCTTTGATGACAAGTCAAAATGTCTCTTGTGGAAATGTGGCCTATGAAAAGACAAGATCATTTTATGATTTTTTTTTGTTTGTTTAAAAAGTTTGTAGAAAAACACAGACAGGCCTGGAGTTAAATTTATAAAAAGAAAATGATAGCCCTTAAAATTCAAATCGCAATATTGGTCCAAAAAGTTGCAATTGCAACATTTTTCTCAAATTATTCTGCCCTTCTTTCCATTCTGAATTCATTACTAATCATTTTATCATTAATTAGGCTCAAGCTCTGTGGTGAAATTGTTATTCCCTAGATTCTATTCTTTCTGTTTATGCCCAGTTAAAAGGGAATAAAACATTATTTTAATGGAATATATAAAACATCAACTCTTTCTTTCATTGCACCATTTAAAACTTATTATTTTATCATGGATTAGATACAAAGGTCCAGAGGAAACGCAAGTTACTTTAGAAAATTGATATGATTTTTCATCATGCAATCACTCATATCTTCTGATATCACATTCATCACTTTGGTTTTTGACATATCACATTGTAGACTGGCCAGTAAAGGGCTGTTGCAGTTGAGTTTCATCACATTCTGAGCCAGACAAACAGTATGTGTGGTGAAAGGGAATTTAGTCTTGTTTATGAGTGAGCGGAAGGAGGGAGAGAAAATGAGAAAGAAACCAAATGTAGAGAGAAGCAGATGGACTAACACAGAGAGAAAATACAACAACAGAGAGCAGGTGAGACATACTGTGACAAAAGGCAATGGCACGCTGAGAAATAGATGCTAATAATATGCAGATGATGCAAGTGATGAAATCTGCTGGTGAAGCAAAGACTCTCGTCAGGAGGTAAAAAAGTGTTGTGTCTGCGTCTGGAGTTTAGACAGAGTAGTTTTCTTAATATCACGCTTTGCTGGTGCTTAACACACGCCCAGGCGCACAGGCATATGCCCACACACGCATATTCACACATACACACAGAGATAAAGCATAAAGTCGTGCTGATAAGCCACTGGATGGAAACAAAGTCAGCCACTGTAACGAGACACTGAGGGAATACAGAGCAGCGCAGAGAGATTCACAGTGAAAGGGAATGAGAAAAATAAAGAGACTCAAGTGGGAGAGAGAATTACAGAGTAGAGAGAGGGACAGACAGATGCAAAGAAAGAGAGACGGAGAAACAAAAATGACATGGAGTGACAGATGCAAAGACAGAAAATGAGCAAAAATATGAAAGATGAAAGAAATTTTTTTTTATCTAGAAATAGAAGAAAACACAGACGGCCACAAAAACTTCAAACAGAATGGAAGAGGAAGGCTGAAAGCACAGAGAGAAATAGAGATAATGAGTGGAAATGATGAAATGAGTGTAGTCTGCTGGATAACAATGACTTGAAAATGAAATAAAACAGTGGGGATTTCCCTCATGAGTGCCACCAAAGAGAGGGAGAAGCACGCAAGCATACACTGAAAGACAAAGAAAAGGACCAAGACAGACACATTCGCTTATGAGCACAAAAGAAAACTCACAAACATAGCTTTTTTTTTTTTTTTTGAAAAGCGATGTCTTTGACAATAGACAAGTGCCATGGAAATACCAGCTATTAGTAAAGTAGGCTAGAGACACACAAACACAAATAATCAATGCGGCTACTCTGGCCATGCTTTGGTTCTGGCTGATATTTGCAAGATTGTTCAGTTTTCATAGTAGAAATCTGAGATCTGTGTAAGCAAAGATAAAACCGGTAATTTTAATCAGACAAAGAGTGACGAATCAGGTCCTTAAGCATCCAAGTAAAAGTCCATTCAGTACGAAATGGTGGAGATGAAAATTTCCTGTTTAATTCCAGCATTTAAGTAGCATTTATTAAGACTGGGCAGCTGTTTCCTCCCTCTCACTGTCTTTTTGTGTCTGTTTTGCTCTCTTTTTCTCCAGTCTTTTTTGAATCTTTCTCACTCTCCACATGAATCAGGGGATCGTATACGTATCTTTACGTGGCTCAGTGACAGTAGGATAGGAAGCAGTTTCTACTTCTCAGGGGCAGTTAGGATGACCATGTGTTTGACAGTCCCAGTGATAAAACGATTCTTGGGCTTATTATAATTTCCACTTAAAACCACTCCATCATCTTTGACATTCCTCTTTCTGCATCTGCTCATTTTCTTTGCCTCCAGTCTCTCTGCCGTGCACATCACTGAAATGATAATCCACAGGAAGAACTAAACAACTATGTTTTTTTTCCTCTTCTTCTCTCCTAACCTGTCTCCTTCTTCAGTCTTCCTCTGTGTCCTTTGCCTCCTGGCGGCGCTGCTGCCACCTGCCTCCTCCTGCCCTCCTCCCTGTCTCTGTTCCTCAGATGTCCTGGTGGTGGACTGTGGGGGCCGAGGTCTCTCTTCCCTGCCTCCCCTGCACCTCCTGCCTCCAGGGAGTCGCTCCTTCCTGCTAGCCAACAACAAGCTCGCCTCGCTGGGAGCCTCTGCCTTCAATAACCTCTCCTTTCTGGAGGTCTGCAGCCCATTGTTTTATTGCTGTCAGAGAAGTTTTTCTTCGCCTCACAGTTGTGACAACATGTTGTGGGTTGTTGCCGTGGCATGTGAAGTGTTTTCTGCACTGACCTCGCACACTGACTTGGAAAGTGATACTGTATGGCAAATCTCATACTGAACACACTACAGACAACCTCTGATCTCAGTCTGAAAAGTTAAGGAAAGTTGATATTTTCAAGGTTAAGACAACTCACTATTAGCATATTGTGTGCAAAACCAGCAAACTTAGAATTTAAAATATAACAGCTAAAATGATGGATAGTAACTACCTACCAAAAAGGCTGGGTAAAAACAACCTCATTAGCTGCAACTCCAGCATTTTTTTGTCCAATCAATCAATCAGTGGATTGTGTCAATTCACTGTCAGTGCTTAATGTACAGTAAAACAGCTATTTGTCTGTTTAACTTGTTTAACATTCTCCATTATTTCCTTCAAGAAAAAAAAATACATTGCTTTATATCACTGCATATGGACCTTTTCAGGAAAACATCCCTAAGGTCAGCTTCCTAATTAGCTGAACCGACAGACAATTTACTTCCACACCGCTGAGCATTTATCTACTGTAAAGCTGTAAAAAGTTCTTCACACTCCGACGCAAGTTACTATAAACTGAGGTGTCAGCTTAAAGTATAAAGTGTGTGTTAAAGTTCATCTTTCAAATTCCTTGTTTCAGAGAGGGTTTCTGATTTTTTTTAAATTACACTTAAATTACACATCAGCCAAGTGTCTAACATGCAAATGTGTATTTAAGTGACAATGTGATTTTTTTGTGTGTGTATTTTAGGAGCTGGACCTCTCTAATAACTATCTAGATAATTTACCAGCTGGATTATTCAGAGACATGTCCAACCTGACGAGACTGACTCTGCACAACAACTCACTCACAGTAATGGACAGAGACCTCTTCCAGGTGAGCACGGCACATGGGACAATCAACTGTACAGCTCACTAAACAGAAATAAGACTAACGAGCCTTATTTCAACTGAGAAGCAGACAGGATGTACGTACAAAATTTTAGTACTGTAATTCACAAATGAGTTCATCTCAAAATGCTTGTAACATATACATGTTTGACATGGATCAGGAGATATATTCCATTAAATCAGTCAATCCACCAAAACACTACGTGAACAGTTGTCATACACTGTTTCCACTCCTGGGTGAGGCTCAGCAGACTCTGTTTAGGAGCAGAGCCAACCTGAGCAGATATGCTGACATGACTGGGCTCCCATCCAGGTGGTAAATTAGTAATAAACCATTTGCTCAACACTTTTATCCACTTTTATCTGAACCAAAGCAGTCTGCATGATGAGCTAGTGTCAGGACTTCACTTGGGATGCTTTATTTAACAAGATTAGCCTGTCAAGTGATGCTAGCTGTTCCTCTTGCAATCTAAGCCAGAGGTTAATAATAGAAGTATTGGAGAGACTGAAAATCACTGTATTATATAGCACTGCAACAACAACAAAAACAATTCTGATGTTCCCACAGGGTTTGGGGGGTCTTCAGAGTCTGGATCTGTCCCTGAACGGACTGTCCTCTATTCCTCTTGGGCTACTGGACGAGCTGCAGAGCCTCAGGTAGACACATATCTACACAAACTCTTTTACACTGATATGTTTTCAATCCAATGTTCCCTTGCAGACCCCCAGAACAACACCAGAGCACAATGACAATCCCAGATTATAAACATGATAAGGATCTTTCACTGAGAAGGTCAAAGGTCAGAGTCAATACTCCTGTTAGCACAAAACAATAATGTAAGAAAGAACTGATTAGAAATGAACTCCACAACACGAGGAGAGAAATCAGACTTTTGAGGGTAGGTGGAATGATCACCAGAGAATGACTGTAATTTAATAGCAAGAGGTTGAAGTGAAGATGTTGAAAAGAAGAATTTCAGCCTGCAGTGTTAGGTAGAGATGATAGTTATTACCCAACAGTAGTATCATAGTGCATGTAGTTGCTGCTGTTGTTGTCAGCTGCCTTTTTATCCTAAAGAATTTTATCCTAATTCTTCCATAGGTGGTTGTCTCTAGCAGGTAACAGGCTTCATGGTTTGGAGAGAGCAGCGTTTGAGCCCCTTGCCAACCTACAACACCTGGAATTAGGACACAACCCCTGGGAATGTGACTGCAACCTCCGCGATTTCAAACACTGGATGGAGTGGCTGCTGTACAGAGGTAGATGTGTGATTTAAGTTACAGGAGCTTTGAAAGGGTGTGTTTGATTCGAATTAGTGGATAGGACAAGGGGGCAAAGAAGTCATGAAGTAGTGGGCGGAAACTAGAGAATGCTAGTTTACCTCAGAGATAGATGAGCCTAGGTGTGGGTTTCCATTTGTGGATCCCTGTGCTTCCAGCTCCATAATATAATTGCACTGGTGTGTGAATGCACATTACCATGGCCATTGTGTGTTTCTGTGTACTGTGTGTGTTACCCACGTGTCTCTGCAGGCTGTTAGTACATCAGATAACCACAGCTGCTCTCCGCTCTCTCTTCATGTGTAAAAATCTACATTCACCTCAGCGCCTCGAGCCTCAGCTGCCCCGCTAATGAAGCATCTCCTCTCTTTTCTGCTCCATTCTCCTCTCTGCTTCATTCTGCTCTCCTGCTTTGCTGGGCTCCATTCTCCAGCTCAGTTCAGTGCGCTTCAGACAGAGACTGACACATGGCGGACATGGTAATTTAATAATCATCAGAACGGCAGAGAAAATTACAAGGAGATATTTAGTAGTTTAAAATGAGAGTGTGACAGTATCCGTTAAAAGGCTAGGTGATGCACGATACGTGTTGTAGAAAATAGGACAAAGCACCGAACAAGTGTGAAAAGCTGGGTGACAGCAGCTTGACTTTTATCTGCTTTGAACCACTTCAAGCACGCACAGCTGGGATATTTGGAGCTATTTGGAGAGAGTGAGCGGTGTTTGCAGAGGGGATTCTTTAGTCACACGCTGAGATAAAAGCATCTGGGGGCTAAATACCACTTTCCTCATTCTGTCTTTCTATTATCCTCCACCTTTATCTCATTGTTTCTGATGCTTAACATATACGAGGGTGCAGACCAGAGGTTTTCCAACACGTGACCTCAAGACGACTGCTGAGGTGTGGACACAAATGCAGCATGTGATGATGACAAAGTAGATCCCTCCCATCCTCCTGCCACTTGTGGGAATTAGTGACTCAGATATTTCTCTCTTCCAAACACACACTAGAGCTCTGCTGAAGCTTGGCATGTCATCTCATGAATTATAGAAGGGCTTAGTTGAGGCTATCTCCAACTTAGTGTAGAGGGCACAGAAAACTGTGTGTGTTAAGTGATTCATGACTCATCCTAGTGTTGGCACCCCCTCCCCAACCCCCGTCTTTTCCTCTCTCTCAGTTAATTGGTAGTGCTTTACAGGCATAAGGCATTTTTAAATGACCTCTCCATGTCCTCTTGTCTCTGCACCACTTTCTTTCTCCTCCAGGAGGGAAGGTGGACGCAGTGGAGTGCACACTACCGAAGGATCTGCGTGGGCGAGACATCCGTGGCGTTCCAGTGGAAATGTTCAACTACTGCCTCCAACTTGAAGATGAGAACGGAGGAGGTGACAGTTCCCGCTCTGGACAAGGAGGCGTTCCTCCCTGCAGCAGGAACGCTCTTAACCCCAGTGGGGCAACACCAATTTCTGATAACAGCGGCAACACTGGTGATGACTCCTCTTCAAACACAGGAGGTGGAGGTGGAGGAGGAGGAGGAGGAGGAGGAGGTGGGGAGGCCCCGTCTGATTGCGTACGCGCCCGGTATCGACCCGTGAGCGTGCGCCGCGCCATCGGTACGGTGGTGATTGCCGGCGTGGTTTGTGGCATTGTTTGCATCATGATGGTTGCGGCTGCAGCTTATGGCTGCATCTATGCCTCCCTGATGGCCAAGTACCAGAGAGAGCTGAAGAAGAGGCAGCCGCTGATGGGAGATGGAGAGGCAGACGGGGAGGATAGGGAGGAGAAACAGATCTCCTCTGTGGCCTAGAGGAGTGATGGGATGTGGGAGGGTTGGCACGTCAAAGGGTGAAGGTTGGAAGGGCGAAAATTTAAAGGGCTCAAAGAGGAGAGAGATGGAAAGGTTTGTTTTATGCACACAGACAGTTATGGTATCTCTCCCTCTGACTCTCAAACTGACACCTTTCTCCCACTTTTTGTCTTCCTTTCTTCGTCCTCTTTCTATTTTTAACCTTCTCCCTCTCTGTCCCTCTCTCTCTCACACGCTCCCTCACACACATACCTTATCTGTTCCCTGATTTTCTCTTCAATTTGGAGCCATTCTCACTGTTACCAATCATCCCTCCAACTCGCCTACCAACCACCTACTGCTGCTGCTGAATTTACCATTCTATTGGCCGAGACTAAAAATGAATTGGTACTCTTTCTAGTATGAAACATATCATTTAAGCTGTTGCAAGACAGTCATGTTGTACGGTTAGTTGGTATTCGTAAAAACTGGATTTATTTTTCAGGGATTTACAGTATGTGCGGTGTTTGTACCAACATTAACAATAATGAAAAGAATCCGTAGTATTAAGCAGTGTCCGGCTCTTGTTTTGTTTTTTGTCTTTCTCCTCCTCAACCTATCCAAAGCCAGAAGTTCCTTCAATAAACCAGGACCCCAGCCCAGGATCCTTCACCCTCGTCCGGCCTAATACGCCTACATACTACTCTGATGTTCGTCTGGACCTCCACATCCCAAAGAAACAGCCTATATGGGAAAGCTTGGAGGAAATGAGAAAAACTTTGTGTGTAAACACAAAGAGATGTCAATTATATAGTCAACACCTCTCTAGTGCTTTGTCACAGAGAGAATACTGATGATACACATAGATTATATGTTGCTGGGAAAACGAACACGGAGTCTCCTGAATCTTGTGTCTCTCGAGGCTTGTTACAGATGTTTAATGTACAACACAGAACCCTTTGAACTGACAAACCGATCATCCATGATGGCTAGAAAACATTTAGATATTCTATCCTATCTGGACCACATCTGTTTCTCTCTGGATATTCTCTGGACCAACAGCATCCTACAGGTGTCACAGACTGGAGATGTGTGCATGAGATTCCACAGTGGATCAAATGGGGAACAAACCATTTAACTGGAACTCGAATTCCCTGTATTTGTCCCTTTTACTCAGAAAAAGGCTCTTGCTTACTTGATGCTTGTTAAATGATCATGATCAATATTTGTTTTGATCAAAAGCCTCGAATCATGGCGAAAAAGGGGTCAAATAAATTTTCTGGTATTACTTGGACAATGCTTCTAGACTGGTTTCAGAGACATCTTCACAATGGTTTTAATGAAGAGATTTAAAAGACCACAGACTTTGCTTTAAAGCAAGTATTCTTTGTCCAGAGCTCATTTTCAGACTGATCTCACCCTCAGAGGTGAGAGTTTGCTACTATGGCATGGAAAAATTATCTCAGAGAACCCTGTCTCCTGGCAAGGACTACAAAAAAATCATCTAAGGACTACAAACTTCAGACTCCTGCACTTTATTTCCTCAATCAGTTCCCCTCTGCCCTCCCTCCTCCCTTCCCTCTCTTTCTTTTTAAGAAGGACAGTTTGCCCAGAGGGATGATAACGAACAAGAGATTAAACAAAAAGACGCTGCTATTTCTCCCCCTCCTCTTCCTTGTTCCTTTATCTTTCCATTCATCTGTCCATCCAGTGCTATTTATGGAAAGTTTTCACACTCCCTTAAAGATTTTCACCTCCTTTCTTTACTTTCATCCATCCCCTCTGCCATGTTGTTGTCTGTTGTTTTTTTCTAAAGGATCTGCAATATGCAATGGAAGTTGTGTCACTATAACTTGAAACTGTAGTAACTGCCAAAGAGTCCTTCTGTTATCAACTCAGCAACAGAACAAAAGTTAGTTTGTCTACATTGCATAGCGTTTTCATAGATATCCTAATTTATACCTTTGAAATATCTATGTAAAATTGAACCTTTTATCATTAGCCAAGTAGGACATTTGTGTCTTCGGAGATAAACAATCTCAAAAATCTGGCTTTCATTGCATATTGCTCCCCTGCAGTAGAACTATTGTTTCCTCTCAACTTATAATTGGCTGGAAGTAAATTTATATTAATACTGTGTTATCTTATAACTGGGTATGATGCAGATAAATATTATTATACCAGTCTCTTCTATGGTGTGTTGGCCCAGCGATCCCCAAAATGTTTTTGACGTAACTGTTTAAGGGTTTCTGTATCAATTCATGATGTATGTCTTTTGTTGTGTTTCTAATGTCTATGATTCTGTTTGTTTTAGGTTTTAAAATCTCTGCAATGTTTGATTATTTGTTGTGGTTAATTTTATTTGTGTGTATTAGTCGGTAAAGTTTCTGCAAGAAGCATAGAAAGAGTTTGGGCAGATTGTAAAAGGGCCCCATGTTGCTGCCTCATCTCTGAAATGTATCATTTCAACATTACGATTGAGTCACAAAGGAAACAAGTGACCTTTTTGTTTTGATATGATTTTTTTTTTCACTTAATGCTGTAGGGCTGGCTTTATCTCCTACAAATGACTTTTGATTATGCAACTGGTTTGACTTAACTAAGAAAGGATGGAAGGGAACGGTCATGGTTAAATGATAAAAATGTCAAAGCTCATGTCTCGTATGAGATGGGGCTTGAAATCAGTGTTCAGACACGTTCTTATGATCTCTACACCCTTACATTTTGCTCCACCTATGAACATTACACTACTTCTTGTGTCAATAGCGACACCCCAGAAAAGTTGCATATAAAAATTATTTGTAGGAGACTGAGCTGGTGGGATGCATGATAAATCAAGATGCACAAAAGCTGGGTTTACGATCATCTGATCCCTCAGTCCACTACTGATCCAAGTTTACACTGCAAATTAAGCCTAGATGCACTTCAGCAACAACAGTCAACTCACTAATGTAAGAGAGGACGAGCTGGAAAATATAGATCAGGTATAAGTTTAAATTAACAACGGCATCTTCAGGAGATGAGTAAAAACTTAAGTTAAGTTAAGTTAAGTTAAGTGTTATTTTAAAGGGATTTAAAGGACATGTGTAAACATAGCCTTTAACTTTACAGGGACTATGGGGCAGTAACTGAAAGAAAGGAAACGTCTAAACTCTTTCTATAAATCTAGAAACATTGTCCTCTCACTCCCTGGTCTTCAGGTCTTGTGTTGTTGGTAGCTAAGTATCTTAGCTAGCTGAATCCTGTTCCTATAGCCTGTGTGTGTAAAGAATAATAAATTATAGTTTGCTACGTAAAAACTGCAGCAGCCATGTTGACTGAGGGCCTCAAAGACTACTTTACCCAGAGATCTATGGTGTGTTGTGTTATTATGATAATTGTGATTATGACGATGATATGATGACGATGAAGCATTTCCTGGTCAATATGCATTGATTTAAATAAAAACATATCACACTTATGTCAGACTTATATAACAACCACCTATTCTTTCAAACACTATCAACAGCACAAAATAAAGTAGACTAGATCCTGGATACTTCACACACACTACTGAAAGATGTTAGGTGTTGGATAATAACCAGAATGAAGTCAAATAATATTTGCCAGTAACCCCAACTTAGTTTCAAGTGATTTGGGAGGCGTTCTTATCCAAAGTGGAGGAAAGAAAATCATCTGCAGTGTATAAATTCCATTTCTGGGTGAAAGAGAGAGTCAGAAAATATGATGTTATGAGATAGAGACAGAAGCTGAGGTGGTATAAATACACAGAGTCAAATGAGAGCATAAATCAGTCATGATAACAGCTCCCTTATCCCATTTTCTCTGTCCTTTGCCCTCTCTCTCCTCTCACCTTTCTCTGTTTCTCATCATCTCTCTCTTTATCTTCTCCTCTCACTTTTCTTGTCTCCATTTATCTTTCTGTCGCCTCTCCTCCCATCATTTTTTTGGTCTTTTCACCTTCCTCTCTCATCTCTGCCTTCTTTATCCTTTGCTCTGTCTAGTCTATTGTGTGTATTCTTTCATGTTTCCCTATCTTACTCCCTTTTCTCCTTCTTTTTTATCCTTATTCCCTGCTTCCTTTCCTCCTCCTCTATGTTAAATGTCCTTTCTCTATCCTTTATTCTTTCCCTTCTCGCCCTGTCTTTTTTATTTAGCTGCTTATCGCTCTTTCTTCTTCTCTTTTTCACAGTCTGCCTCTCTGTCAGTAGGAGCGTATTAAGTTTATTTACGTACAGCCTGTCACGTCTGCCACAGAGATATACTAATCCATTGCTGAGCCTTAGAACAGCGTAAACACAGTGTTTTTGTAGTTACTGTTGACTGATTTTGGATGAGCTTCTGAAATACCAAATCCCTGGCCTTCATCACAGGAGGAGAAATTAAATCTGCCACCAAATCAGCAGGAAAGCTTAACACAAAACGCACTGAGACACTGGTGGAAAACTGACCAGTTTCTATTCAGTGTCAAACACTGACATCCAGTGGTCAGGAATGGAATCACAACATTTTTAACTAAGCGCCACGAGCGTTAAAAATCAGCATATATATATTACGGCTCACCTATGAAAGCCATCTCAGCGGCACAAAAAAAAATCAGCTTTTTATCCACACATTTCTGCACAGCATTTAAAAATGTAAAAATTCTGTTTATATTTACATTCAGACATGTTTAAATGCTAGATCAAAGCATAGGTAATACGCACTCATACAAACACAGGAGCAATGCCATAGGTGGGTACAGTCCAGCTTTGTTATTGTATGTATACACAACCCTTGACAAGGCAGCTTTTGAATATTTGATCCCCTTGCGTTCAGGAGGTAAACGTGACTCTTGACGAGAAAGCCTTGCTTACATAGATATGGCAAGGAATAGATGTAGAGAGGAAGCAGAGCAAGGGAATAAGAGAAAGAATGACATGACAGGGAAACAGGAGTAACAAGGGGCAGAAAAAGACAGAGAGAAAAGCATGCGGAAGTGAAGTGAGACAGGTCTGACAGCTTAGGAAGAGAGAGGCTTAAAAAAGAGAGATGTATGTGAGGGTTTAACAGGGTAAAGAAGAATGTCAGAGGGCGAAACATTGTGAGTCATGTTTGTGTGTGTGCAAAGGCAAGTCAGAAAGAGCAAGTCCATAAAACATTGATACAGCCTTTTCCTCTGTGTTTTTGATGAAGTGATGCAGCTGGTAGAAAAGCTGTTCCACTTGACATCCAGTGATACAGCAGTGCACAAAAATGTCTGGTCATCTGTGACCTTAGACCTCAAATGTGTGATCATCATATGACAATCGACCATCAGCTTACACAAAAATCTCCTGCTTTTATCAGAAAAGACAAAATCCTTCTTTACAGCAATGATCTTTTACCTTTGACTCTCATTGAATATGTTCTTTTAACACTGTCCTACTTTCATGTAAATGTTGTTTTTAGATGTAACAGTTTTTTTTTTTTTAGATCTGTCTGCCACTTCTAGTTTCCAGGATTACTGAATACTGACAGTAGATACATGAGGCCAAAGCAGAGCTCTGGATTGAGCACACTGTGATGTTAATGTTCCTAAACAAGAAGAGAGAGAAAGAATGATGAAAAAGCAAGAAAAAAGTGAAATTGAATTTCACCAGTCTAGACAAATTTCTCCTGGCCAGGAAAGATAATCTAACAGCGTATTAAAAAGCCCTCTGTAATGTCACAACCTCCTATTATTCATCATTAATAGAAGAAAATAAGAACAACCCCAGGTTTCTTGTCAGCACTGTATCCAGGCTGCCAGAGAGTCATAGGTCTAGACTGGACCACTGTAACCCCTTATTTTCAGGATGTCCTAACAACTCTGTGAAAAGCCTCCAGCTGATCCAAAATGCTGCAGCACAAGCACTGACAGGTACTAAAAAAAGAGATCATATTTCTCCCGTGCTAGCTTCTCTGCACTGGCTCCCTTTAAAAGCCAAAATAGATTAACAAATCCTTCTTCTTATGTACAAAGCCCTTAATGACCAAGCTCCATTGTATCTTAAAGTACCCTATTACTCCAACAGAACACCTCGCTCTCACAGTGAAGGCTTACTTGTCGTTCCTAGAGTTCCTAGAGCCTTCAGCTGTCAGGCTCCACTCTTGTGAAACCAGCTCCCAGTTTGGATTTGGGAGGCAGACACCCTCTCTACATTTAAGATTAGGCTTAACTTTCCTCTCTGTTAAGGCTTAGTTATGACTCGATCAGGTGAGCCCTGAACCATCCACTGCTGCTTCTGCTGCTACAGGCCGAGGCTGCTGAACTCGAGCACTCTCTGACTCCAGAGCTTCAGGATCCGGATCAGCCACCTCTACTCAAAACTCATCATCATCATCATCATCATCATTATTATTATTACTATTTAAATCAGTGCTGCTATTATGGTGGCTATTATTATTAATAACCACTCATAAGTATCACTGTTATTATCACCGTTATAACAACCAGTCAGCAGTGCTTGAAAACAACAGTATATACAGCTGTTCCTGGTCTCTTTCTCTCTTCTCTCTCCCCCTCTCCCATCTCTTTCTCCTCTCTCCCCCCATTTCTCTGTAAGGTGCCTTGAGATAATGTTTGTTCTGATTTGGCGCTTTATAAATAAACTGAATTGAAATTAACTGAATTTTCACACCTGAGACAAATTCCACGAAAGCTGTAAAATACAGATAAGCGTGTTTATGTGCAAGTGTGTTTAAGTGTCTATTGCGTGATTTGTCTGTCTGTCTTTCAGTATAATAAGACACCACATGCATGCAGGTATACACTCAGAAACACACACACGCCCACGCACACCCACACACACAAGCTCTCAGGATGCAGCTCCAGAGAGTCTTGTTGCACACAGATAATTATGACTGATGAGTGTGTCAGTCACAAATAGGCTTACCAGGACAAACACGTACACAATAACCCACACATCAGCAGGCAGTGAAGCAAAGCCAGAGACTATGAATAACAAGACAATATGTTTCTGTGTAAAATACACAACTTTTCCCTTACGGGATCATATGAGACAACTTTAAGAAAAGAGATCACACACATAATCATCAGGAGTCTGAGTGAAATTAGAGACTACAAGCTGCTGAAGAAACCAGATACAACAAAGGTGCAGAACTATCTCAGGTATGTGATCACATTGATAGCTTGGCTGCTATGCAAGCAGGCTGATATTACTGGCTGATATCAGGTTATCACGCATGTTGGTAGAAATATTGCTTTTTCTGTTGCTGTTGCTATTTCCAACGTCACTTTTGACCTTGGAGATTTCAGCATTGTCCTCAAAAATTCAGCATCAGTCATAACTGCATAAAGTGTTCATGCTATTGAGGAAAGTTACAATTGATTTAACAATGGATCAACACATCTTAGAGAAATTTCACACAGCTCACAAAATCTTGCTGTCTCATCCAGAGAAACTACAACAACAGAATAAGTTAAAGTGCATTCCAAACTATGAATGTAAACAAGTTCAACTCTTTTTGTAACCTGTCACAACAAAACAATCAAGTATGCAAGTTTGTCATGAGTTTATCGTGAATTTTGCAGCATATCTAATGAGCATTGACTGGAAGATGATACGACCAGCCATCACCATCCAAGCAGCAAGTTCAAGTGTCAGAGAAAAAGAGAGGGAAAAGGGGAATAAAGTATGTATGTAACAGACAGAAAGTGAGAGTGTGTAACTAGAAAAAAAATGTCATCCTACCTCCAGCAATGGCAGTTTTCGTGCCCACCGTCACAGTGACAGCAGTGGTAGAAATCAATATCCTCCCTGCTGGGAGAACGAAACACACAATTAGCAAGGAATAGCAAGCAACCTTATCAACACATGAGGGCAGAAACACGGGTACATGCACGCACATCAAAAATACACAAATATTCCTTCCAAACAAAGACACATGCATGAGTATATGCATACGCAAGGACTGAGAAGGAAATTGTTCCCAGAAATATTTATGCTCTCACATCCTGAATACATCTTCTACGAGCACTCACAGTGACAGCGACAGCTGAAGTATTAGAGCAGATTTGCCAAAATGTGTCTGAAAATATGTGAGTGACAGACTGACTTGAACAAGGGAGGCAATATTTAATAAAGTCATGCATTCCTTGTCTGTGCCCCTATTCACAGCCTTCATGCCAGCAGAAGTCAACTGCCACCAAGCCACAGATTCCAGCCAGATTAACATTTTAAGCATTATGTAACACAGATTATGCGAAATAATCGACTAATACACTAATAATAGGAGGACTCTGTGTGTGTATTGTGTGTTTCCATGTGCCTCATATTTATATTTCTGTTATTCACTCCTCTAAGACAAAACCGGTTTATGGCTGCATGACAGTTATGGAACTTTGTAACTAGGAAATTCTGTGATGGGATTTTAATTGATTTTGAGCCACTGGATGTAAGATGATATAGTAAAATAACGTACTCTGACCTTCCAACAGAATTCATCAAATCAGCAAAATACAAATGAACCAAAACCTTACTGACTTCCTAAGAGAGGAGAGGAGGTTTCCATACTTTAATTGCATGCTCATGCAGTGAGAGAAAGAAAGAGAGAAGGAGGAGGAGGAATGAAACACAGAAGAAAAAAAAAGAGAAAGCAGAGAGAGAGAAACAGTGTCAAAGAGAAGAGTGAAGAAATGGAAAACAGCGACCACAGCACTCCTCATGCTTTGAAATCAGGGGTGAGGAGGAACACAACGAGGATGAATAAAAACAGGAGGCATGCCGAGTATCAGTAACAGTTTTCCTCTACCCTCCTCCTCCTCCTCCTCCACCTCCTCTGCCTCCCTCCGTTTACTCTCTCCCTCCTCCGTTTGGTGTTCCACCTCTTCTGCACTCAAGGTGGGGCTATAGTCAGCCTCATAGTCCCTGAACACATCTGAACACAACACACTGCATTTACCGTCACCCACATAATTATAGAGGACTAATGCATTTAAATGTCAAACATTAAAATGCTGGTGGTGTGATAACATGTCTCATTATAGTCATGTAAACACATCACGAAACATTTATCACCATCTTAAAATGGGATCTAGAAACAGAATTAGAAATAGGTGATTTAATAACTGGCCTCAAATTCATCTGCATATGTGAAACACAAGAAACTACATTTAACAAAGTGAGGAAGTGGATATATATAGTACACAGTATACGCTTCTCTGCATAATGAGAAACAACAGTATTAACCGTCTCATACTCACTGAATTTACTTCAGTAATTACATTTAAGTTAAATTCCTATCCTTTTTTTTTGGAAAGCACTTAAAATACACCTCACTGTAGTAGCAATGAATAAAAAAATTTAATCCAAAGGCAGAGAGGAGCCAAGCTCAAAGTCACATCTCTTTTCTTCATTTCTCAACTAAATTTAAAAATGGAGTTAATTGTTAGTATGATATGATGATACATATGATGACAGTAGCTGTTAAAGTTGTCAGTCTGGAGCTGATGATTATTCTTCAGGGCAGCAAAATTCTTCAGACTTTTTAATGCTGTGTAAAACAAAAAAAACATGTTGATACAAACTACACAAATTCACAGTGAAGTAAACAGAAAGGAGCAGTTGTAGCCTGTTGGCTAAAGACAAATGAGCCTGTCACTGAGAGATTTTCGGTTCAACTTGCTGAAAAAGGCTTAGAAAATTGGAAATAAAAAAAAGCACAAAAAGGGTTGTGTGCGTCCATGTGTGTGTGTTTGCTCAGTAAAGGTATCTCCTATACCTCTTGTGTCCTGCCTGGGCATGTAGTATAGAAACTGTCCAGCTGGGTACTCGGCTGCTCTGCGGTACCACACTGGGAAATGGTCCAATGTGAACATATTCTCCTTGTCTGTGGAGGTCAGGAAAGACCTGGGGAGAGACAAAAATAAACTTAGAGAGAAACCTATTATCCACTGCCTATAAATGATGACAAAAGCTAAGAAGGAAGAAGGATTTAAGTTAAGGGGGAGGGGAATAAGAATAAATGAATAGTGGTGAAGAGTGAAGAGATTAGAATGTTAAATTAAAGAGACAATACCAAACAATTTGTCCATTTATCTCCAGTGATGCTTTAAAATAAGAAGCTGAAATACAACTATTATTTCACTGAATGAAAAAATACAGTTGTGTTTATTCAAGTTTATTCATATATGTCATCCGACATAAAATCCAGGTGCACAAATTCTACCAAACAGGAAGACCCACTGTATTTAAAATAAAGGAAACGCTGTTAATGTGCAGTTGTTATATCAGCAGATGGATGCCAACAACATACTATTTCTGTGATTGTGTGAGCAACATTAACTGTTTTTGATTGTAATAATTATAATCAGTTGCTTAGGAAACTTTAAATGGGATTCTTAACGGCTAAAAACTGACCTGGAAACTTGTTACCAGTTTTCCTCTAATTGACCACCAGAGGGCAACCTCACGCTTTACTGTAATTCAAATCTCTGTGGCTTCTATCACTCTCGCATGAACAGTTTTAACACCTAATTCAGTCCTAGTTTTAAATGTAAATTGTGCAAAATTGTGAGTGGCTTTCTTACTCACTTGGCAGTTCTTTTCTCAATACCAGCGTATCGCTGGAATCTCATCAGGCCTGAGCGGGTCCCCAAGAACACTGTTTCTACCCCCTCCTCCATACTGAGAGAGAGAGAGAGAGAGAGAGGAGAAAGATGGAGGAGACAGGGAGAAAGTGAATATTAGTAAAAAATAAGATGAGCAATCATTCAGTGGTGTGCATGTGTTCATATTCACCCAGATGTGTTGAGCATAAGGGCAGTCCAGTAAGCTTCCATAGGAGCCGTAACTACAGCATCAAACAGAGTTTGTTGCAACAACTGCACATCACCTGTAGAGAGAAACCAGAGGGAAAGACAAGAGGAAGATGGAGGAAGAAGACAGCTTATACCTCAAAATTTATATTTTGGCTCTTGGGCCACTAAGTACATGTAAATACACAGCTTCTACTTGCTGATGAAAAGCAGGATTAAAAAGATGATGTGCTGAAACTGAAGTGTCCACTTACATTCCAGATCTGGTTCTTTGCCAGTGAGGTATCGTACTACAGCTTGTAGCTGGCTCAGCTTGCGATGGGCTGGGTCAATGTCTGTCTCACAATATGTCCTGCAAACACACATACACAGGCATGTGAACAAAAATGTACAGCAGGCATATTTTCATGAAGAGCTAAAACCAGTTATATAGTTTGAACCCCATAATATCTATGTTTCCCTTGTTCTACTCACCACTCGCTGGCTATGGTCAGATCTGGAGCCAGTAAGTCGTGAAGACCTCAAAAAAAAAAAAAAAAAAAAACAGAAATAAACAGACATGAGTGTGGAAGAGTACGAAATCCAGAACTGAGACAGAAGTGAAAGACTTACCTTCCTCAACAGAGACATTTCCTGAGAAGATATACCTTCCATAACCTCTAGTTAACACTATACCCAGACTGTTAAACACAGAAAAGAGAACATTATTTTAATTTCTATTATATATAAAAGTTGTAAAAGGCAATATTTACTGTGACAAAAACCTTACTGTTATAGGTCAAATGAATCATGCATAATAACTGCTACAGGCTCAGAAGTACAGTATTTTTCACAATAAGCATTTGTTGTGTAGTCCAGAGTCCACAGTGCAGGCCAGACATAATATTAGGCTGGATTATATATACATATATATAATATAACATAATAATACAACATTTCAAAAGCTGACACCGGGATCCTGCAGACTTTAAAGCGATCAGACAAACCTAAATGGTGTTTCATTGATGATGGTGTAGAAGTAATCATTCTTCAGGAACATCACTCTCCTCTGTGAGAGACAAAGAGAGGGACAGAGTTTATAAAAAGCAGAGGCAAAGACAGACAGGTTGCAAGGAAAATATAAAAAAAAAAAGGAAGAATAAAATTATTAAAGCACGAGTTAAAAAAAGAAAAAAAAACTTGGACAACACAAGAAAAGACAATAAAATTCCACAGGGAGAGAGGAAAATCGAATCTCTGATCTAATATTAAAGATAGTTCCGCTTGCTGTCCTGACACACACAGACACATAAACACAAAAGTACTCACTCCTTTATCCACTGAAGTTCTCACGTCTAAAGATAACGTTCCAGTTTCTCCTTTCACCATGGCTGTCCTCAGCTAAAACACAGACATCATGCACTCAGCAATTTAAGAGTTTCGTTATATCATGCTACACAACTCACACTGACATAAGTAGAAAGAAAACTAAGAACTGAGAATTGAAAAGGAAAGAAATGTCTGTGTGAGTGTTTCTCACTTTCTCCTCCGTATCTTCCCACTCCACCTCTGACAGATCAACACTGTTGTAGTTGGGTTTTGGCTTTAGCTTCGTCCCCTCCTTATACTGTCACACACACATAAAAATGCACAAACAACAAAATACGTCTTTAGTACCCAGTTTTGTTTTTACTCTGCATTGTCCATCACATAAATAAAGCAGAGGTATAAAGTTGGGACAGTTTCTGAGCTGCAATAATTCCCTCTATAATATAATATGTGTCTATACCAGAGGTCGTAGGTCAGGATGAGACAGGATGTAGCCATTGTTAGTGAGGAGGTAGGCATAGCCATGGACACCCAACTGAAAGGACAGAGAGATAAGACACAATCACATACACTATAGTGCATTACAGGTCATTGACATGTAGGTACTTTATGTGGCATCATGGATCCAACATCACTGGGCTTACCTTGTATCTTGGAGCTAATCTCATCAGTTCTCTAAGGGCAACATCAGTTCCCACAACTCCCAGCAGAATCCCATGAGACAACTAAAGGACACATATAGCAGGTTCATACAGTGACAAACAGAGAATAAAGAGGAAACTGACACTAAGATGTGATTTATGGGTGGTTACTCATTTCAATCGTACATTTCTGGACACAACTACACTAAAGTGATGCCTGTTGAGGGAAATGGTATTAATGGTGATATGAAATGAATACTTACAGTCTCTTTCTTCTTGCTGAACACAGGCATGGCTACTGAGGTCATCAGGAGCAGGCTTTGAGCCTGAGTGTTGAACAGCTGTGATCCAAAAGAGTCACACAAAGATTTTCATTTCATGTCCTGTGTTAAAATGCTAAAATAGTTAGCTTATAAGCAAATAACTGTAAATCTAAATGAAGCTAGCAAATGAAATATGATGTGTTTACCAATGGTGGAAAATGAAGTGAAATGAAGATGCATGGATTATACAGCAATATTTCATTTGGTGAATTTATGCATACCAAAGAGTATAACGTTAACGTTACATCTTACAAAGGAAAGAGAACAGAAGCTAAGGAATGTTTGCTAAAATAGGTTGAAAAATATACAACTGTAAAAAGAGTTAAATAAACAGTAAAGTAGTGAAAACAAGTTTCAAGACTGAAATAAAACTGAAAGCTAGGAAGCAGCGCCAAATCAGCATGTTAGCCTTCAGGTTTCACATGAAAAGTAAGCTAGGCTAGCTTACTACAGGGTAAGCTAAGCTAACTTTAGCATTTGAAGCTAAAGGTGGAAAGTTTGATTAACCATAACCTTGAAACCACTAGAAACTGTTAGCTGTTGACTGTAAATACAAGGCAAGCAAGACATTACAGATACTACAATGCTACATTATATGGCAAAAATTACTTTTAAATAGAAGTTTAGCTCTAATACTCTAAATATTATTACCTCTTGTGTACTTGGGAACTGAAGGTAGAGATGGAGGGGAGGAAAGACAACAGAAAGCATGAAATGGCAGTGAAAAGATATGTCACACATACAAGGAGGGAGGCAGAGGTGGGGCAGACTGTGATCATGCCTGTGCAAAACTTCCTTGGACTAATAAGTAAAGAAATGTAATTCCCTTTGTCACTAAGTGATAAGTAATCGATTACTTTTTCGATTACTTTTTTTTTTAGTAGTATTTTTTCACGCTGGTTGCTAAATACTTTATTGGTGTTCGATTAGTTTTATGGTGAGTGCTATGATGTTGCTAGGTACGTTACACATATATATATGCTAACTGGTTGCTAGGTTGCTGCTAAGGTATTTTTGTAGCAATTGCAGTATTTGGCGGAGGCTGCATGGTTGCTGTGGTGTTCTCTGTGGTTGCTAGGATGTTGCTAGGAGATTGTATCAGTGGCTGAGATGAAAAGAATGGAGGGGCTTTGAGTATTAGAGCACCACGGAGATAGACGGAAATGAAGAGACCGGCAAATGGTATCATGCAGAGACAGATGGACTGAATTTAATTTATTTCATTTATTTGTTCTGTTCTTAAACTTCAGAGTACACTGAGACATTACACTATATACATTTTTGATCAGTGGTATAGATAGATATAATGGATCACAACCAGAAGTAATAGCACAGGTGTCTGAAATAAGTCTGATATTTTGTATGCCAGATAATAATGATGGAATAGAACAATATACCACCAGTGTGAGTTCCCCATCAAATACACTAATAATGAGAGAAGCAGACTGACCACACTGTCCATATAGGCCTCAGTCCATATGATGTCATGATCATGGTTGATGACCATAGGCCGGCTGAGAACATGGAGGTACTCCATAACGTTTTCCTGGACGTCAGCCAGTGTGGAGATGTGTGTGTAGTAACCTGCAGGACACATAAATAGTTGTATACACATACTGTATATCACAAATTACTCAGATGGAAAACCTGGGACTCATACATTTCAGCAAAGAAAATGCTCACCATATTATTTTTATCTGTCTGCCTCCAGCCTTTGGGAATTATTCTGAGAGCAATAAATTCATTTATCAGACATCAGAAAACCTTGTGGTCCCAAAAAGCACTAAGCTGGTTTTTAATGAAAAAAAAAAAAAACAGCTTTAATCTCCCATCGATGAGCTTGGCTTAGTCTAAGATTTATGGCATTTCTACAAGTGGAAGACAATGACGTCAATGGGATACCTGCAGTGAAGCTGCCTAGTGACAACAGGCTACTGAAGCACTGCCAGGTAAGAATATGTGAATGTCTGAAACCCTTTTCCCTTTGTAAGGTTGCCTCAAGAGTGGTGCTGTAATTATTATTATGTAGACCTTCTTACTCAGCTAAAACTGAATCTACATATATACAATAAACAATCGGGAGTGTAAAAATAAGCATGTTTGTCTATGTTTGTTTGTTTATGACTGATATTTTGTTGTTGGCAGGGGTAACTGCCAGTGTACGCAACAGAAGGGAGTGCACCTGTTACCCATCGCACACACACGCACAGACACACACACACAGATATGATATTTTTTGGCCAGAAATGTGTTTACAGTGTATCTGTGCTGATAATCAGGTATTTACTCAGGGGTTTTTGATGTGCACAGAGGAGGATAAAGTGATTAATTTCAGGCCTGAGCTGCTGCATGACCTCATGTACCTCACAAGAGGGCAGCACCTGATACCCAGTTCCATACAGCACCACCTGGGAACACCACAGAGGGCCAGCAGGCCTCTTATCTGGCCAAGACGAACAAGAGGGGGACATTGTTTTATTAAATTCTTGTGAGTGATTGTTGCAGAATAATTTCTCTATTTCTTGTGGCTGAAATGACTCAACTTTCCTATTTTGATGATTTTGATTTTGGTTTTTACCCTTGTTGTTGCAGGCAATCCATTTGACATTTTCAGCAAATGTCATCTCTCGTCCAATTAGATAGGTGAAGACTCGAACCTGGAGAGACAATCGAGTAGAGTAAAATGATAAATTCCGAATTACTAAAAACAAATACTTACCATGACGTATGTATGTGCTCACAGTACATATCACTGGGGCTTCTTTTTACTCTTGCTTGTGTGTGAGACTGTGTGTTATACCCGTCGTTCTGGCCAGTTGAACTCTTCAAAAACATCCTGGAAGTCCTCCATGGCTCCGTCTGTTATCAGCATGATGGCCTGGTTACACAGGCTGCCCTGGCCCTGTGCTGCAGCCTTAATGCACACATAAGAACATGCACAATTGATCTCAATCTTGGGACGTCATACTAAATAAAACAACTGACTCAGGGCTGTGAATTCTTAGATATAAAATTTCCTCCCGTAAGTAAATTCATTTTACTATTTCAGCACCAGAAATTCTGCATATTGTTAAAACCAAGTAGTTTCTGTGGTTCCTCAAAGAGGGACATACCTCGTTGAGGATCTTGAAAGATTCCTTCATTGCTTTTTTCACTTTGCCCTCCCCTTTGACGTGAAGCTCCTCAACCAAAAGCTTGAAATGCTGGAGAGAGACACACACAACAAATACAAAAAATGGACACTGTCACTGAGCCCTGGATCATAGCCTTTTGGTAAATGCAGGTGAATTGGTCACCACAGAAAAACATGGTAAGAGGAATCATGAGGGAGTGAGACAGAGTGTAGAGGAAGGATTATCCCCGGCTCCCTGGCACACTGACCAATTACAGCACAGTCACTACAACACCAGGATGTAATCAGGATTAATCAACGTGCGTATGTACAGACACACTGCCACACACACACACGCTGTGATAAATGGCTATAGTGTTGTGGGTTCCACCACTGTGTAAACCAGAACCAAACCAAAAATAACTAAACCTAAACATCTGTTCCGTGTTTTTCTATTTTTACATCATGAAAAGTATTCTGTAATAACCATGAAATGACCAAGAAATTAGATAATTTGTTTAAATATGTATACATGGCAAAAAATTAATGGAGACTCTGGGAACTTCCAATTGATCTAACTTGCAGCCCCTGCTTGCTCTCCTTTCAGTCCCTGATATGTGTTTTCTAAAAACAGTTTTGCACAACTTGTCTCTAAGTCACAAGTGAATGCCCAATATCAACAAAACTGATTATAATTTTTTTTAAAATTGGTCTCTTTGATTGTTTGGGTGAACTCATTCTGACTTACAGTGAGAGTAAACCAGGTAAACAGTTAGGGAATGCAGGAACTCTTATATAACAGCCACAAAACTCGAAATTGTCTTCCTGTAAATGTGTGTGTATGTGTGTGTTACATGAGTTTATGCGTAAGTATGTCAGCCAACATCTGTAAGCCCGCCCTGCTACAGTCGACATCTCTAGGCATTCAACCAATCAAATCCCTTGCTGACAGGTCATGTGACCAACTTAAAATTGTCAGCAGCCAGCAACCTTACCTGATCTGCAATGATGTGAAGGGGAGAGAAAGTAGGGCACACATCCAACACATAATGTTAAAACACACACACACACACACACACACACACACACACACACACACACACACACACACACAGACAAGACTGAGCAGGTGTTGGGATATACAAGGCTGGAGAAAATGATGAGGAGGAAAAAAGAAATGAAAGCAACAATGAAACAATGAGATATTAATGGCGATGGCGATAAAGACGATGAGAATAAAAGAAACAAGTGTCATGAATGTCAGTGATGTAGAAGAGGAAAGAGGAGGAAAGAATCACAGAAAATATCTGTAGTCTTAAAACACTAATAGACAAAGAGCAAACCAACAACAGAAATATGAAATAGTTCTCAGTGTTTCATCACTAAATCCTGTAACAAGCAGTTTCTGACCCTGCTAGCACACGTTCACTGTGAAGTTTTTACTGTGATCTGATGACAGGTTAATCTTTGTCTTTAGAGGATTAGGGAAATAACAGCTTATGATTAATAGGTTAACAGAGGTTAAGTGAATTAATTAGCTGTGAGCCTATGTGTGTGTGTGTGCCTTTTATGTGAGTATGCATGAGGGTTACCTCTCTGTTATCCAGATCAGCTTGTACCAGTGTGCCCTTGAAGCAGGGCTCCACATAGCGAACGTAGTCACTGTACTGGAGTGAGAGACCAAAGAAACAGTATAAATCATCAGCATGATCAAGAGTCAACATGATTAACTTTTGTAACAGGTGATGATTAAGAGTTCAGTTTTACCACCTTCAAATCAAAAAAATCTATTACCCTAAACATCACATTATCCTTTAACTATATTACACTTGAATGTACACAGAATTTACACTGAATATATAAAGGTTCTAAATATCTGAATGCTGTTGTAATAATATAAAGTATACTGTAGTTGTGTTCTTTATGTTCTAGAGTTCTGATGGATGTTCTTCCAATGTTTTGATTGTTAAAGTTGTCAGTCTGGATGTGGTTGCTGGACATTGTATGTGCATTTCAAAATGTTATTCATTGTTATTTTGTCTTTATATTTCATTTACGTATCCAGGTATTCCACTGATTTTTAATTTGAAGGTCAAGACAGGTCAAGCCAAGTTCAAAGCCAAAGTACAATATGTTGTTCCTTACACGAACATGGGATTTATACAGTTTTTCTGACAGAAGGTATCTTATTTTAAAATAAAACTCAACCACTGATTTTTATTTTGCTGCATGCTCTGTCGAAAGGGGTGTGTAGCTTTAAATTCTGTGTAAAAACAGCTTAAGGGCAGCAGATTTGCAGGAGGCGTATGATTACATACACAGTAATACCAGGATAAACCATGCTTATTACACCGATTTGTGGTTGTAGGGCTACACATGGCCAAAATCCTGAAAAACTGGAAAACAAAATGAATTTTCAAGCTTTGATGTTACTCCTGAAAATAAATGCTTTGTGTGAATAGAATGCTGAATGTGTGTATTTGTGCCTATTTGCACACGTGCGTCTCTTTTTCATGTACTTACCCCAGTCTCTTTACCTTAGCATGACTGTGCATTGGGTGTTAATCTCTAAGGACTTAAACACACTCTAGTAAGTCTTAGACTGCTCACATGCATCTGTGTTTTTTGCTAGTGTGTGTGTGTGTGTACTTACAGCTATGATGTTAACAAAGTCATTTTCTCCAAGAGTGTCCAGGATTGTATTGATAGTGTGCTTGGCTATGGTCAGTCTGAGTCCCTTCATACTGCCACTGACATCCACCACAATCACCACATCTTTAGGAGATGTGGCTGCTTGGATATACCTAGAGAGAGAGAGAGAGAGAGAGAGAGAGAGAGAGAGAGAGAGAGAGAGAGAGAGAAAGTAGGGTCACCAACGCAAACTACATGTTATCTACCAGGAGTCTCGCAGACAAACAGAGAACACAGAGTTCAAGCCTTCTCCT
>JBBMJY010000015.1:7376044-7388016 GCA_037833715.1 Toxotes lorentzi | reverse complement strand
GGGGCCCTCCATATGTTCACGGACATACACCACAAACACAACATATTTAGGGGAGGTGGGTGTTTGGGTATATATAGAGAGAGAGAGAGAGAGAGAGAGAGAGAGAGAGAGAGAGAGAGAGAGAGAGAGGAAGTAGGGTCATTAACGCAGACTGCATGTTATTTACCAGGAGTCTAGCAGACAGACAGAGAACACAGAGTTCAAGCCTTATCCTTTTATTTCTTCCTGTGTTCTTCTGGCCATCTCTTTATCATTGTGCCCTGATTTTCCAAGCTCATTAACATCAATGAGATTTCACGTACACCAGCTGTGACTGGTAAACTTACCGGCTCTACACTGTCTTGCACTCTGATGTCCGTCCTTCAAGATACACTATATTCTGAGAACCAGACAGAGTTCCTGGAATTTGATTTACTGTTACAGAGCAGTAATCCAGCTTTGATTTTACTTGGTAGACCTTTTACGCGGAAGACATTTTGACATGTCACTGTAGGAAAGGCACAGGTATTACTATTAAGGTTAACAATGATTCTGGTCTATTCAAGGGTCCCAGTAAATCACTGAAGTGTGCTTTCACGAAAGTGTGCTCGTCTGTGCTTTTCCTACTATGACAAGTCAAAATGTCTGCTATGGAAAAGGCCAATTGTTAAGACAATAATACCTTACAATTTCTCAAAGTTGGAATTGAATGTAGAGGCAAAAAATAGGAGAAGCTGCATTAAATGAAAAAAACAGGTTCAGGAGGCTGAACAGCTAGTCAGAAAGACTTATCTCACTTATCTCTGCTGTCTTGGGCTCTCAAACTATACATAGAGCTACAACTGTTCACAAGGCATTAATAAGAAAGTAGACCTAAGACAGACATGAATATGGACTTACCAATTTCTGTTTCTGCAATCAAAGGTGACCACACCATTTTCATCTGGAATCCACTGGATCCCTGGAGAGAGAGAGGGAGACTGATCAAAAGCTGATGGCTGGATGGACGACTGGACGAACAAATGCAAGGATGGATGGTGACAGATTGTCAAATGAGGGAGTGATGGATGAGGTAGCAGATGAATAAAACAAGCTGTGTTACAAATCCTCTGCTAATTACTTCTCACACCACTCACACACAGAAAATAACTCATCAGCAGCTCTACTGTAGCTGAGACTGAGTCATCACGTTTGACCGACAGTTTCCTGCACCGTCAGTTGCTGTGTAAGTATACTGTTTAGCTTGTGTAGCTGGATGTTTCTGTACACCTCTGTCCATGTTGTCTCAACACTGTGCCGACACAGGAGAAAACACAACTGGAGAAATGTCCTAATGCAAGAGATGTGTGCGTACCAGGGTACAGCCTGAAGAAGCCTGTAGAGCTGCCAAAGTACTGCCACGTGAGAGTTGGATCCTTCTGGAAGTTATCGATGAACACATCATTCAGAGCCTCAGACATGTAGGCTCCGTTCAGAATATCTGGATCTACAAAAAGTGAGAGAAAGAACAAAATAGATATTCGACTGGCAATCGGAAGCGTTGCATGTTATGTTAATGGGAATGCAAGCTGCATGTGTGTGTTACCTCTGTTGTAGACGTTAGTGGGGACTTGTATGTTACTCAGTTGTGTGTTGACAGGCAATCTATTGAAGTGTTCATTTTCCTCCAGAGGGAATTCTCCTCCCAGAGGCACCGCGTTCCCATCCTCATCCACTTTGTTGACCAGCATGGAGTTAAAATAGTCAAACTAGATGGAAAAACAACAGATGATGACTTTATATAGATTATAAATAGATCATATTGTTGAGTTTGTAACTATATTTCTACAGTTTGTAACTATATTTGTAAAAACCTCTGTTAAGTTTGCGTATTTGCTTTGAGTATGAATAGAGGTCATGTATGATTATGTTCAGTTCAGGGTGAATGAGGTGACAGAAGAAAGATAAGCGACATGAGCCGATAATCTTTAATTTCTTTACGGTTTGATGTGGCTTGCTGCACAGTTGGTATACTTTGTAGACACCACTAAAGAAGTGTTATCATTAGAGACTGTGATGTGGGTATAAATCAAAAGTTACACATTCTCACTGTTAGAGTATGAACATACTGTGTACAGAGGTGAACATCGTGCTCGAGCATATTGTCACCTACCTCCAGTGTTTCATTGTACTCGTGGTAAAGATCAGCATCCTCTGCTGCTTCTGCTAACCTCTGTGATAAAATAGAAGTGATTAGGGAGACAGTCTGCCAATATAACTGCTCATGTAGGAAAGTCTATGAAGTCCATCATTACGCATTACGATGCTGTAGCTTAATTTGTAATGATTTTGGTTTAGTCATGATTAAAACATGTGTTTGCTTTTACACATGTATTTTTACCTTCACAGACTTCATCTTCCTGCCAAGCATCTCCTCCATCTCCTCTGCGAACTTCTTCACCAGCTCCTCTCCGTCCACCTCCTCTATCTTCACCACACCCTCAACGTCTTTGTATTTCTGTGTATAACAGACACGTTTATTTACTGGCACAACATCTTGCTCAGTACAGAATGGAGAATGACAAACAGAGAGACCCACACATAGCTGTACAAGAGAGATACACACTCAGACAAGCAGTACCGCCGACACACACACACACACATACACACACACACTCATTTACAGTTTGCAGTACAGATGGGGGGGGGGGTCAAGCCCTGACTTCCTCCCCTCCCCAGACCCCCTCTCTAATCTGCAATATGACAGAGTGATGCCATAAGAAAAGCGTCCACTGCACTCTGCGCCTTCTGATTGACATCTGTGCATGTTTTCATCACTGGTGTGTTAAGATGCTTTAATGGAATCCATGGGTTTATAAATCACTCATATTTTTCATAAAGATGAAAGTTAAAGGCATTTATAACTCTTTTAACAACTTTGTGAGATCATTCTTTCTTATCTTCTTTTTTCTCCAATCAAATAACTTTAATATACTGATGTGACAGTTGTGATGGTGTAAGATCAGTTTGGTCAATGCAAAATCACCAAAGAACTTGGAAAGAAACTGAAATCCTTAACATAAATAAGGAAATCCATTCAGTTTTTAATTTAAACAGCTGTATAAACTGAAAACTTAGAAAAAGAACTAAATGTCCAATTTGTCAGTCAAAGTAAACTAAGATATATTGTGTTTTCACTTCCACCAATGATGCTTTTTAATTTCCTTTAAAAGAGAAAGCAAACCAGACTAAATTAGACAGATAAGAGAGACAAACAGATATAAAACTGAGAAAGAACCATAAAGAGCTCAAAGTCCCATGTGCAGAAAAAGAAAAGCTCCAACATTATGAATATCTTATCCAGTTGACTCAGGGAAGAATAAACAGTCACTAAATGTTCCACAGATAATGAGAAAGGTGGGTGATTAATGGCTTCTTGTTGCCAAGATTAAACTAATGCACTGGATGGTTTTTACACACCAATGGCTAAATAAAAAAGACAAACTCTGCAACTGGGAGAAATATGTCTGATCTGTACTAAAAATAATGCCATAACTGAAACTGTTACTACAGCTACTGCTACAACTACTACTCCTGTGACATCACACACCTGTACCATAACTTTTACTGCCACTACGTCTGCAGCTGCTTGATCAGATTGATCAGATTAGTCAGTATTTTACATCCTCTGTGGTTCTACATTTAAACATTATGGTTGTCCAAGATTTATATTTGTGCAGGTTAACTATATGTGCAGCTAATTTGGGGCATGTTTTGTGATACAATAAAAAATTATGTTTTAAAACAAATATAAAGATAAATATAAGCTCTAGAGGGAGATGGTCAGTAGGTGCATATCTCTGTGAACACACAGTTTTTATGTGTGTGTGTGTGTGTGTGTGTGTGTGTGTGTGTGTGTGTGTGTGTGTGTGTGTGTGTGTGGCAGATGGTGAATGGGCCTGCTAGGGATTTTCTACAGGGTGGCATGCAGAGAAAGACCGCACATCCTAATTACTAAAAGACACACACACAAACATAGCCTCTTCTTGAGTCTCTATGGTAAGTAACACAAAAATGAACACAATTCAGCTCAGCTCAATAGGCTACAATAAATCTGCATGACATTTTACAGTGTACAAGAAAAATCTTTTCCATGAAAGTAAGTGTGTGTGTGTGTGTGTGTGTTTGTGCCTGTGCATTTGTGTTTGTATGTGTTAAGTGCATTTGAATTAAGTGTGTCATCAGATTGGTCTCTGGGCCATGTGCAGATGTTGTACAGCAAATGTATGCCAGTCAGTCCTACTCTTATTGGCTGATGAAGCAGAGGGGAGGCGGGGGGGGGGGAGAAAATGTTTGTAATCAGACCACATTGTGAGGTCTGAGTGAATTCTGAGACTTTAAAAAGCTTGTAATTTATCGAGACCGGAAGGTCAGACTGTGAACACAACCCCAATCCACCTCTGAACATGAGGCTTCTCTGGTATGGCTCTATACTATATGTCAGAGATAATAAATGAAAGGGATTAAACCCCCACCACAACCATCATTATACTGATCACTGCTTTGTCTGTCTGTCACAGAAAATTGCTGAAACACAATATGATGCATCTTAAGTTATTAAACTGAGAATACCCCAAAAAAATTTAACCCTGTGTGTGAAATGTGTTTGATTTCTTCATGTGCGGATGTGTGTGGTCTCTTACCTTCTGTAGCAGTTTAGCTCCAGAGTATCTTGCGGATAGGGCACCTATCTCTTTGCCAAAGGACACGGCCCACTTCTGCACCCTGGAAACACGAGAGACACATTATAAGTGACAGATACTCTAAACTGTTAGCACTGTTCTTTTTCTGTGGAAACAAAATCTCTTTTGTCTGGTACCCTTATACAGTCCCACATTTTGGTGATCCATTAGTAGATGGATAAAGATATGGTAATGAATGGATTTTGGCCCAAACTGTTTGTAGTCTTTTTCCATCAGTCAAAGGAACCTGGCAACCATTAATAAAGGCATTACTTAAAATACACAAACCCTTTATAAAGGGTTGATTTATTATAAAGAGGTGCCACTTAAGCAATTTACTGTGCTTTATAATACAGAAAATAGTGAGACGCATTGTAGTACACTGAATAAATACACCCAGAGGTAAAATTCCCAGTCGATCTATTGGAACTGAAACAACTGTGGAGCAAATCACATTTGAACTTATTTCACTGCCTGAAGTACAAAGAACAAAGTAAAGCACCTGACTTCCTTCAGGAGGAACTCAGAAATGCTGAACAGCGTATTTAAGAAGAAGGTAAAGCCTGTTTATATGTCATCCTCAGCCCAAATCTTGTATTTTGCTTGAAGAATAAGGGCTAATCAAACAGCATGTATGGAAGACCATGAAAGTGCACAGCCAATCATGTTAAGAGGTTACCCAGCATTCACCAATGATAGATTAGAACAGATTACTTTGAAGGTGACAGTAAAAGCTGACAGGCTGCCAGGTGGAGAGGTTATTCTGTGCCCAATAACGTGGTAATTCTACCTCCATGTGAATGCAGCTGAGGAAATAGAGTTTAGACAGTAGACAGGATGTGACAGATGGCTTAGCCTATGGGGAGCCAGTCAGCTTGCTTCTAGTTAGCAGGCTGGGTTGTAGCGGCTAACCTGCCAGCCTCAGTGCTGAAAACTGGCCGATAATTTGTTGACTTGTTGATATGTTCATTGCAAAATATGAGCGTGTGTTCGTTCTAAAATGTAAGGATGCAGAGTGCAACACAACAGGTATGTGTGGTATTTAGTCCGGATATAGAAAAATGACAAATTCTCATTTTCAACTAAGCTTTTTTCCTTTGAAGAGAAACATCTGGATTAGTGTGATATGTGTGCATGCATATTTGAGCTGCTGCTCAAAACATGTGTGACTTGCTGGTGATGTCTCATAGTCAGTTATCTGTTTTCCTCATGGCAGCAAAGCAGCATTGCTTCAGAGACTAAAGATCTGACCTCCTTGGCCTGAAATGTTCTCGTCCTTGCCCCTCTAACCTCCACAGCCCGAGGGGCTTGCTGCCAAATCTTCCCTTGGCAGAGTAAACAACTTTAGGCTCAGTGACCTGTGTTGGCCTGCTGAACCCTGCTGTCCCTGGAGCTTTAATCTCCATCAGTCACTCCAGCCTGCCCATAGTAACATAACAGCACATACTCTCTGAGCTGGTTAAGTACAAAACTCACACACACTAAATACATCCCAAATCTGCATTAGCAGCCATTGTTTTTATGATTCAGGTTGATAAATCTCTTGGTGTCAAATTGCATTGACCAAATTGCCATGGCCACTGATGTTCACATACAAATACAAATTTTAACAGCATCCATTCAGTGCAAGTATAGAAACAAAATGCTGTGTATTAGTCTGTGTTTCTGTCCCACTCAGCCCCTTCCACGTACACACACACAGACACACAGTTAATAGGCTATTATGGACTGACAGCACTGTATCGATCTGTTGTAGTGTTTTTAGTCAGCAGGAGGTTTGAACACTGTTCAGGGAAAAGAGCTTCGTCTGGCTTCTGGAGAACAAACACAGCGTTTCATTCCCAAAAGAAATATTCAGCTGAGAAAACCTGAACGCTTATCTTACAAAAAGAGAGAGCTGGAGTGAAAAAAACAAAAACACATTAGGCTGTTACATGAGTTATTGTAAGTCCCTTCTGTAAAAGCCATCTTTGTGTATGTGCACTGTATAAAATCTTTTTCTCAGTGAAAAACATTCACAAACCCTGATATAAAGTTCACTTAACAGTTTACAGCCTTGTTAATGGCTCTGTGAGACACACTGGTGAACTAAATGTTAACGTTGCCATGCTGATGTGCCCACAGTAGTGATAATGTCAACATGCTGATGTTTAGCAAATGTACCGTTTACCATGTTCACCATCTTAGTTTAGCATGGTTATTAGCACAAACGCTGTGTTTGTTCTCCACAAGTCAGCTGAGGCTGATGGGAGTGTCATCCGTTTTAGAGGTATTTGGTAACAAACCAAAGTATTGGACAAACCAAAAACAAAATTTTGACCTGATGATTATAGAGGATGAAAAGTTAAGGGATCAAAAAAAGGATTACAATTCATCTCAAGGGGAACATGAACACTGTTGCTGTGACATTTTGCTCAAAAACACAAATATTAACCTTGTGGTGGCACTAAAGGAACAGTCAGGGGAATAACCTAAGCGTTGTCTGGGAATCATGAATGTCTGTACAAAATTCCATGGCCAACATTGTCATTGCTAGAAACGATTACCTGTGTGCTGAAAAAAATTTCCAGCCATGTGGTAAGTGGTTAATACTGTATTGTATAAATTATTTGTATAAATGATTTGGCTGTAGAGAAGCTGTATGATAGTTTGGCAATTAGCTATATACCACAGGTGCCCATATGGCCCATATGTATCTGTGAGGAGTAATCAGCCAAAATAGAAAGAACACTATTGACTCATCCATCTGACATGTGGCTCCAAGAAGCTGCACATAGGCCTCCCAGGGTGTCCACACAGAAATGACCTAGTATAACTTATTTGTATTTACTGCGAAGTGGCAGCACATTGTGTCAAATGTTTAAAAAAAAACATTTTCAGTATTTTCTGTGTAGCTTTATACATCCAAACTTGAACTGACTGAACTGACCAGGGTTTCCTGGTGCAACTGTACTCACGTTTCTGGTGGGATCTTCATCTGGCCATCGACCATCAGGCACAAAGAGCTGAAGAGGATAATCCACATCAGCATCATCAGCCTCCCTCTGTGCGGCCCACTTCTGTCCGATTTACTGGCATTCCCAGCGTTTCCCAGACTCCAGCGGTTCATCCCTGCAGCTGCTGCGATCTGCATCAGTCCAGCTATTGTTGCACGCTGGCTCCAAAAGAAAAGGATGAAATTAGGACAGTGCAAAGTGAGATTAGATGTGCTCAGGTCAGAGTGCAAACACTAAGAGAAGGGAGCGTTAAAGGTGCAATGAACTAGCTGGTGACTGTCATGTCATAAGTTGGGGGGCGGGGGGCAAATTGCTGGTGATGCCATGGTTACAATCTGTCAGGGTTAAGGGAGCATCTAAATCAACCTACAACTTCTGAGTTTGTATAACCTGGCTTTTTTTTTTCTTTCAGTTGAACATATCTGCTTTTCTCTGGATAGGAGTGACAGTTGCAGAATCCTGCCAGAGGTGCCTGCAGATGTGTTACAGTTTTTCCATAACATGTTAAATGGATGAAAGTCTTTCTGCACATCACTGACACCCTGCCCAGCACCTTTTTCTTTGAAAATAATCACCTGCTGAAAATGATGCTGATGAGTGAGGTGAGAGTGAACCAAAAAAAGTAAAGTAAAAACACATCACGTCTATAATCTATGATTTTGAGAAAAACATGCGCACCACAAGAACACCAACTCATTTTAAACTGAAGCTCTTCAGCGGGAAAAATCTAACACAGACAGGAGCAAATCCAGAACTTGCACAGACCTAAAGGACAAAAAGGCAAAAACACTCACACTTTTGTCTACTTGCCTGGTAAAGTAATTGTTACAAAAAAATAAAGGTCCAGTTCAGTTTCCTGAAAGACATTCATGTATAGTTCAAATCTTGAGACTGTCCAGAGTCTTGAAGGGAGGCTGAATTTGTCATATACAAAGATCCACAGCACCATGGAGAGAGTCTGTGACAGTCCAAACCCTGCTCCGGACGAGCAAAGGATCCAGAAAACTCCACTGCAACATCCGACAACAGGTAACTGTTCTAAAAGCAGTCACAGAATCAAGACCCAGCTTGGCTTCCAGGAATGATACTGAGAGGCCACAGTCTTTAAGAGGAAAGACTTAAGAGCTGATTTCCTTGTGAGACAGAAGATTGAAACGGTCCCATGTGCTGTGCAGGATGCTAATTTAAAAGAAACAGGCTGGAGCCAAAAAGTGGGTTGCAGGAAGATTAAAATACTTCTCCAAATGAATGCACACAGAATGGCACAGAAGATTACTCACTATGTCATGTTGTCAAAGCTTTAAAAACCATCCCTTTGAGGCATGTGGGTCCTGACAGTTCAAATGTGACTGATGGTCACACTTATTTGAAAGATGTCTGATTGATGACTTGATGTCAGCTGATCTGGTTGTCCTGGCTTACAAAAGAGACCAGAAAGGGGTTGTCCTCAAAGTCAAAGGTCACTTCTGTGCACCAGGAGTCACAACGGAGTTTCGCCATATTCGTACACCACCTTCTCTATACCTCTTAATCCTACTTCTACTCCTCCCATCATCCAATCCTCTCCTCCATGCTCCCTCACTTGGATCTACAGGATGCCAGGAAGACTTGGGATGTCCTGGTAAAAACTTCACACGAGTTCAGTCCTTGTTGTCAGGCAGCGTGGTATTCCCGAGGCAGGACCAAGACACACACACACACACACAGACACACACATTGCCAAAAGAAATCCTGCTGCAACTTCAGATTTTTCTGCCGTCCCTTCTCCTGACCTCACATCCTCATGGATCCAAAATCACGCAGCGCTGGGACACAAATACGCTTCCGGATGGAGCGATGGATGGAGGGATAGTGGGGCTTCCTCTCTCTCCAGCATATCTATCCTGCTCTCCAGCACCAGTTTATACCATAATCCAGGCAGGATTAAACCCCTCCTCCCTCCATCTCTCCTTTTCTCTCTCCATCCCTCTCTCTCTCTCCCTCTCTCACACACATTAACACACGAACACACTCCCTCGCTATCTCTCTCCCTCTTGTCCTTATCTTTCTCTAATGCTCTTTGACCTACTGTCTTTCTTGTCCTGCCTTTCTTTCTAGTTTCCCTCCCTCTTTTTTCCCTTAATCTTTCTCATCAGGCTTTCATTCACCTGCTACTTCTCCATTCTTCTTTCTGTTTCTCTCACTTTTCTGCTTAATCTTTCTCTGTGCATCTGTTGTTACTGCGAAATGGAGGAAAAGGTGTCACTAGTAAGAATTATCTGAAGGAATCGATCGTGGGGGAAGAGGGGGAGAAAGAATGAGAGAAGAAAAGGGAGGAGAGGAGAAGAAAAAAGCAAAAAGCTGGAAGAGGTGAAAATGGAAGCAAATGGGAACGGGAGGATGGGAGGAGGAGGAGGAGGAGAGGAAAAAGGCTAAAGGGGAGGATAGAGGAGCGAGTCATGGTGAGATGGGAGTCGTGATGTGTGGCAAAGACGCACTTTATTGGCACCATCTTTTAAAATAAACACACTGAGACACCTAGTGGACGCTCTTTGCCTCACACACATGTATATGTATGGTATACACACACTCAGAGAGTGCAACTCTAACAGTCTGTATGTTTCTGTAGGTTTCAAAATCTGCTCTCAGTTTGAGTCCAGTTTATTTAAGAAAAAGTTTGAGCTACTTCTGCAGCTGATTAAAGACATCTGCAATCTCATATTCATAAACCATTTCAATGACCCCTGTTAATGTTTAACTGTTCTCTGTGTGCTTGGTTTATCTGCCTGGGTCTGCCTGCACAACGGCTGCAAAAATCTGGAATAAATCTGTCCTGTATATACTGTACATCTTCATTTTAACTTTTGATTCTTTCTGTTCTTTTGTTGCGTGTTAGTCAGAAGGACATTTGAGAAATTATTCAATGCTGAATTGAGCCTCTTGGCTGCAGATTACAGACAGTTTTGCTCATGTTAACAACTTCATATGAAGTGTTTCGATAAGTCAAGTAATCTTGTGGCTTTTTTTTTTTTTGTTGTTTTGTCTAAAACTGCACAATACACAGCACAAATGGCATTTTAAACTTTATGAGAGGTACAGCAGAGACGTGACGTTGAAATGACGTCTAGAGCTCAAATGGACTGTCTGCTGCCGGGGCCATTAAGCTAACTAAATATCAGGGGCGCACAGTCAGACATACACAGAGACACACACCCACAAAGTCACACACACATGAATGCAGAAAGGTTTCAGAGGAATAACAAACAGCTGAGAGACTGACAGTGAAACAAACGCAGGCAAACAGACATACAGACATGTCTGCACATGTTAAGTATGTACATCCACACACCAGCAGTGTGTAACAGCTGTGGGACGCCCTCCTCCCCCACTGATCCAGATCAGATCACTGGTGATGGAGATGAACTCTTGGCCCACCCCTTCTTTATTAAATCTATACCAATCACAGAAGGAGTAGATGCTGATAAAAACAAGCAGATGAATATAGAAGAGGACGATTTCTAAACCTCCAGACAAATGAGACTGACTGGATTTATAGGAAAGGGACTCCAACTCAGAACTTTGTGATAAAACAGTTTCATAAACAGTGACATATGCAAGAATACATACTGTAGTTTAATATAACAATAGAGTACAGAAACAATGCTCTGTAAAAGAAAGCTGTTGTCCAAATTTGCAATCTGCACTGTAATTTGAACCAAGATGATGGTGGACGTGGAATAAGATGTCTGTTTAGTTAGTTCCACTTTTTTTTCCACTTTTTAAATCTTACTTTTGAGTTTACTTTGCAAACCAGATTTTGTCATTCACGTGTTTGTCACTTTACATAGAAATGAACTACATGGATCCCCAAGCAGCACTGTAGCATAAAGAAAACACTGAGCATGCAGTGTCACTCACCTGTGTCTTTGTGAAGCTTAATTATAGTTCCAACTTGTCTTTTGGGAAGTGAAGGAGAAAAAAAAATAACATAAGAACTGATTCTTAAAATTCAAACCCAGCACCACAGTTATGTATGAAAAAAGATCAAAAGCAATTCAATAAAACAGCTGATCAACTCTTGGACTTTTTGTTCAGTTTGATGCTTTAGTTAATTCAGGCAACTTTACCACATCCTCCATCTGAGAATACAGCGACACAGTGGCAACAAAAGTGGCCTGGGCTCCCCCATACAAACTGGACCCTGCCTCTCTGGGCATGGGCGGGCGCACACACACACACACACACACACACACACACACACACACACACACACACACACACACACACACACACACAC
>JBBMJY010000015.1:7357162-7375944 GCA_037833715.1 Toxotes lorentzi | reverse complement strand
CACACACACACACACACACACACACACACACACACACACACACACACACACACACACACACACACACACACCAGAAGTCATTGATTAGTCTAAGCCAGGGCTAATAGTCAGCCTTTACTTTTAGCATCCATCAGCTAAACCAGTGGTCTGGAACCTCAGAGTCTCAGAGGAAACTGTGTGTGTGTGTGTGTGAAATTCTTGTTAAAATAAAATTTGTAGGCACTAACAATACTGTAAAGGTGTTTTAGCATTGCTGCAGCATTAAAAACAACACAGTTTTTGTAATAAACCTTTGTCTTTTTGTGTATACAAAATGAAGCCAAAGCTGCTTTTTCAAAGCTGCTTTGGATAAAAACATCCGCTGCTGTAAGTAAATAATGATGCTAATTACTACTTATGACACAACAGTGTTTGCTGGGGAGAGGAAACAGGAAGGAAGGGGGAGTGGGAGAGGCAGTCAAATTCCCAAACAAAGAAAGAGGACAACAGACTGATTGGACTCTGATCGCTTCACACTGTGTTTTCTACCACTGTTTTTGTTCCCAGCTGTTATTATGGATCCATTAAGACCCATGACAACACAATCTGGTACTAATGGACTGATATGACAATCTGTCACACACAAGTAGCCAAACACATACAGGTACACAGAGATAGAACATTATTCCCAAAGGCACTGAAAATCTAATATGAACAGGGAGGGAGGGAAGAGCACCTGTTCAGTTTAAACACCGTTTTCTCTTCGCCTAAAGAAATATATTGTATGTATGCACTGGGTACAGTGATTGACAGGTCATTATCACCATTGTTATTGAGCTTGAAAATGGCAGTTGGCAGTAAACAATCTCAAGTCAAGATATTTTTAGTAGATATTCTGGAGCTGATCTGCTGGGTCACCTGCCCTCTTTAGTCCTGTTACAAACGGGAAGTCCCTTGTTCAGTTAAATTAACACCATTGTGTCAGCAACTCTGCTGTATTGGCTTGTACTGTGTGCTCACTTAAGCACGACCAACACAGGGAGTGATTTATTATTGGAAAAACTAATGTTGTATAAAGACTATTGGAGTTAATTGGGCGAGGTCTTTCAATACTGCTGGGTGTGTAAAAAACGGCTGATTAATCACCGTTGACATTATGTTACACTATTGATTGTGGCAAAAGAAAGCAATGACGTGAAATTAAAGCAATAACGAGTGTACCTCCAGTGTGATCAGTGTTACTTTGGGCTGCATCCATCTTAAATAATAACAATAATCATCATCATCATCATCATAGTACCACTCAGTCATGCAGATCCATAAGAAGACATTAAAAGGACAGCAAAGAACAGAGGTGGTTTGAGAACATTTAATATCCAATTAAATTATTTTCCAGTTCTGTAAGAGCAAACCTGTGAAAAAAATGCTTCATTTAACATTGTGATGTCATGTAAATTACATGTAAAAAATGTAAATAATTTTTTTGGAATTAAAACAACAAAATTGCATTTGACCAATAACTGTAGATAAGCTGAAGAAGGATGAAATTTACTTATATTTTATCTCTACATTTGTAATGTAAAATGCTGGTTATTTGTACTGTGTGAACAATACATTTTGTTTCTTGAGTACAAAAATAGGAAAAAAATAATTCTGAAATATATTCTGTTTTCTGCTCTTTTTTTTTTTTTTTTTTTTGTTTTTGCTGCTGCTGCTTTTGTGTACTCTCCAGTAGCTACTGTATTGATTGGCTATCACAAGTATGTTACAAACCCTGACCCTGACAAAATGTTTGTTTGTTTTTTTTACAGCACATGTAATAGTGTATATATTCTACAATATTTGCCCTGAACAGACCTGTGAACTCACTATTACTGGATATCCTTCTATACCTTCCATGTTGCTTTTTATTGTCTTAACTGAAACCAAAATCATTTACCATCAAAGCATCTGATCTGAAGAGCTTTTATTATCCCTATACCTGAAGGGAATTTCTGTAAGCCATTTTATTTGATAGGAGGAGTGTTCAGGAGCCGTGGCATGAATGCAAAATTACTACACTTTAAGATACAACCACAGCTTTGGCAGAAAAAAGATCAACTGAAACAAAAATCATAGATATTGGATTATGTCACTGTTACACCGTGACAATCTGCCACTACTGAGTTAAAACACAGATACACCTCCAAACTAGCTCTCTGTGAGGTAGTGCAGGTTGACAATCTCCTGTAGTTTCTTCAAGTTAAATGGATACCATGTCATTTTGAACTCCTTTATAATGATAATATTCAGAAGAGGAGTGGTGTGCTGTGAAAACTATTTTCTCTCCTACACATCGGGACATACTTCATGTGTTCACAAAAGTCACCACTTGAGACAGTTATGACTATATTTAAAAGAAAGAGGATATAGCTTTGTGCAGGCTAACTAAGGTGCTTGTCAACAACACTGGTTTCGTTCAGTTAGCTAAGATAACAATGCAGATATCACAGTCGGTGTTAGCTGGAAAAAAAAAGTCAAAATGACAAGGTATCATTTTAATTACTTTAAAATCCTTTGGATAGTAAAATATACTTACTTAAAATTCCTAGTCAGAACTTAAAAGAATTGTGAATTCAAATCCAACAAATTCCATACATACTTGCTTTTCAAAATGTGCATAAAAAAACATGTTTAACATGTTTTATATTTCATTTTATAAGTGAAGTCAGTTTGAGCATATTCTTCAGAACGAGTTCTTCGACTAGGTGGATTTGTTCACTGGAGCCCAGAGGGCCGGCTGGTGTTAGCTGCTAGTGACGGAGTAAAGGCTACAGATTTTAACAAAACAAAATAAAATAAAAATAAAATTCTGCTACACTTGGTGAAAACACCGTGGGAAAACTGTGACGTTGCAGCATATTTTGTCTTTGCTGAAAAGAAACTACAGTGTTGGTTTCATTTTCCCCTGAACTACAGGTGAGGTCAAGACTGTATGGTTATGCCACTTTTGTACCAAAAAATAATGGTCCTCAGATGGAGAGGAACTGTTTTTCAGAGGAGACTTTTGTATACACAGGAGGTTTGAAGAGTCATTAGTACTTGCTGCTTGAGTTAGCAAAGCGGCTGATGTAGGCTTCATAGATGGTGTTCAGGAATGAACTGTCAGTCTGAAACACACAAGCAAAGGTCATCATGTTATATGATTGTGTTTATCAAACATACAATGTGTCAGTGTCATGATACTTTTAGTAATATTCATCTTACCTGGATCAGATGCAGCAGTGTGGCTTGGAGCTGACTTCTGGAGAGAACTCTGACCTCCTCCTGCAGCGGGGGTCTGGGCAGGGTTGAGGGAGCGGGGCAGTTCTCCTGGGCAACTGCTGACATCCCGTCGCTAGACTTCACCTGAGTGAACACACTGGGAGAGAGGAGGAGGGTGGGGGCCACAGTGGCGGGTATTCGCTGGGGGGAGATGACCTGGACAGACAGGGACAGTTCGTAATACTCTTTTAAAAAATTTTTTATGGTGGTTAGAAATAAATGGCAACATAGTGGTTATGCTCCAAAGTCAAAAACAACCGCTAACTCTTTTGACAGCACTTACCTGAAACTGCAGTGCAGCCTTTTGACCTGCAGTGGCTGCAGTCTGATTTGGGACTGGGCCTACAACTGAGCCTGTACTTTGACTTTGAGTGGGCTCCAGGAATCGAGGGGCAAGCCCTGGACAGAGTCGTGGGGGATCACTGGAAGCCAGGCTTTGCTCCTGCTGGACCAGCTGGAGCCTTTGGAGGAGCTCATGAGGAGACACCACACCTGGCATCTGGGAAGACAGACCTGACAAAACGAGGGACTCGATGAAGGGACTCTGACTGTAACTTTTGCAAAAGTAGACTGGAATCTGTGCATAACTTCACTGAACAGATCCTACAGAGTGACTGTTAATTATTTTAAGAAAACTGATATAGTACCTTGTGAAGGTCGAATGACTTGGTCACTGGTCACCTGAGATGGCAACAAAGCTGGCAAAGCAATAAAAATAATGTTACAAAATGATATACAGACTGTTTTTACTTATTACTTTTAAGCCATTATCTATTATTTTATACATTCAATTATTTCTTATTAGTATTTACTTATATGTCTGATACTTCTACATTTGCTGAAAATGCTGGTTGCTTATTCCTATTGTCATATTGACAGCAGAAAAGATGTTCCACCTGGTCCCTGTGGAGATGAAGCTGACTGGCTGTTGTGCTGGGCTTCTGGTTGATGCTTAGAAAGGCTGAAAAACAGCTGCTGGTTTTGCTGCGCTTGAAGGTGGGAACATGACACAGAATCCATCATTATGGGCTGAGAGGAGAGATGGGAGCTCTGCTGCAGAGGAGGGGCGTTGGAGCAACAAGGGGGAGCAGCAGAGGCGAAGGAGGTGGAGGAGGGAGGAGGTGGCTGGGTTTGGAAAAGTCTCTTGATTGGGTCGGGTTGAACCTGTTGCTGTTGATGGTGATGATGGTGGTGCTGTTGATGATGATGATGGTAAAGATGGTGATGGTGGTGGTGATGCTCCAGTGGCACCCCGTTGTCACACAGCCTGTTCTCAGGGGACTCAGACACAGTCTGAAGCACCCCTCCGACCCCTCTCTGTCCCTGCATGAGCTTCTGGATGGCCGGGCAGTGCTGCGGTTGCTCCTGCTGCTGTTGATGACTAGTGGGACTCGGCAGCAAGCCCGCAACAACATTTCCACCATCTTCGCCAACCACGGCCCTGATCCTTCCATCTGAAAACCAAGCCAGGGCGGCATGACCTCCCTTGGAGGTCACACTTCTGCCTGAGTTCACTGTATCATCGTAGGTCAGGGTGCGGGCTACAGGTGGGCGAGCAAGTTTCTCTGCTGCTGAGCCCGTCACAGGGATAGTCACAGGAGGGACGGGGTCAGGTTTGGATGAATGGTGATGTTTATGCTGAGAGCCAAACAGAGTGGCCAGAGAGAGAGACTTGGGTTCAGCACCTTCACTGTCCTGGAGGAGACAGAGTAGGATAAGAGAGAACACAAGCAGTGGTCATGAGAAGAAAGCATATAATATCTAAAGCATATAAAACAAAACAGTTTTACAGGAAATGATTAAGAAGTCTTCCTGTACAGCACTAACTCAATCTTTAATGGGCTCACTAAACAGAAGATACCAAGGGACTATGTACTAATGTGGAACGGAATGTCCATAGGAACTGGGTCTTTCACCTGAGTGTTCGGTTTGACAGGTATTGGTTTAATCAGGTTGGGGTTCCCATATAGAACACTGCTGCCACCAATCTCCTTTGGCTCTGAAGTAGACTTCTCCTGAAACACAAAGGGAACGGAAACACAGAAATGGATGAAATGCAGCATTCAGTTTTTATATACCACATATCTGGAACGAACTGCCAGAAAACTGGCCTTTTTCAAGGCTGAAGACTTTTCTGTTTGCCACCACCTTTTATTAAAATAGATTTGGGACTATTTATTCATATTGTCCACTGCACTGTAGCAGTATTATATTTATTCTCCTGTTAAATATGTCTTATTCAAGCTTTTTCAGCTTTTCTATCCTCTATGCTGCAATGTGTTTCTTTTATATCAATATCAATATTTGCAATACTTGCCTTGCCTACTTTGTCGTACTCTGTGCGCGCTTTGGTCAACATCTGGATGATGTCTACTGCCTTCCCTTCACTTCCACCTCCTCTGTCTCCTTCATCTCTCCCTCCTCCTCCTTGTCCACCACCCCCAACTCCTCCTCCTGCTGCTGCTGGGGACAACCAGCCACCCTGAGACTGAGCCAGGACCTGCTCCTGCTGGGTCAGACTGCACAAAGGAATCCATAAACATGCATGTCAATGGTTCTTCAAAAATTTGTGGTAACTGCAGTGAAAAGCAGTAAACTGAAGTGTATTTCAGAATAAGACTACCTCTTTGTCTTTACACCTACAAAGTAAACAGACTACTTTCATTTGAAACATCCGAAACCTTTAAAAGTTGGCTCTAAACACCAGATGCAGAGCCATTAATATACACAAGTGGTCTGTCATGTGCAGACTAAGACATGAAACAAATGTTTTCGATTGGAAAATAACTCATTCGTCATTGTTATTAGTCTTACTTCTTTTCTTTAACTCAAAACTACTTACATCTTCATCCTCTGGGCAATGCGTTGACAATCCTCCTTATCATAGAACCAAATCCCATGGATAACCACTGGTTAGGAAGGAAGAGAGGGAAGGAGCAGGGTTGGGAGGCAGAGAGAGAGAAAGAATTGAACATCTGAGCATCTTACATAAACAAAAGTGCAGCAAAATGTCAGGGTTTGCCGTCCTGATCCAGTAAATGCTAAAAATCAAGTTAGCTGGTGAAATAATGTAACTGCCTGCTCAGCTCTGAGATGAACCAGCTTCTAAGGTCAGCAGACAGCAAAATGAGCCTTCTGACCTGCCACATCCTGAAAATCAAATGAATGCACAGACGTGCTGTGGTACAATTCTGCTGCTATGACATCAGTGCAGGCTTGATAGATAATGTTAACGGTTTATTATTAGCCCCGTTGGGTCTAAACCCAGAGTTTTAAATTAGTCATTTCCCAGGCAGGCCAATGGGAACAGAAGCCAGAAGTGCCATTACAGAGTGAAACATGGGCCCCAAGAGTCTCCTGAACTATATAAACATGGTCAGCAAGGGAGGAAAAATGCAACACTAACACACAATTGTCACAGGATTACACAGCAGTAAGTAAGTAGGCTGCATTTCATTACACTGTGACTCATTTTACTATTTTCATTCGATCCTAAAAGCCTATGGAAGAAGCGAGGGTTGTCGAATAATTATCCAATTCCAGTCAGTGAGGAGAGAATCATGTATTGAATGCAACAATATTTAGTACCAGGAAATAAAAACTGTGGAGGTCTAAAAAGGTCCAGATCCTCCAATGACTGAACTTCCATTTATCCACTTTGAGAAAAACAATACTTCTTCTAGGTACCCTATAACAATTTCTTATTATACCCCGAATATAAACAACTTTTTTTCCCTTTTTTATTCAACTAAAGAAACCACATTTCTCAAATGTTAAATTCCATCTTACATCAACACAAGCAGCAACACACAAACTTTACCTACAGAATAAGCAGTCTGGCAGAAATATGATTTTTTAAAAACTGTGTGATCAAAAAAGAAACACTAATCTGAGCAAGTACTTGATGCCAGTTAACAGACTGACACTTGGTGCTACGGACATATTTTAGTTAGCCTCCAACAAGACAGCCCGACATCATGTCACACCTCAACACACACACTAACCTCCTAAAATGGACTCAAGAAAAGATAAGGCCAGTTGCAAAAAGGAAAAGTTAAAGATATGAGAAAGTAAAAGGACAGAGAAGCTCTTATGAATGAGCCAGAGAGGTAGGATTTAAAGTGAGACCGAAAAGAGAGAGAGCAAGCACAAAAAGCAACAAGTGAGGTCAACGCAATGTGGTGGACAGCGCTACCACAATAGCCCTATCAAAGAACACACACACATTCCCACACCGACAGATATACTCAAAAAAGCACACACACACTACAAATGAGGTTGGACAAGCCACTGAGGTCAGTCTGGAGAGGGGAACAAACAAAGAGGGAGAGGCAGAGACACATCTATACACACACTCACACAGGGTTCAGTTGAGCCTGGGAAAAATCAGTCCAGTACCAAATAAGTAACTACAGTGGGAGACTGTCTGGTGGAGCCAGAGCCACTTAGTGCTCACTGGGGATGAGACTGCTTGACAGAGACAGAGAGAGACACAGTCAAAGTCAGAGAGCTGGAAAATTGAGAAGAAACGAGCGAGTCGGATATGAAATAGAAAGAAGTGAGGTGTGTTAGAGAGGAGATCATCAACAACCCCATCAGAGGAAAAACATCAAGTCCTCAGACCTCTTTAGTCGCTAGGAAACATATTTGTTAATGAATGAAAAATGTTGGACTGAAGTAAGCTGATGTAAAGACACATGGCTGGACAAGAACCTGTGACTGTTAAGATACAAGCTTGGAAGGTGTGATCCACACAAAGCCTCATCCTAAACAAGACTTAACACCCCCAGAAAGAGAGAGAGTAAAAACAGTTTGAGTGGGAGGAGGACCAAAGCCAGGGGCATCAACAAAAAAGTGGCCGTGGTCACAAGGTTAAGCTCTCAGTGTGAATGTTAGAGGGACAGAAAGAGTGAAAAGGGCTCCAGTCAACCACACTGAACAGGGAGAGAGTGAGAGGACGAAAGGCAGAGAGAAATCTGCGTTGTATGGGTGAAGGAGAGATCTGGACCAAGTGAACTTGACTGAGAATGCAACATCACATGGGTAAATAACTTCAGCAGGAGGAAAGTCTGAGACCAGTACAAGGAGGGATCACTAACTGGGAAATGTCCCTTCTGAATATGACGGTATCCCTTTACAGTGCGAACAAGGAGTATCAGAAACTTTGGCAACACTCTGCTGAAGTCAGTGAGTGATCCAGGACTGAAGCTGTGTGGTCCTTTCAAACCCTCTGTAAGTACGACAAACCAGCTCCACCGGCGAACACTGGCGCGCATGTGTTGTCTTCTGAAGACCTACAGCAGCTCTCTGAAGGGACTCCAGTGGGACTTGGATGAATAAGAAGACATTTTTAACTTTAGTAAGACTTCATCTGAGATTTTTACTCTGGGAGGCAGAACACCAACCTCTCACTGTTTGTTCTAACTTCTCTGTTGAGGCTTTGCTTTTCAAAGAAAACATTTATAATTATCTCTGATTTGTATGTTTTTGTTCAACTTGCACAGAAACGTCGCAGTTTCCAGGAGATTTAAATGTGCTTTGACAAGACAGTAACCGTGTTTGGCTCTAACCCAAACTGCACTACTGGGACAAATCCAAGAAAACTTTTTATGTTTTTTCTCAGCTTTCGCATAGTTAGCAATCCTGTCATATTTTTAAGCCGTTCTGTTGTCCAAGATGGATTAGGTGTGCTTTTGGTGCAGTGTGTGATCATTTTTGTGGAGAAAGCTCACAGCTTCAGTCATGATGAACAGTGCTGATGTTCTTTTAATCTGTATTTAGTTTGTTGGAGGTTGGTCAGGGGTAGGTGCTCTTACACTTACGCACATCCATGCTTGGAATAATTGTTGTCTAAGAAGAAACATCACTTCCTTTGTTTGTAAGAATGGAATTCACATTAGAGGAGGAGGAGTGTAATTTGAGGTTTATAGCTACCGAAACTCTTATCTAAGAAGATATTATTTCCATTGTTACACTTTGTGCCTTTTCCCTTGAGACTTAACTACATTCAGATTGCACAGAGTGAGATCTTTTGCTAGGTAGGCCCATTTCTAAGGAGGCATTGCGATAACTGCTGTGACAGCTGTATGTGCACTACCTGACCTGACAAAGGGCCTTTTACACACCTAGATTCAGTGGAGCAGAAGAAAAATCTAATCCAAGGAACTATCACAGCACCTTTATTGAACTTTTTGTCAGATCAGGAATTACTGGAGCTGCTATTAAAGGCTAAATTGAGCACCTTTAAGTTCCAGATCGGCTGGACAATTACTACTTGGACTGTGAGACTACTGAGAGACCAGTGGAGCCATGCTGAGAGGCCTGTTTCAGAGGAAACCTAAACATGAGAGACTGGAGGAGGAACCCGAGGTCAGATTCAAAGGCTTGCTGGTGTCAGAGAGAGACCTAGGATACACATATGTTCAACCTGGAGGTAAGACTGTCCATACACCTGATATACAGAGCACCACTGATATGTTAATGGGAGTGCTGGTGTTAGCCACATCCAGTATATGAGGAAAAAAAAGTCAGTTATATCTATATATCCATATCTATACGCGCACGCACACACACACACACAGCCACACACAGCCACAGATAAACTCTATATTAAACAGAGAATACTGATACCATAACCTTAACTTTTAGGAACATGCGTATAACTTGTGAACTAAATAAACCTTTGGACAAATAAATAAGCAAATCAAAGAATTTGTTAAAAGTCAAAATATCTAGACTATCTAGCTCAGTCACATTCACCGGCCACAGCCAAAATATCAACGCACTCACAGTGCCAAGGTTAGGGGATCAACTCCCTGTGCAGATAATGGGGCAACCACAGCATTACTAGGGATTGTAGGTGCTTATAAGAAGGAATGTAAAAAATCAGTTCCTGTGCACTGGGATATTTGCCAGAGGAAATGATTACTTGCTCCGGCTACATTTCTCCTCTCTGAATCTTGCCCTGTTCTGTGGTATATCTCTGCAGCTTATTTTTAGCCCGGGGTGCCACTTTGTGCCAACTGCCATTCCAGGAAGTTACGACAGCACTGAGAGCTACTTGTTTGTGTAATGATAAGATTCCGCGACCCCTCCGCACAGAGGTCGCAACACAGGGGGACTGGCAGCATTGCCAACAGCCTGGGGCCAAAACACTATTAAGCACCAGATGTTAGCCAGTGAAAAAACATATTTTCTGAGCTGAGATGCATTCCTGTGCATACAGTTTTCTGGAAAATATCCCTGCATCACACATGTACCATCATCCAGTCAAAATGTTTGGTGAACGTTGCTGTCCTCCTGCTGTCCTTGGGAGGCTTGACATTTTGATGTCTCTTAAGAGTACCTGAGGTGCTGTTTCTCTGGTTATGTGCATGTGTGTTTTGTTAGTTAAGTCTCGCTCAACCTTGTTAAACAGCTGCATGCAAAAAAATAAATAAATAAATATTCTGAGCCCAATAACGCTAGTAAATCAGAGCAACCATACTCCCTCCTTTTTTGGGTGTTTTATCATCCACCTTCAAACAGAGTAATCAGTTGGAGCCACTGACGATTAGGTTTGCTATGTACCCACCCACTCTTTAACTCACATAACTCCAGCCCGTGTTTTCTTTTTTATCGGAGGAAATAGTCATCAACTGAGCTGTGATTACTGGCTTTAAGTGTTTTTACATTTCTTTCCTTCCCAGGCAAAGTGAATTAGCTGTTCTCTTGCAATTTATTTCCCATTACTAAAGCTCTGTCCACATCTTGAGGCTAGCACTATCACAGATAATCTTTAATGTGTCCTGAGTGAATTTAAACCTGCGGCAAAAGGTGTAATGGGGTCACTGAGGAACGTTTATATCAAACATCATTTCACTGAACCTTCAGGATGTTTAATAACAGCTATTGTTGTATAAGTGTCAGTAAGACTGATGAAGTATTACAGTAAAGGGATCAAAGCAGGCGAAAGGAATCCAGTGGTATCTAAACACCGCATTCCACCTGCCTCTTACTGGGCCTGATGGAGAGTGTGAGGCCAGAGAGGGAGGGAGGTCTGTGTGTGTCAGCAATTCCTGAGTGAGTGTGTGTGTGTGTGTGTTTAGATTATCAGTGGCTGTTGTGGTGTATCTAATCTCTGGCTGGCTGGTTTTGTAGTGCTGTCAGGCTCCTGTCCCGCAGGCACACTCTGCAGCGTGTTTGTGAGTATATGTGTGTGTGAGCCAGATGTAAGTCTGAGAGGGAGTCAGGCTGATAGACTTCACCAGAATACCTTTGCTCCTTATATGGAACTAGTGGTTCCTACTCATATGAACTGCATGCTGCACACTTTGGTCACTCTGTCAAATTGTCCATCTTTTATGAGCTCTGTGGCTACATAAACACCTGCAGTTTTATGTGTGATGTGATCATATTGCATTAAATCAAATGTACCTATCCTAATTTCTTTACTGTTTCAAGATTTTGGTTGATAGTCACCATAGAGTAAGCTACACTGAAAGTGGCTGAGCAATAAAGCTGTCAGCTAAGACATATAACTATGGCGCTGATCATTATGATTCAGTGCAATGCATCACACTAAAAGAAATGGCAGTGGGTATAAAACTACACTAAAGGTGTCATTGCACATGCTGTACTCAACATGTGTTAAGAACAAAATGTGTCTGAGGGCATTGATGAAACATAAGAAGGGTGTCTGTGTGTTCATCTGTGTGCCTTTCTCCTTACATCGTGCATTGCGGTACAGCAGGAAGGGGTCCTGGAGCTGGAAGTCCAGGTCTTTAGTGATTGGCTCTGTCAAATTCTCCATGCTGAGTCTGTTCATTATGGTGAAACCATGCCTGGGAGATGCCAGCCTGAAATACAGAGAGGACACAGCATAGATATAAATGTAAAGAATTCAAGCAAAAAAAAAAAAAGTCATTGAAAAACTGGAAACAAAAAGTAGCTCAGCTATTACAATGGTGATTAAACAGTTAAGCTAAATGCAAGTTGCAATTCTGAACTACATGCCACGCTTTTCAAGTATTTTCTGAAATATAATTAATGTTTAAATAATGTCAAAATGACCATAGTCTAACTAAAAAAATTAATTACACCCAGATGATGTTAGTGACTAACTGAGAAAAGGGTGAAATTATTTGGACAGCAGAACAATCAGCATGGTGGCAAAGTGAGTACTTAGGTTGTCTCTTAATTCTCATGTCAGGGAGAATTCTGCATGTCAAAGAGCTGTGCTGGACTTCTGCGGGAGCACCCGCTACCATGTTAAGTACAGTTTGACATGGAAAATATTTAGGTTGCAGGATATCCAACTTTTGCAACAAGTTCCTTACCTTGTGTAGATAAAAAGGGTGCCTTCCACCTCTGTCTTTTCCTGTAAAACACACAGAAAGCAAACCAACGTCAATGCAAGTTGTGTCAATGCATGTTAAGGCAAAACATGTCATACTGCCTTAATGTTGGACTGTTATTGCCTTGAAACATTGTATCACAAAATATAAAATAAAAGAGAAATTAAACGTCTCCACTTTATGAAAAAACAACTCGTTAGACTCTGAACAACCATCTATCTGGGTTTCTTTACTGATATAACTTTAAATGAAGTAAATCTGTCAGTGACAAAGCGCGCCTACTAGGGAGGATGACGAGGCTAAGCTAAGTTAGCACCAAATCCTTAAACAAAGTTCAGACTTACCCACTCATTTGCCCTGTTGTTGTAAGTATACAGAGCGACCTGGCTGGCCACGTCCACGATGTTGTTGATGTACGGGTCTTGTCGCTGCAGAGCAGCCAGACTTATGTCCAGACCTTTAGCGGCAAGGCAGCTGCTGCTACCTGCAGAAGTCGCTGTCATTGTTCCCTATGGAGAAGTTAGCTCGCTGCCTAGCTTCAGCGGCTAACGAGTCACAAAAAGATGAGATAAAAACCAAACCAGCGACAAGGGAGAAAGACAATGAAGTCGGCAATAGCACAGTAGCCTGTTTTGCAATTTGACAGTTGTAAGTTTAAAAAGTTAAAGCGTTATCGACCTCTAACTGCCATGGCTGAGTTGGTTAACGGCCATATTTAGTCAGAGATATTGTAAACAATCAGACATGAGTAGTTGCGCATTAGGTTGGAGGATTTCAGGCTTATCAATCAACTTGACGAAAAAAAATTGATGGAGCGTGCAGGTGCATGGAGATCCAGTGTTACTTTGTTCAAACAAGTCATTGTAGTGTCAGGAGAAACATACTCAACGATCATCATTAAAAGTAATCGCTAAACTTACATCAGGTGGGTTAATTTCACTGCCAGTGGGTTGGTTATGGAATGTGTTTTTATTTCTGTTTTATGTTGGTATTTACTTTGGTAACTGGGCTAAAATCCTCTCTACTAGTGGTATTTAAGAACACATTTTAGTGTGTGTGTGTGTGTGTAAAACCATATTTTGCTGTGCATTGAACGGTCTTTTAGTACTGTGAGAAAATCACGCCATTGTGTTTGTTTCTATTTGACTCTGTTCTTTTAACTTTATGGCCCTGTCACTTCTCTCCTTACAAATAAGCAACTGAAGTTTTTTCTTTGTCTTTCATCTGTGTATATATCTGCCTGCTAGGCAACATAAACACTGATAATGATCTCCCAATTCACAGTTACATTTCCTTTCAAATGCACTAGGGGGCATTAAAGGGATGGATAATGGATAACACACAATCATCCCTCCTCTACCCTTTTCCTTCACGATCTGGAGTTGATCTGAAAACCAAGCAGGAATGCATGACTGTGTGTTAGTAAGTATCCATGTAACACACTCACTCACAATATAAATTAATTTCTGTTTTTGTTTTTTGTTTTTCTTCAGTGGGGTCCATTTCCCTCCAAAAGGAATCACAGATTTTTTTCTCTGTAGACACAGTTCAGGATACATGTCTCTCTTTATTTCTATCAAAACTCACCTGTAATCCGACATATGTAAAATTAAACGTTATGTTTCTATTTTGTATTGTATAGGTTGTTGTTTGTAAATGGGTGATAGAAAAGCAGAAACACCAGCAAAGGGACTGTTTAATTTAGAACGTGTTTAGTACCTTGTTCCTGGACCAAGTTAAGGTCATTTTGAGCACAGTTTACAATGGTGCAGGTCACATTTCCTTCATGTTCAGTGGTTTAAACTAGCAATTTTCACCTTCAACAATGCTTCTGTCCCTGTGTGTTTATGTTGTATGTTGAAAGTTGCTCCTCTTGTATCTGTGTTCATTCAGATGCAGAATTTTATGTAAGATACTGTATATAATCAACCATTTCTCAGGTTAAAAATATCCTTCCTGTTAGGAAACTTAACACTCAAGGGCAGAACAGTAACTGATACAGGAACAGGACTTTCAGGACTGTAAGTTCTTGAAATCCATATCAGCCATACCCATATCACACTATATCAGGTGGATCACCTGATAGTGAATCTCCATATTCAGTGCAACATACTCTGTTCTGTTGCAAGGGCACTTGAGGGGACACAGCCACCTCTTTAAGTGGACACAAATAAGCCCCTTCATTCTGTATGCATGTGATAGCAGATTATTTCCTGTATATAAAATGTGCACTCGCACCTCTCCTCTGCAGAGCTTCAGGAATTAGATTTATACTGCCAGGAGTTGGAGATGTACAACAGCTGATGTGCATCCATCAACAGCCACATCAGAGTGTCCTTGAGAGAAACAGTGGACATTCAACTGCTCACTCAGTTTAAGCAGCACTGGAGGAAAACACCTGCTTTAAATGCTTTAAAGTAGAAGTGCCACTGCTGTCCACAACCTCTCCTCTTAAATATGAATGAAACACTTCCAGGTCAGGCTGTGACACGTCTGCCTCTCCATTAACATGAAAATAGCTGCTTTGTGATTCAGAATGGGTCTATTTGTCTCTCGGCAAGAATCTCTATTAGCTTGTCAGAGTGTTGATGTCGGCCATGTGTGTGTTTCCAGGTATATGTGTCTATTTGTCAGTGTGGTACCTATCTGTTTGTCAGGGGGCGTGTGTTTGTCAATGATGAGGCTAATGAGTTATCCATCAGCAGGTCAATACTGTCAATAACCATTCAGTCAAGACTGAGTTCTTGACTCTGATTGGTGGGGATAGGCCAAGAAATGCTGGTGATTGGCTCACAGGCAGGAAGGACAATGGGATGTAGCCACTGGGTAACTTATTGAAATTTAACAAGGGAAGAGGTGGGTATTGTTCTCAGGGATGGCCACTGTAATTTGTGTTTTCATACTGTACAAATAATTTTGGAACAGCCAGTTTCTTAGAATATGTGAAACCTTGTCCATGTAATGTAACAGTATAATTGAAGAAGAAGATTTTCTTCTCTAGATATTTTACATAACCTTTAGTAGTTAATGTTTCTAATATGTTTAATTTTACCTTGCATTTCATTTTATCCCTGTAATCTTTATTTTTATTGCTTATTCATTTTGGGGGGAAGAGAGAGAAAAACTTCATTATGTAAATGCAAATGCTTAAATTTCTCAGAACTGACTATGTAAAAGAAGGATTTGAATGTTTCTCGGTTTGACGACGGAATGGATCCCCTCAAAAAAGTTTCATATTCATATTAAAAGTGTGAATCCATCAGATCTTAATTTCAGTTTGAAATGGCAATAAATTAATGAAGGTCTATCATCAAATATCCCATTGTGCAGCTGAATTAAGTAGCTCCCTCTGTAATGAGGGGATTCTCCTTTGACTGACCAGCAGATTGTTGGTTTCCCACATGGCATACCAGCATTTTAGTGTTTTTCTGTTCAGAGATTCCCAGAGACCAACTGCGCTTTAGAGTCACACACACTCATACACATACAAAGGGGTCGGGAACTACAAATATAGAACAGTCATAAATAGAATGGATATTCCATGTGCAGGCTGTATTACAGAGGACATTTGTGTTTGTGTGTCTGTGTACTTGTGTGTCCCCTGGGTTCAAGTGTCTGTTCCCACGATCTGCCCTCCATCCGTTCCTCCTTCCCTCACTCCTTCCTTCTGTCTGTCTTTCCATTCACCGACCAGTGTAATTAAACAGAGGCTGATTTAGCAAGAAAGTCGAGGGGAGATTCAGACCTCCATTATGCCTTTCACTGTCCATCTGTCTCACTACCACCACAGGGCTGACTAAGTGAAGACAAGACAACTGACTAATGACTTTACTTAAGTGCAGTTTTGAGGCTTTGTACTTACTTCTCAGGTTCAGATGTCACATAAAAACACAGTTGATAATCTTGTAAAATACACTGCATCACTGAAGATTAAACCACTGGTTCCCAGCCTTGTTGTGCTTGTGGCCCCTTTCAAATGAGCAGTGTCTAGTTGGGACCCCTTTTCATGTTCCTACTGTGTATGAGTTATTAGTTCCACCAAGAAGGGCTTTCCCCAGATGATTCCATCTAAATAACTGTTTTAAGCACATTGTGGTCAAGTTAGAAAACATTTCACAGAAAGGTTAATATTAGAGAAAAGTTTAAAAAACAAAACAAAACCCATTAATCATCTCATAGCCCCTCAGCTTTATCTTTACTAACCCTTTGGAGGGGGTCGACCGACATGGGTTAAACTACAGTTTATAAAAGAGTTGATTAGCTCCACCTTGACCAGCTTGAGCTCCTTGAACAGTAAAATGCTACTTATGCACTGATGCATCTGTATTAACAATCTGATAATGTGTTATTTGGTAATATGTGAAATGAGCTGTTTTTTTTTTTGTTTTTTTTTTGCAGAACATGTATTTACTCACTGCTGAAGTGTTTATTTTCCTAACAACAGTACATTCAGCTTGTACTACAAAAATTCTGGGAATGTTTCCATTCATTCATCAGCACAGGCACTCAACAAACCTTAATTTCCCTCCAAATATACAGTATATTAATATAACATCTTGCATCATAAAACAGTATTGTTCAGAAAAAGACAATGCATCTGTCAAATGTCATCAATAGAATCATTTATCAGCTGTCCTCCTGTCTTTACTATGTCTACGGTGACACATGTAGACAAAAAGCTTTATTCTATTACAGGATGGTGGGTGGTGATTTTGCACTATGGCACTGAACAAATGAATACAGGCTGGGTTGAGTCATCAGATTCACCTCCTGATTATAGCCTGCAGTGAGATTGACATCAGGCTTGCACATTGTGAAGTTCGTATTCAGTGTCAAAGACAATTATATGGGATGGCCAGCACCATAATTAGAATCTGGAAATGCTGCTCAGTACCTTCGATACATCCTGATGTACTACTGAGCCCAATAATTCTGTTTTGTTAAGCATTGCCGTATCGTTTTTGTTACGCATTTGACATCTCGAAATCATCCTTTAACACAAAATGTTGGGGCAGAGTTTGTGTTATGTGCGTATGTCCATAAAAAGGCAGAAACTGCTTTTCAAAATGAGGTCAAGAGCCTTCTGAAGGCTGAGTAGATGGCAGAAAAAAATGTTTCTTTCATTTTTATCTTTTATATCACGCTGCCTGTGGAGAGCTTTTAATAAAACAGCTCAATTTAAGAACCGACATGTTATTTGTGCGAGCGGGTCTATCCAAAAAGCCTCAGTAGGAGCTGTAGAGCCAAGCTGACTCAATGTCATCAAAGCCTGGTCCAGAGCTATTTAGTTAAGAGCTGATGTTGCTGACTTTGTTTGACATTTTACTCCTAAATGTGCTTCATTTCATTGTTGTGTAACCTAAGAAAATGGGCCCATGTCTCCAGAAAATGACTTTGCATGCTTTAGGGGCCAGAACAAATTTGTTTCTGGCCATGGAGAACAATGTCGAAACATACTTCACTGTCCTGAGGTTTAAAGGAAAAAAAAAACATAATTGAATTCTAAATATGGTTTTTTTTGTTGTCCTCTAGATAAAAAGGTTCACATTCAGTCTTTGAGCACTGACCTTCCTGTGTCAGTCTACCTCATGATATTCGAGTTTGTATTTACACAGCATCCAAAGATCCAAAAAAAAAAAAAAAAAAAATCAAGTTCCTTGTGGTTTTGCCCTGTTTAAGAGAGCCATGAAAAGATCAGAGCTTGAGTCATGAAAGAGTTGAAAAACCAGATATTTAGTGTGTGTGTAAACACAGCCATGGCCAAAGAAAAGAATGAAGCTGAAGCAGACCAGATGTGTAGGAACCAAGGGCAAATCGGATGTAGGTTCATCTCTGATCTCTGTTTCTTCCTGCAGAAATCAGAGCCTGTGAAAGGTTTGAGCCTGCTATGGATCATTATCCCCCATCCACCTCTCTTTCGCTCACTCTTTTTCCCCTCACACACACAAACAGGCACATTTTCTCTTTCTGTTTCCTCTTGCTCTCTATCTTCTTGACTGTATCTCACGCATGGGTTTCACACACCTTTCGTTCCTTTTTTATGTCTTTTCTCTGACCCTCTGCTCCCACCACACACACACACACACAAACACACACTCACACACACACACACACACACACACACACACACACACACACACACACACACACACACACACACACACA
>JBBMJY010000015.1:7330137-7349819 GCA_037833715.1 Toxotes lorentzi | reverse complement strand
CTCTCTCGCACACACACACACACACACACACACACACACACACACACACACACACACACACACACACACACACACACTCCTATTCTATTGATCTGGCTGAAGCCACCAATGGAAATAATAGTAGCATGCTCTGTTATACCCCATCTCTCTTTCCAGAAGCTAGAACTGAACATCAATCAGAGGCAGAGGTAATGAAGCAAAAGACAATGTTCTTTCAGTAAAGATGTAAATACAACACTGTCTATCATTTAGGTTTAAATAAGTAAAACTAAAAGTAGTTAGTTAATCAGTTAATTATTGTTCCATGTCATGCCAGACATTTGACCCATCCCATATAGGATTACAAGACGTGTTAAAGATCAAAAATTTAATGACATCATTTAGTAACACATATGAAAACCAAAACAAAAACATCAGCTATAACATTCATATGCTTTCAGATAACAAGTTTACATGCAAAACTGCAAGAAAGTTGTACAGAAAGTAGAAGAAGAAAGAAAAGTAATGTCACAAGCCCAAAGTTTAGCTTTTAGCCCAAGCTTTTTTCCTTTGTCTCACAGGCTTTCTCCAACTTAATGCATTTATGCAGCACTTTATGTGGGCTCGCCAATTCTTTTATTAGATTGCTGTTATTATGGAAAACATGATTTGACCAATTTCATGAAAATGTCATAAAGTATATAAGCTATAATACATATGTGTAATTAGTTAAAAAGTTTCTCTTCTCTTTTTTTTTTCATCAGGATCCATAAAACTAAACCTACGTCCTTGCATCCCTTGAACATATAGAAACTTGTTAAATATTTAAATCTTACATGTCGATTACATCTCACATGTGACCCTTGTGGCTTCCCTAAGGAGAGCTCCAAGTGTGTTTAGAGGCTGTACGCTGTATACCCACGATTCTGCTACAGTAAAATGACGCTGCTGTTTCCGTGCTCTGAAAAAAACACATGAACATCTGTGTGCATGTGTTTCTGTGAGTGTGTATGTTTCCTAAGTTACAGGAGAAGCTGAGGGATGACGAGAGACGAGAGTAGAAGGCAGTCTGTATTATTCATGCCCATCCATGCATTTTTCCCCCTCTCTCTCATCTGCCCTCTCTTCCCTTCTTTCTCTCTCCATCTGACAAAGTGTCTTCACGCATCTTCCTCTGTAGATAATTTGCTTTGTTTTCTAGCTTTTTCCCCCTCCATCTCTCAGTTAGCCACTCAGCATTAGCTCATTTGAAGGTTTATCGTTCAGTGAGACCACATTTCCTTTCTTCTGTAAATTAATCGGTCCATCTGCGTGCACTTACTGTAACATCTTGTAGCATTTGCAGTAGATCTAACCACAGAAAAACAAGATACAAAACCATTTATTGTCCCAGTGGAGAATTCACTGTAAGCTCAACACTCAAAACCCTACATAACATAAAGTGGACAGACAATCCGCAACTCCATTCACTTAGAAGAAAAACTTGTCCAGCGTTCTACAAGCATTAAGACCTAAAGTTAATGTGTCCTATAAAGTTAACTCTATTATAAACTGCAAGCCTACACTGTGTGCAGGCATAGTTTAATCCTAAAATTATGCAGGCAATATAGGTGTGTTATAGAGATATGTGTTATTAAAAGTAAAATGTGTGAATCTAGGTTTTACAACTTTCTATAAACCCACTTAACCATGTGAGCTTGATACTGTAAAATGTTGTCCTTTGTTCAGGTTTTGTGTCTTTGCTATCAAACTAGGTTGGGGTCACCTTTTGACAACATGCAGATTGTGTGTCAAGGTGTCATTCATTCTTTACTCAGGTGTTTTCATTCCAAAGAAGCACTTTGACTCTATTGAGGAAACAGGTTTTTAGGGCCTTTAAAGTACTGTAAAGTGTAAATAATTTCTATTTCTATAAGTAGTACCTGTTTTAAAATCATGGACACAGTTTTATAGGACTATTTAAATTTAACATACTGTATTTCTCCCATTCTTACACCCGGTGACAAGTTTAACTGCTCCTTGCCAGGCCATGCTCAACTTTGACCTATGTTACACTCAAGCACACACACATGAAGTGTCAATAATTCACACATGCACACACACACACACACACACACACAGACTGGACAAGAAGGTTTACCCAAAGTATGTTTGTTCCAGCTTTTCCAGGTTCCAGTTCAGGCTTTTGGGGCTGACCTGTGTGAACCACGGGAATGTTGAAACCACTGTCCTCCTTAGTGGCTCTAATCACATACACACTGATCACATACAGTATGTGCACTAGCAGCGGTCCATGCAGCACAGACTCGTTCCTCTACAGACATGAGACACACCACCTCATTACAATTTATTTTTCATGAGGCTAATTTCAGAGTGTGAGGAGATAGACAGGCAGCGAGGGGGAGAAGTTAGAATGAAATGGATTCAGAGGAGAAAAAGAAAGCAAGGGAACAAAGGTATAGAGGGGGAGAAACATTAGTCACCCAACACAACCAACTTCTTCGGTGTGTATGTGTCTGTCTGTGCACACACATTTGTGTTCCTGTCTCTTTGAGGGGAAATGAGTCCTAAGAACTAAATATACTTACCTGTCAAACAGCTGATTGAAAGTGGAAGATTAGAGTTGGTATCCTGTCGCTCCAAGTCTAATTGAACCAATATAAATGATTCTGCTTTATGAGCAGCAGCGTGTTTTACACTACCATGAGTGGATATATCTGTAGCCCATATACTCCAGTGACATTGTTTTTTTTATTTTATTTTGTCTCACAGGAAGTGAGGTGTGAAGCTCAAAGGATGTACCATCATGTGTTTTTAACAGGCTCTCAGTTCCACTGGTCTTTTTAGCCGGGATCTCTGGTGGGTTTGTCATGGATGGATAGCTGCACTATAGAGAAGGTGGTCTGTTGCCACAGGCCTACACACACACACACGCACACACACACACATTCACATGCACACGCACACACTCTGCTGTGAGCATCACCCTGCTGGGTGACAGCACCCAGGCAAGATAGATTAAACCAAGAGTGGAGTGATGCTTCTCTGTTTGTTAGTTTGTGCGTGTGTTTGTTTTTCTGCCTCTAGGTGTGTGTGGAGGTGCTTTCTTTTTGGGCTCGATCTTCTGTGTGTATGTGTATGTGTATGTGTGTGTGTGTGTGTGTGTGTGTGTGTGTGTGTGTGTGTGTGTGTGTCTTGGGCCAATGGCTGTCAGATCACTTATTGCTTCTAAGAATCATAGGTAACAAAAGCCTGTTGTGTAGCCTGGGTGTAGCCTAGTACTTTCTCTTCCTTTGCTTCTTATGCACCCAGACAGGAAAAAGTTAAAGTAACTCTTCAGAATAACAGAAGGAAGGGCAGTTGATGTAAAGATGCCATATTTCTTTTTAGAACTACCCTTTTAACAAACAAGCTTGGGGTTATGGCAAACAAATTACGCCATAAAAACACTAAAGGTTAGGGAACAATCATTATTACTTTTAATAAAAACACAAACCAACCACCACACCCTTATTTCCAGCCACACATGATACAACCTGCTGTAGCACTGAGCACTGGCATTAGAAATCGTGGGGAGCAGATTTGTCCCATATGGAAATAATTTCAGGGAGTTCTATGCTGCCTTAGAAACGCTGCAGGTCATAAAGCTGGAGGAGTTATGAGATACACATTAAGAAAAGATCCTAACTTTTATTCTTTAGTGTGAGTTAAACCCTAAAAAAGCATTAGACCCTCCCTACTTGATAAAAAACCCAACTCTATTCCTCAACTCTATTCTAGCTTGTAACACGGTTGTTTTGTTAATAATTTAAAGCCTGAAGCCCGATAACTGTGATGACATCCTCAGGGTTATTTTCTCAGATGTTAAAGCTCAACAACTGTTTTCACAGGCAGAGGATTTTTCCTCATGACAAGTAAACTGATCAAGTAAATCGACAGCGCACCCCTTTCAAGCCTCTGCTGGCTTATGGCTTTCCAATGCAGGCAACATAAAGAAATGTCACAGAGGGATTTGACCTCTCATTAACTTGATTAAGATGCATCAGTTACTGCGCTGACTCGTGTCCATGGCAACAAGCACCAGCCAGGTATGTATCTTTGAAAACAAAAACAGCAAGTTTCTGAACCATTGCAGGAATTTACATGTGTCTGACCTTAGACGTTCTCTTCAGTCCTGGTTCTGTTTCTTTATTTCTGTCTGGTCTGTCTGCATTTCTGTTGCATTTTGTCCTGTTCTTTTCATCAGTGGTTACCATAGTGACCAGGGCTGGACTCTAGAGGATGAAGCTAAGGTTAGAAAGCGAGGCTTCAAAAAATCCTGTAACATCCCTCTCTCTCTGCTTTTACTCTTCGATGGCCCTTCTTCTTTATTTTGCGCCTCCATACCTCCTCTCTTTTTGTTCTTTTCTCTCTCGCTGTTCCTTGGAATTTGCCATTAGTGTGTTTGTTTCCTGTTTTCCTCCCTTCTATTTCTCTCCACATCTCTTTTCTTAGCAAGACAAGGGTAAGCTGTTCCGGTATGAAATGACCCAACTATATAGGCCATGAGAGTGTCCTTGACTGTCTATGTGTGTAAAACAGAAGAAGCTGGCGTGTGTGTGTGTCCTGCCATCCCATCTATCTAGGCCAGTCTTGATGTGGGTGCTCCATGGACCACTTCCCCACAGACCACACTGTGTGTGTGTGTGTGTGTGAAGGATAGAAAGAGTTAGTGTGTATGCCTGTACAGAGCAGTCCACTTCCCAAAAGACCAGAGTCACTTTCACACTCTGGAGTCATAATGGCTAAAACAGGCTTGTTACAGGACTCCTTCTACAGTAAGTATGTTTGTGTGCATGTGTGTGTGTGTGTGTGTGTGTGTTTCCATTTCCAGAGCTGTGTCTATAGCCAGCTCCAGTAAGAGGTAAAAGGAGAGGGTTTTAAATGGCTGGTTTAACTATTTGCATTATCTTTAGTGTGTGTGTATTTGGGGCTTTGTGGACAGTTGGTCTCCACTTTGGCCCAGACGGAAATATCTCAACAACTGCTGGACGGAATTCCAAGAAATCTGGTACAGAAATTCATGGATCCCAGATGATGTATCCTAATAACTTTGGCGATCCTCTGACTTTTCCGTTCATGCCACCATAAACATCTTTGGTTTTGGGTTAAACATCTTGACAACTATGGATTGCATAACTTTACTGCTTATTTAAGGTCCCTAGAGGATACATTAGTCTGACTGATCCTTTGCATTTTCACGTAGGACCATCATCAAGCTAAATTTCTGATTTCAGTACTTTGGTAAATGGCCAAATACCTGAAAAACAGATCACATTCCCATCATCCTCAGCTGTTAGCGTTTAGTACAGTATATGTGCTGTTGCACATATACTGTGCAAAACATCTTCAGGTCAGCCTTTCTCCTTGCACAAGATTGATTCTGCATGTGTGTGTCTGTGGTTTATACCAAAGTCACCCAGTATGGAAATGAGAGTGAACACTCCATTTCAGCTGACTGGAGGGGAGATAGTGAGCGTGGCAGTGGTTCGAATGTAACTGTGGCTATTCCTCTTTCTCGCTCTCTATCTATCTATCTGCATCCCTCTCCTCTCTTCTTCTTCTCCTCCTCTTTTTTCATCTGCCCCTCTCCACCCTTTACCCTGGCTCATCTCCTCTTCACATCTTTGATTTATATTTCAGATCAATATGTCTGAGAGAGAGAGAGAGGGAGAGAGGAGATGATACGTTTTTTTGGGGATTGGCTTGGCGCCTGTAGTGATGTCATCAGAGCAGAGACGCGACATCGCCTGTCTGTTGTCATGTCAACCAAAAGCGATTCAGCATGCTCATATATATAGAGAGAGATAGAGAGATTAAAGGAGGGCAGGTATGAGGAGAGCATGTGGAAGATGCTGGACTTTAAATATTCATGTATGTTTTCACTCTGCATGTGAAAACACGGACCAGCTTCATGTTGCCATGTTAAACACACACCTCAGCCTGTTTGCTGCTGCAGTTTCCTTCACTGCTCTCGGCAGCGGACAGTGTAAAAGCAGTGTAAAATGCCATAGTTGGTGTTCTGCGTGCATGCGTCTGAGTTGCAGTGTGATAAAGTTGATGATTAACGGCATTACCTCAATGTGGCAGACGGGTTACCATGACGATAACACATTAAACAAACACTATGTTCCGACAGGGACGCAGAGAGAGAGAGAACGGGAGGGAAAGAGGGAAGGAAAGGGGATGTGGGAGAGAGATAGATGAGATGAAAAAGATGGAGAAGAGAGAGGAAGAGGACCAGGATGTTTTTGTGGGAGACTCACTGTGATTGTTGTAATGTCCTGATAGCTTGTTGTCTAATAACAGTGGAGGTCAGGATGCAGCACAGACCTGTGAAGGGTCACGTTAGTCAAATATAATGAATTGCTACCATGTTGGGAAAGAATGACATAACTGCTTTTTCTGTATTTTATGAGAACTGTTTGATGGCCACTCATGTAGTGAATGATTTAATGTTTTTTGGTTTCTGAAAGCTGTTACAAACCCACACAGGCTTTAAAACAATTTCCTCTACCGATTCCTCATCCATCTGATAACCTTCTCTCCTTTCTGTTTTTGTCTGCTCTCCTTTAGTTAGCAGCAATCTTCTTGTATTTGCTTCTTTCCCCTTTTCTCCATTTACTCTTTCCCTTTTTTTCATCTCTTTCCAATCTTCCATCCTGTTGCCTTTCCTCTTCTCTCCTGCTCAAACAGCAACCAACTCCACTGTTTCCTTCTCCCTAGTCTCCGCTAATGAAGCAAAGATCTGCTTGGGGCCATTTTCCTCTCTATCAATATTCTATACCAATTACCAGAGTTGGGATATTAACAGTGACCCAGGGAACCACGTCGCACTCCTCAGCCCTCTTGTTACGTTGCACACACACACACACATACACACACACACACACACACACACACACACACACACACACACACAGTAAATGTGCAAGTACACAAGTGTACCTTGTCCCTCTTATACACACTGACAGATATTTGTGTTCCTGTTTGAATGATGTCGATAGGTCATGCATGTAATTTAGTATAATTTGGGTCTGTGGTTAGATGACGCAGCTGAGAAAATACTCTTGAAACGGTGCTTACTGTCTTCCACTGGGAGACTCTAAGGGACTGGGACAACATTGAAGACAAGGGTCACATAACCTACAAAGTGCTACGCTAACACTAGTAAGGTATTCTGCTGGAGTGCTGACCAGTATTTTATGTACAGAGCTATCATACACTGTTTACCACAGGCTGTAAGTTTGACTCAGTGTTTTTATTAGGTTTCATTTATGTGGTTTTTAATTTTTTTTTTTTTTTTTACATTTTAATGGTACCCTACTTCTTGGTGTGAAAAATGTGATTACATTCATAGCACAGAACAGGGGCATAGTTAAAACAAACAGAGCACAGCACACAGCAGGGTGTTTAAAAAGCCTTACGCTATTTTTCCGTTTGCTGTGACTGACTTCCACTGATTACAGAGCAGAACATGTAGAAGTTCGCTGATGCCTTCAGCTGCTTCTGTCAATCACGTGACTCTTCGTCTTGCATGCCGTTGCAGTCCCTTGAGTCATCTTTCATTAGTGCTGGCAGGAGAGCCGTATGTCAAATTAACCTAAAGAAACAATGAATGCATTTCATCATAATCAATGTTTTCCTCGTGCCAACAAAGGCCCAGTGTCTCAGCAGTGTAATAGATGCTAATTCCACAACATTTAACTTATGCTAATGCTAATTATTTCCAGTGCTAACAGCTCGATGTGACAGCAGGTAGCTGAGTGTTAATGATGCAGGAAGTTATGTCACAGCGCAGTAGGGTTGATCAGAGCACAGATGTTGAAGAACTTAGTAGAATGGCTCTTAAGGTGTTGTGCTGAGGTGGGCTGGGACCTGAAACAGAAAAAAAAATCAATTATACATTACTGAAATGTTAGATCATTGGGGTAATGGTCTTTGATGCCTAAATATGGTTGACTTTCACTGTAGGAGTCAGCCTCATTAAAACAAGCACATAATTTGTGATAAGCTGCAACTAGTGTGGTGCTTTGTGGAGGACCAGGCCATGAAAGGAAGTCCTGTTCACTGCTGGTCAGGAAGCATGTAGCCTACTTACAGTAATATTTGCCAACAGAAAGCTTCCCACGCAGACAGTTACACAGACGAAGAGAATTCAGTTTAGACAAATATTAATTTTCGTGATAAACAGTTCACAGTCCGTAACTGGTTGGAAACCAGCATAAGAAAATGTTAGCATGGTACCTCAGTCAGCTAAAATTAGGCAGATGCCGCAGCTGATGTCGTCCACACATGCAAGCAAAGGTTTGGAAAATTTTTGCAACCATTACTTGAGGAGAGTGACTTACTCAAGCTGCTGGTCAGAGCTACTGTACTAGTTTTTCTGACATATGGAGGACCTGCCAGAAACAAGCACTTGAGGTCCTGACCCACGTTTTAAACACTGCTTTAAATTATTTAAATGGCTCCTGATTTAGACTATAGTTGGCTAAATTTGATGGATGTGCATTCCAGCATTCAGCCAGTGATACAATGACATCCAACTATTAGCCATTGCCGTTAATATGAATCTATTAATGGAGCCAAAAATATTACAGTTGCTTAAATATAGTCTGCATTTTCCAGACTGCATTATATCTGTCATTATATGCTTTTCCTGATAAATATAACTCAGAGATATAACTACAAAAAAGGAATATATTGCTGTATTTTTGTGTGTGTGATTTTTTTAAAATGAGCACAGGGTTTTGGTGTTTGGCCGTTTAGCCAGTCCCACAGTCTGAGCCAGCTGCTTGTTGAGTGCCCGATCTGATAGGCCTGACTGATAGAGGGCGGCTTCCAGTGAATATTTAAAATATAGTCAGATAACCAGTTTGCTCTATTGAGGTAAATGAATCTTTGCATTGTAATCTCTTTATTTCCCTCTTTCTCTCTCCTTCACTCTCTCTCTCTCTCCCTCTCTCTCTCACACACACGTATAAATACCAGAGAGGGAACAACATCTGCGGCATCTGGTCAATCAAAGCTTTGATCTGAGGTCACATCGCAGCCATTTTGGAGAAACGTGACAGTCGTGGTGTTTGTTCTCCAAAAATCAAGCTCAGGAGGAAAACACTGCATGTCTCTTTTTCTTAAGAACAAAGTCAGTGCTCCGTAGCACTAGCACTCACTGCACATACAGTACACACACACAGACTAGACATATATTGTATACATATGTTCAGCCTCTTTTCTTCAACACTCCTTCTGTGTCTTCTTTATGTCACTTTATGAGTCTTCAGCTTTCAATAAGTTGCTGTCGCTCACCGTGTCTCCGTGCTCTTCTGTCTGTGTCTGTCCATCTTCTTTGCTGAAGTCTGTGTGTATATACAAAGTGTGTGTGACTGTACCTCAAAGTCAGGCATCTGGTGGCTATCAGAGTTAATCACCCAAGCTTCCTACAACTGCCCGTGACACACAAGCTCACGCAGACACACTCAATGACACACACAAAGTATTTATTGGAACATGACAGTGCATTAAACAGTGTTGGAAAGCGAATGTGGACAGCACAGTGGTGGCCAAAGTGGCAAGATGAAGAAATGGAGGGCAGCAAGAGGCCACAGTAAAAAGGAGCGAATGAAGGATAAGAGAAGGGAGAAAATGAGGGTGGAAAGGAGGGTAGGAAGGTGGCAGTATGTGTGAAACGGATTATCACACATTTGGGCATTCAAGAATAGAAGAACTCGATAATGACACCGCTATACTGCTTAAATAGATGTGAATGGGAGGTGTGAAATGCCCCGCCAGCTAAATCAGTGCTCGTTTACTGTGCCTGAGGCAGGTGAATGAGTCAGAAGAGAAACACATGAAAACAAACACTTCAGACTGCCCGCAACGGAGTCAGCGTCCTTCTTCTTCAGGTTAATTAATGTCTGACTAAGTGAAAATTTTAGAGCCAATACAGCATGTAACTTCCCATATTCTGATCATGTTGGTGTTGAAAATGTCTGTAAGCAGAGGTCAGAGTCAAAGTCAGCTTTAGCCTCCTAAGAGCTGTACTATAACATCACAGGCGCTGCGATTTGGACAAAGGCTTTTCATGGTCAGGGTTAGCAGTAATTTGCAAGGCTGAGTCAAGGCAGGGCTGTCCTGTCGGGGAGGACAGGTCAGGGCCTGGAAATGATAAATCCACTTATGAAAGTAAGACAGACAGAGGGAGGGAGGAAGACAGGCGGCTCTGCTCTGTTCTTTTCCACTGACACTCTGCTGCCTTCTGTAGTTTCTGAGTCAAGCTACAGCATAGTAATCTTTACGAGTGAGCTGATGGTTGACTGGTGAAAGGTCATACAATGTCTGAGTTGTAATGGTGGCATATAATTGTTCTTTTCCAAATCCTTCTTTTTTCCATTTTAGGGGCTTTGTCCTATGTTTCCTTCTCATTGAATCCTGTTTGTGCTCATTTTGATTTGCAAAGATATAATGTAACTTTGTCTGAGCTGTGGTAAAGGCCAAGCTGTGCCACACAGCTCCATGTAGTGGAGGAGTTGACACAGCTGTACTCCATCTAAACTGTTTACTGTCAAATGGACAAGGTCAGGACACCTGGTAAACACTCATGTATATGTCTGCCCCTCTTTCTGACTCTGTCTGTTTCTTTATGACACTCTGCTTTCATCTCTCCCATCTAGAGCTCCAACCTTCAAATGTCATGTTCTCCATTTCCTTCTCTCATTTTGAGGTTTACGGGGGAAGGTTCACATGCCACACATTTCTAGGGCTCCACTGAGAGCTTTGTCATTTTTATTGCATAGCTTGTATAAAGTGTGTCTACATGTGTCCACATGTGGGCAAGTTTGAGGTCAAAGCAGCCTTGTGAAACATTTTATGGACGTACACACAAAAATGGAATTTCTGAATGCTTACCGTTCAACGAAAAATAGCAGATATTTCATCATGTTAAACCCGCTCGGAACAACACAATCAAAACATTTCATCATGTAACATCAGACGCTGACTTCTGAGCTTCATCGCTCAGCACAGTGACAGGGAAACTCCGTATAATGAATGCCATGTTTCTCCCACTGATCATCGTGTGTGTTGGACTTTGATTTAGTTTTAAAAGCTTCTGTTGTATCAGAAATGAACAGGAAGACGCAGTCAGACATGCTGACATCTGGTGAAAGCTGGTCACACCATTTATTGTCCATGATCTTCTCATCCCTACTCATACACACAAACACAAACACACGCACACAAACATACACACACATGGCTTCCCCCAGTCATCCTGTTCCCTCCTGGGATCCATGTGAGCAGCTGTGTTAGCAGTACAGTTGTAGTAAATCTGAATTTTCTCCTAATTAACCTGCCGGCTCAAATAAATGTAAAAATGAAATAAAAGCATGAGAAAGAAGGAGGAAGTATTAATGTAAGTCAAATACACACAAACAACTAAAGCAAAATAGTAAACTTTTTTATGTTAATTTGTAAATAAAGAAATGTGGTTTTGAATGTAATTTCAGAATGAATGATTTATTAAAACGTGAATTTATTACAATTCATTTAAGACCAGCTACTTCAATTTGATTAACTTTCAGTTCTTGGTCAGAATTTATAATAGGTTTTGGGAATTGAAAGCACTTCACAATAATGCGCACAATATAATTACCCATCTGCACCAAAATATTAAGTTCAGTACATTTGTATATTGTACACGTGCAAAGTGTGTACAGTTGTATTTACAGTACTTTTTCCATTCTTATTCATAATTAGTTGTCAGTTATTATTTTTTTCCTTCCTTTTGTCCACGCTATCAAAGGCTACAGTTGAAGTTGTTACGTGATTGTCCTCTCTGAGCGTGCTCACTCGCCTGGCTTTGATTGGGTGGTGAGAGAAACACCATAGCAACAGCCAGCTGATGGATTAAAGCCCTAATTGGGAAGAGAAAGTCACTGTGATTACACACACACACACACACACACACACACACACACATACACACACACAGTGTCACTTGATTAAAAGGAAGTGGAAGCCAGATGACTTTCTCTTTCTGTGTGACAATGTTCATTCAGCCAAACTGTAGGAGTCAAACATGGAAGCTTCTCTGTTGGCCGCCACTGTGGTATTAACGAGGGATAGATGCAGAGTTTTCCCCATGCCCCTCCATCATCTGTGTTAATCAGCACCGTGTGGAGCCACTCCACATTCATTACTCCTTGATTAATCCATTAATTATGAGAAAATTCTGTTCGATTGTCACTGAACAAGATGAGTGTGCGTGTGTGGATAAGTGAATGTGCTTACTATGTGTATGTGTATGAGTGTGTGCGCTTGGGCTTTCTGGACATGTAATTGTGTGCCTTTAAATGCAGGTTTACATTAAGTGTATATCTATGGAAATGTTGGTAGCCACACACGGTACACTTTCTTGTGGTGTGTGTTTGTGTGTGTTGTGTGTCTCTATGCAGGCACGCACTGAATACATTATTAAGCAAGAGTGGATGTAATTTGTGGTGGGCTGATAGAAAGTGATCATGCAGGCAGACCTAGCCGTGCATTACAAATCACCACAGCTGGCCTGCTCGTTCCTCAAGGTGAAATTCAGCTCTGCGTGGTTTACCTGAAAAGGTGTGAGTGAAGGTGTGTATTCTCTGCTTTCACCTTTGTTTTAGAGCGTCCAGACAACCGAGGAAACACTTAAACCCTTCATTTGAGAGGGCTGTTTGATGGAGCTTACTTGTAAAATTGTTTGGCTTCCTGTTTTCACGCATCTGAGGAATTTAGAATCACACATGTGAAGTAATTCAGTTAGCATGGCTTTTATTTTAGGAAATCTACCAGTAATCTTACCACAACTGGTGTAGGTAATCCAATTCTTTGGTTACACATCCATTTTTGATGGATGTTCAAGTGTTTCTAACAGGTAATATTTGTTGGGTAAATGTCTCCATATCCCTCTGAGAATATTCAGTGGCTCATATTCAGCCCTTCGACTAAGAGTGCTGGCCCCAGTTGCACTCTTTATGCAATCATTCAACCAGCAGAATAATCGCTCTTCCTATTGTGCTGCTTGTCTGAGTCTGGATAGCGGTGGCAGCAGGCAAACGAAAGGAGCCCAGACATCCTCATATCCTTCTCCATAGCCATGTCCTCCAGCTGTTCCTGGGGGATCCTGATGCCTTCCCAGGCCACATAACATATGCAAAACCAGCATGTTCTGGGTCTCCTCCCCGTTGAACCTGGCCTGTATACCTCCTCAGAGGCCTCCAGAAGGGATCAAATATCTGAACTTCCTCAGCTGGAGAGAGAGAAGAGCAGATATTCCACTCCAAGCCTCTTCAGGATGTCAGAGATCCTCACTCTGTCTCCCAAGGGTGAAGCCTGAGGAAACTACTTTTAGCTGCTTGTATCCGCTTTCAGTCACAACACAAAACTCATGACCAAAAGAGAGGGTTGGGATTTCGATCACATGGCAGGTTTTATCATCAGACTCAGCTCCCTCTTCTCGATAGTCGTGACCCCAAGATACTTGGCCTCCTCCGCTTGTGGCACCAACTAGAAGGTGCCAGTCCACCATTTTCTAGGAGAATACCATGGCCTCAGATTTTTATTTTAGCCATTTTACACACAGCTAAGGAGCATTTTTAAAAGCCAGAATACCTACTTTGGAATTAATATGTGACTGCATCTTGTCTTCTGGCTGTGCATTTGTACATGTGCTGACAGTCAGCAACTGGAAACAGGAATGCTAATAAATTCACACACAGTACAGAGTCTGCCGCTGCTGCTCAACTTATTTTGTTTTTCTTTCTGTCCATCTATCTCTTTTCTTTTTCCCCTTTCTTCTTTATCCATGTAATCTTTTGCTTTACTCATCCTCCTCCTCCTTCTCTTTTATCACCCCGTGTTCTCTCACTTCTCCCTCTCACCAAACTCTCTCTCTCTCTCTCTCTCTAGCGGTGGATTATTTTTGGGCTGCCTGGTTAATTTCAGTAAGTCAAGCTCAGTGCCAGGGAAAGTGGAACGCATATAAAGAATCCAAAAGACAAACAGAGACAGCTTCTCGTCTTTTTTCAGCCTCTCAGCAAGACACTGCATTGAATCTTTGTTTCCAGTATGTGTGTGTTTGTGGGTGTGTGTGTGTGTGTTTTGAACATTTTTTGTTTGTAGCTAAATAATGTGATTAAATCCTCCTCTCCTCTACTCTTCTTTTCTCTTGCCTGGTGGATCTGTCCTATACTGTCCACCCAGACAGCTTCAATCCCAGCTAATGTGTCCATCAGCTGCTGTGCAACATGCTAAAGTGTCCTTGAGCGAGACACTGACACCCTGCTTAATCACCGTAATTTACTTTGGACAGGAGCGTCAATTAAACCCCTCAGATGAACTCCAACAATTTTATCGCCTCACCAGAATTGATTCCCCCCCCCCCCCTTTCGCTCGGCAGCACCGAACTTTGGGATGTAAGAAATGTGTGTTAAATAATTCAGCTGGCAGCGGGCCTGATGCTGATGAATATTGGTGATCCAGTCAACAGCTCGAGTTGTCTTTAGAGTCTGAGAGCCAGAGTGGAGAGAGCAGATTATACTGTATTACAGGCAAAGAGGATGATGGCAGCTATTAATTTAATAACAGATAATGGAAAGATGGCATGTGTATGTGTAGCGTGTGAGAACATGAATGCTGTTTGTGTGTATTTATCCTGTGTACATGTGTCCTTTGTATGTCCATGTGCAATGTGTGTGTGTGTGTGCGTGTGTTTATTCCCTGCTGGTTAATGCTAGCCCTGCTTACGGCTGTGTCTCAGCGTGAGTAAGGTTTACTGTGTGCTGCGCTGACCTAGCTGATTACTGACATATTACTGTGAATGTGTGCGTGTTCAGGCGTGTGTGAGTGAGTGACAGCCACAGGTTACACTTTAGATGGCCTCCGTATGAAGGCGGCACATGATCTGCTTAAGGGGACAATACGCTGCAGGACACACACACACACACACAGACACACACAGGTGTTAATATCCTCTCGGGCAGGTCTGACTCACACAATCTACTCTCTCTCTCTTTAACTTGGTGACTCACACAGAGGTAGATTGCCTTTAGATGTCAGCGTAAGATGAATAATTCACCCCAAGGACCCCTCTCTCTCCATCTTTCTCTCCCTCCCTCTTTCACTCTCTCTGCCCCTACTCTCTCACCCAGGCTGGCTCTCTCGTATTTTTCTTCCTCCTTTCTCCTCCTCCCGTAATTAGTCTCTGTGTGTGAGGGAAGTGGCAGCATATGTTGCACTGAATCAGACAGAGAGAGGCAGAGTGAGAGGGAGCTTTAAGAAAGGGAAAATGCCATTCAGTAAGAAAAAAGATGGACAGAGGGAGCAATGTTAGACACAAATTAGACAGAAGTGAGTGATCATATTAGTACAAGGATGAAAAGAATGGAGAGTCACTTTATGAGACGATATTATAGTACAGTACGGTGTGTGTGCAAGGCAGGTGTAAGCATGCTGTCTGTCAGCCAGCAGAGCCTGGTCACCAAGAGAAACAAAAAACAATTCAATCTCCCTGTTTCTTTGGTGCCAAGGTACAGGAAGGGCTAAAGTACAGAATATTAACAACTGAGCCAGCAAGTTACGTTTGGATGGTTGTCAAAGAACACATTTACAGCCATACCTGGGCAGCAGAGCAGCTGGATGCTTTTGGAATTCTTAAGTCACACTTTGTGCTCGAGCCCTTTCTTGCCCCACATGCAGGATTTGTAATCAGATTTAAGCCGTGTTTGGACCGGTATTAGCACAACGTCAAACAACACAGCATCCTCATTCATTTCAATGAGACTATGTCACTGGCACAGCGGAGTTTCACAAACAGAGGGCGATCCAGTATTTTCTAATGTGAATGGTGTAATTCTGCTGTTCTCACGATCATCGATATGATGATGATGAGTGAAATGAGTAAAATGATGTGTCATGGCATTACAAATGACTGTGCAGGACTGTATTTCACTGTCTTACCAGTAACTTAAGCAACATTGTCGGACTGATTTTTTTTTTTTTTTTAGTAGTGCTATTTTTGGTCAAAGCAACATCTTTTGTTACACAGATTGGTTTTATATGTCATGCATTTCGTCTGGTAGCACGCCCATACTTTGGTAACTGGTTCGTGGATTTTCTAAATTCACAACAAGCACCACACCAAATTAGCTCACTGGAATGGCAGGTGATGTGGAGGGCATGGCAGTGGGATGAAATGCAGCTGAGCACAAAGGGATAAACAGAGGATTGGATGAGGATCAATGACACACAAGGAGATGCAGCATCGAGGAATACAGGGAAATGACATTGTTTTGTGGTGTGATCAGCGGATGCACTATGCATATCTGGTGTTAGCAAGTTGACTATGTTAGCAGCTTTGTAGCCTCCTTTCATTGGAAGCCAGTGTGGACATGAGCATGAGCTATATGTTGAAAAATTTTAAAGCTGAATACCCACAGGAAGCAATGATGCTAAACAGCAGTGACATCTTTTATTCCCTCTAACTGACTCCATTTCACATTCCCCAATTTTATACCTTCACAGATCACAAGTATCGTTTTCCTGCTTTTTGATCGGTCTGCTTGTGTATTCAGGATGATCGGCTGTGCTCGTGTTACCATTTTGCGTCCTTAATGCATCAATAAAATGTCAAATATGAAAGAAAAGATGAGATAAAAATATCTGCTTGGATAACTAAAGATGCTATTTCAGTCGGTTTTCATTTCACCTTAGCTTTGAAACTCCTTGAAAAGCCTGCTCTGTCATTTTCTCTTCTTTATTCACTCAAGTATCATCTCAATACGAAAGCCTTTTCTCTTCCTATCAGACCTCGGATACTCAGAGATACGCACTTCACTGCAAATCTGCAACAAATAGGAACACAATGACATGCAGTACAGTGCAGAGTAGGGGGGAAAACACATCTAGAAGAAGGAAAAAAAGAAAAACTGACACAAGTACAGGGGTTCATTGTCGTCATCCTTCCATCCGACTGCTCAGTTTCTCCTCATTCTGTCAGCAAGTTCACCCAGTTCGCCTCCTGCCTGGTGAGGTCACATCCTCCCTGCTGTGACATGACTGGGTGAACAGGTACCATCTTCTCCAACCACCACACACACACACCTACACACATGCATAGACTTTCTCTCCCTCCTCATCCTTTTTTCCGCCAGTGTCCAAAAATACCTTTAAAACCAATTAGTGGAATTAATTTCACTTATAGCAAGTTAATTATTTTGTGATGGATCGAAAAAAGGAGGAGGTGAGGAAGAAAGAGAGGAGAGGAGGACAATGAAAAGAGCAGAGGAACCTGAGAGGAGTCCTCAGGGGAGAGCTAAACTTAGTCTCTCTTTTCAGTCTTTCTGTCTCACTGTCGCTCCTCTGCTTCTGCTTTATCTCATCTGTCTATTTGTCTCTGTTTCTACCTGTCTGTCTCGTCTGTCTCCTGTTCTCTCTATCACTCTGCCTTTACTGGCTGTTGCAGTTTAATTTGGTGAATCACCCTGAAAGGCACAACAAATGATTGATAACTCACAGCAGCAAAACAAGAAGGAGGCTGAGGGTTAGAGGTCAGAGGCCACAGTGGATGTTGTCGTTTCTCTCCGTATGTTGTTACATAATGATGGCGAGCACTCGCGCTGCCTGTTGAATGGTGGATGACAGGATCCCTCCAGAGGTCTTTGATAGTTCTGCTCTGTCCCCATCTGAACCTTCCTTAGAAGCCCTTTGCAGTAATTCCCAAACTTTTTTTTTTTAGCTTTTTTAAGCTCTTCGATCAGCTCACTTCGATCAGCTCACTCTGTCACACTGTCTGTGCTGCATCCACTGCCACTACAGAGGAAAGAAGGATCGCGAATGGAAAAGATATTATGCCATAAAAAAAGACTTATGTGATGATTCAGCCTGGGCTCCTGGATATACAGCAAGCTTTATACTTTCCTCGTTTATGTGCTTTTGTGTTCCAGTGAATCATTGCTATCAGTTTTATTTATTCAGTTCTATAGAGCGGCTCTTATCTCATCAAGTAACTAAAGTTCTCTCTTCTCTTCTCTTCTCTTCTCTTCTCTTCTCTTCTCTTCTCTTCTCTTCTCTTCTCTTCTCTTCTCTTCTCTTCTAACCATTATTATCCACAGTAGTCTGTGGTTTTTCCTGATTTCCCTTCTCTCTCCCTCCCACCCTCGCAGTCTGGGAAAACCTCCAGCTCAAAATGCCACATGGCTTCCCAGTATTCCAAATTATTCCGACTGGAAGTGTCGAATTCCAGTGGAAACACAACTCGGTCATTCCATTACTGCTTTGGTTGAAGACAGCCTCTAGGAAAGGCTTTAGTCTGTGTGTGTGTGTGTGTGTGTGTGTGTGTGTGTGTGTGTGTGTGTGTGTGTGTGCTATCAATTTTCCCATTACTTAAACAGGACAAAACCTTGACAAGAAGAAAGAAAGAAAGAAAGAAAACACACACACACACACACACAAAAGGAGAGTACTATAAACTTTAAACACACACAGGCCTCCATACGAAGTGAAGAAAGCATGTGTGAGATGGCTTAGCTGATGGCACTTCAGTCTAAATGTTTACAATGGACCCTTTGGTTATGAAAGGAGGAATGCAGGAGAGAAAGAAGTCTGTTCGTGGCCAGCTATCTAATAGCTTTATGACTCAGAAGTACTGGCAGTCTTGAGGTACAATTGTTCTCTCTCTCTCCCCTCTGTCTCTCTCTGTGTGTGTGTCTGTGAGTGTGTGTGTGTTTTACAGTCATGAGCGGTAAATGAGAAGTCACTTGTTGTTTATTGAAACATCAAACCTCCGAACCACTTAGCCAGACACACATACACAGCTCATACTGAGAAATTGTGGTTTTCTTCTCTTGTCCCAGAATACCATGAAAATGTGGAGACACAGACACAGACACACACACACGCATGCACGCACACAAACCACACACACCACACACACCACACACACACACACATACCTTCGGGCAGGGGGTATTTTGCCTTGGCCCTCAACTCTGTGTGTGTTGAAAGTTCTCCAGAGAGACTCTTTTCATACCAAGATGATCTGCTCACTATGTGATTGCACAAGCCTGCACACACCGTCCTAGAAACAGGCAAAGACCCTCTGCAATATATGTGTTTGTGTGGTTATGTGTTTAGGAGTGTCATACTGCAAAAAAGTGAGTAATCATTTACCGCCCTTGGTATTCTGTGTGCGCGTACATTTTTTTCTTTAAAATCATTTGGATATTCTTGGTGTTTATAGTTCAATAAAGCTCTTACAGAAAACAGCATCTAAAATGAGGAGTAGTAAAGACACTAGAGCACCTTGAATGGTACATTTAATTCATTATGATGTGTTGTTATTCTCTTTATTGGCCTGAGTGAGTTGTATTACAGTGTTTTGTTTTTAGGCACCATTACATCATTTTGCATGAAGATTTTTGAACAAACACAGTTTTGAGCATGTGTGCTGATCTCTTTCTTTTAAAACTGCTAAATAAGATGTTTAAAATGACATCACCTTTCATGTATTTCGATGTTGTGTGTGTGTGTGTGTGTGTGTGTGTGTGTGTGTGTGTGTGTGTGTGTGTGTGCGTGCGTGCGCGTGTGTGTGTGTGTGTGCGAGAGAGAGAGAAAAAAAGAGAAAAAAAACT
>JBBMJY010000015.1:7280070-7329969 GCA_037833715.1 Toxotes lorentzi | reverse complement strand
TCGAGGAAAAAAAAAAGGGGGTGCTGGGGGGGCGTGGGGGGGGGGCATACATAGGCGAGGGGGGTGTCGTGGATACACACACACACACACACACACACACACACACACACACACACACACACAAATACACACAGGATCGTGAATACTAAGACACACTCACGCACACACACACACTACACACAAATATTTAGTCATACGCTTGAACACATACGTAAACACACATTCATACACACTCCAGTACACCAGTCATCCATTAGTCTTATACTGATTCAGTGAGACATGCATGTTGGTTCAGCAGCTTGTCCTTAATGAGCCAAAATGGCCGCTGCCGCGCCGCAGTTTCCAGGCCAGAGCAGGGAACGGCCCCAGGGGCAGAGAAACTGGGCGAGAGGAAAGATCAGAGGGGCTGGATTTAAATGGAGCTCATTAGCTCATGGTAGCCGTTAGAGGTCCCTGCACACAGAGGAGACACACATGCACACTGAGGCATGCACCCAAACATACATGAATTTTGTGCATACAGTATGGGCGCATGCAGGCTCACGAGTGCTTCTCAGTTATTTTTCACAAGAGACAAAGTAGAGAGACTTGCAAGTGAAGGATGAAGAGGGAGTCAAAGGAACAGGGAGACATAGAAAAAGGGTTAGTGAGGTTTGGTTGGATGGGATGACTGGCAAGGTAGCAAACAGTGCAGATGGCAGAGAGACTCGTGTGTGTGTGTGTGTGTGTGTGTGTGTGTGTGTGTGTGTGTGTGTGATTTTTGCCAGTCGTACCCCCTTCCCTGCCTTCCCTGCTTGTCCACCCACTCAACATATGTCCTCCTCTCCTCTCCTGTCTTTCCTCCCCTCCTCTCCCCATCCCTAATCCTTCTGATCATCATATATTTTGTTGTGTCATTTTTACCAGCTATCTGTGTGAATATAAATGTGGGTGGTACGCGTGTTTGTGTCGCAGAGAGTGCCCTTTGTGCTCCACTTCAGCGCTTTCTGATGTATTTATATCCGTAAACACACACATACACACACTGTGCCTTTTTCACTCTGCAGCCAAACTCTCATCAAAGGGGTGTTTGATTTCTTCTTCAGTTGCAGGCCCCACATGTCCCAGTAGGGTGGGGGTATAAAGAGCAGGGAGGGGCTGAGGCATAAACCCAACACCCACTAAGCGTCAGAACTATAAATCTGAAAAAAAAAAAAACTATTAGATGCTTTGTATTTGCCTGTCAAATGTTTTTCTAATCTTTGTCGAGGAATTTCACATGGGATTTGTCATGTGTCTACTTTGTCAGGATTTGTGGAAATACACGTTGATCACTGGTGAAATGCAGCTAATACAGAATAAAATACTTATGATCTTTAAAAAGCCTGAAATTTTTTTCTTCACTCTATTTGTTACATTTTACTAATATGAAGAGCCAGTTTAGATTTTGACTGACTGAAGATGGTGATGACAAAAGGGAAAAATGAAGAGTTCTACATTTTTCACAACTTAAAAAGGAACTTATAAATGTACTTTATATACACAGAGCTTTTTTGGCTCTTATACATGTAAATACTTGTCATTTGTATTAACACTATTTAGGGCTTTTTAGCAGCCACTCAGAGTAACAATTTCCCATGTAAGAGAGTGTGTTTTAGTGTCTGTCTATTCTGTGTCGAGCTGTCTAACTGTTTTGGAGGAAGTGGTGTTTGTGATACTGTAGGTTTGCGGATGATCCCACTATTTAAGCTGTTTGAAACTTTTTTACAGTTTAACAAACAGCAAGTGTAGTCACACACATCTGGCCACACATCTCAACCATCTGAAAACAAGATCTCGATTTGAGCAACCTCGTCATATGAACAACCAAGGCAAACAGTAAGAAGAGAGTAACCTCCAGATAACCAGGAGCCAGAGCATGAAATGCTAGGAGAAGTAGAAATCTGTTGGTTATGGTGAGGCATCCTGTTAGACCAGGCACAATGACACGTACCATATAGTGACACCTGCTGAATGAAGAGATCTGGTTAGGAGTGCTGCTGTTGTCTATTTGATCACCGGTATTTCAAATGTATGAACTGTATGTATCAGCTTTAGAAATACCCACCATCAACCTGTGAGCTACCTGTTCTTTTAAAAATGTTTCAGATTTTTATTATTATATTGCTCCCTGTCTGTTGCACAAACCTAAATTAAAAAGGTGCTTAGTTCCTACCTCTGTTCCCATGGCCCCACATCTCCTGATGGGGGATGTGCAGGGTGGGTAGGACCTGAGTCATAAAGCTAACGCTCCCTCTGAGACTGAGGCAATGCCAGACTGTCGAGCTAAACTATGAGAGTACATTCATTAGCGTTTTATTGCTTTGTAGTCTCGTCAATTAATCACAGGCGTGCGCACAGACGTGTACACACTTTTTATGGTTCTGAACAAAAAAAAAAAAAAAAATACTTGGAGGATTGTACGGCACAGAGACATGTATTGTGTGTTGTCTTTGCTTTGAAACACACAAAGACATTACAATGTATGTGCTTCACTTGATGGCTCCCTTGTGCATTGTATACAAACCACAACTTCTCTCTAGGTCCATATATCTGCTCCTCAGAGATTACACACATACACACACACACTAACATATAATGTATTTGTACCTCCTGTGAGGACACTTATTGACTCAACAGTAAAATGGCGTCACCTCGGCTCCCCTCTCCTCTGTGGTGATGAAGGTTTTATGGAAGGAATCTTAATAGTGGTTAATTGTAGTTTCATTTATAGTTTCAGGGCCATCTGTATTTGTGGCGGATCTGCTGATAACGACAAGTGTTCCAAGAGGAATCTTCCGATCCAGCCCTGTTTTTAAAACCACAAAAAGGGCTGGATACAAATAAATAAATTGGCCTGTTTTGCCCTTGTTTCTTGTTCTTGTTCTGGATGCTCAGTCTTCTTCATCCCTCAGAATAAGGGGCTGTTTCTCAGACAAGGCTTATTTTAATCAGGTATTAAATGATAGAATTTGTCAACACAAACACAAGTGAAAAAAGACTTTAACAGGAGGTCCTTGTGTTTGCTTCGAAGCACTGAACCAGTTAGGAAACAGGTGCCAAAAAGATGCTCTTAGATGAAATGTGGTTTGTAGAAAAATCCAAATTTAAATGACACTCAGCAGATGTAGAAATATAATAGAAAATATAGAAAAAGCTGACTTTGTAACACTTATACGCACTAAGTCAGATCACTGCAGTAACAATACAAGATACAAAGTGTATGAAACAGAACAGGCAGCAGACTATACTGTAACTTCATATTCAGTACATTCAGTCTCTCTCTCTCTGTATTCATGCGGAACTGCTGTGATAGTGCAGAGGTAAAGTGACAGCACCAGCACATCATGAGGCGGCCACACTGAGCATCATGGATCATGAACATGACTCCTGAGACCAAAAACCCATAAGCTCTAACACAGTATAATGAGTGGGGCTTTTATAAATCTCCCTACATAACAAACCGTAATTTGCATGATGTTGTGAGAGGATAGCCTGCGAGCTAACAGCTAATCATGTGGCCCTGTATCAGTCTTGACTTGAGCATATTTGGAGAATCAGGCACGAGTGAAGGCGTGATAAAATGTGGGTTATTTTTAAACGGGAGCGTGAAACATGCGAGGAGAATGCACTACAAGGAATTTTGTTATTTTCGATTTTCTGCATATTCACCTCAGAGTTGGTTTGATTAAAGTTGCTTAGCTAAAGGCCAAAGATTTAACACTGCTGATCAGATGAACTTATGACAAGCGGTGACTGTTGTTAGATGGTGTCGTGTGAAAGTATGCACTGTTGTACTGTTACTTAGCAAGGCCATGGTGGGGGTTCAGGTCTTATAGTATAGTACTGTAGCTAAGGCCATGGTAATGCTTTTTGAAGCCAGCTTTATTTGTTAATATTATTAGTGCTTTATTGATGGTATAGTATCAGTGACTCAGTAATTCTCAGGTCCTTTCTTTTTGACATCTTCCTGTGAGGCATTTAGTGAAATTTGAGAGCTTAGTGATTTTTCAAAGATTAAACAACAAAAAGCTAAACATTCTTTTTCAAAACTGTGGTCATGAGCAAACTGTGTAACAGAAACAGAAAAAAAAGAATTATCCAGTTCAGTGAAAATGTCTTTAAATATTTTACTACCTAAAAGATTTCTTTAGTTCTGTTGCTTGATGATTTTATTTGAAATTTTGATTGAAATTCACACGTATGTAATCATGTTGACTTGATGACTCAAACATGTTTTGCATATTGTGTCAATACAGTATATTTCTAATACAGTAACTGCACATAGTTAACTGCTAATTGTTTCCCCCATTTATTTCATGAAAGTATCACACTTCTCGTGCAATTTGTTGATGGTACCAGTTGTGAGGCTGTGAGGATTTGTGCTGAGCAGCTTTGTACAGTGTGGATTTGTTAGTAGAACATACAAAGTCATTAAAATGACAAACCATCCTGCTGTAGGGTTTTTTTTCTCACAAAGCCTAATGTCTAAATTTGCATTTCATTTACAAATAGCTTATATATTATTAGGTTGTGGTTGATATTATTAATTCTGTGTTGAGAGTTATTTATTAATGGTGTTACATTAAACAAGTGGCTGTGTTTTTAGGCTTAGGCTCCTCCAGTGGGGCCTGTTAAAGTTCAGGAGCCGACAGTCTAGTCTCTAACAGTCAGAGGGAGCCTGCCAGAGGGACTCTAACCTTCTGAGCGTCCCAAACCTGCTCAACAAAAACATTCACGCATGTTGTTTGTATATGTTTGTAATACTGTGGAAAAAATATCAGATTCGACTGTAAGTAGAAAATTAAAAATAGCAGACTGAATGTGATGCTGTGAAATATTAATTTGTTGCCCCTAAGATAAACACAAAATATTGATTTTTGACTTGTTTTGGCCTTGCTAACAAAAAGCAAAGTTTCCCATAGGAGTCTGTTGAAATTAAAAATACCCTGGTTTTGTGTATCAGAGTACAGTAATGTTTGAATTCCCTTTTTTCCCCAAATAAATATAAATCTCCCTCTGAAACTTCCATTTTGCCATCTGTCAACAGTTAAGGCAGCCAAATATAAATGAAAGATACAAAGTCAATATGTCTAACATCATGACAGGCTGACAAAAATACGTGTTACACGTTCAGCTGTGCTTCCCAGCAACAGCTACTGTGAGTGTGTTATGTCTGTGTTCTCCAGAAGCATGTATTTGAGTTATGTAAACAGGCTATAGTATGTCTGCTGTTTATTTTTGGCATAGAGAGCAGAGCAGAACTATTATTTCAGCCAGGATCAAAAGAACAAGAACAGCACATCAACAGCAAAGGAAATCTTTTCTTATAACGGAAATCGATAAAAGCTGTGTTCAGACTTTACAAATTGTTTTGTTATCATCTTGGGACTGCTTCACTCTCAAGACACATTTCTCTCTGAAATTACATGAGACTGATGATGGTGAACAATATTAGTACAGACAATTTTTTATTTTGTTAGTGACCCTAGGTTAAGTCTGTTTCCCCTTCTCAGTTTTAAGTACAACTTTTTCATCAATGCTCTGCTTCACATTAATACAGCTCCACACACTCCCCACCTTGGCAGCTGCCCAGTTTAACCACAGTCTCCTACTGCTGGCTGCTGGATTATCCCAGTGGACCTAATGAGAGTTACATTCCTTGCTCAAGGGCATTAGGGTAGTGTCAGTCAATCACTTTCTCCATGCAGATTTTCCTCGTCTGTTATAGCATTTTGAAAGTGTGACAAGCCCTGACCTTTACATCTCCGATTTAACTTCTTGGTGACCCTGTAGCAGCAACGTGCTTTCTTTGTGGCTGTAGTCTTTTTTAAAAGTGTGATGCTGGTGGGTCCTGCTGGCACACTTGGCAAAGAGTTTAATAGCCAACAGAGCAGAGACACAACCTTGAAAGTGAGATGTTTTTGTCAAATTTTGATTTTTGTCTGCTATTTTAAAAATAATGTCACAGTGCACTTGCTTGTTTTCCTGTTTCTTTTGAAATAAAGAAACAAGCAGGCAGCTTGTTGATAGGAATGGAAACAGGGTCCCGCAGACAGACAGTGCATAGTTCCAACAGATGGGTGGAGCCGTCACTAAACTGTGAGAAAAACACAAAATTTGCTTTGTATGAAGTGTAACAGTAGGGATTTTAGACATGATTCATCTGTGTATTAGAATGGACAAAGTGACTTCTGACTGAAAACACACTTGCGGTGTGCATTCACACTACACACAGGCTACACACACAGTCCACAGTCACACCTACGGTATATTCAAAGGATCCTTTGCTTTTAAATAGCATTTTTGTTTCTTATGTGGACATTAGATGAGCTCAACTATTAGTACAAAGTCAGTTATAATAGGCCACTGCTGGCTATGCTTAGCCAAGTGCCCTTTCCATGGTAACCCACCCTCTGTGAAGGTTTATTTAAAGTGCACTGGAGCATGTTCATTTCAGCAAAAATTTAGAGGAAAAGTTGCTCTATGTTGTTCCATATTTTACGTTCAAACAATGTGTTTACAGGATGACTTCAGGACACAAGCAATTGAGCGTGCAAGTGATGCTTTGGTTTGCTGCCAAAACTGCAGAGTTAAGCAGCCAAAGCAGACATCCATCAGTGTTTAGATTCTGCCTGGTGATATTTTCAAAGTCTGGCAGTAGAATCGATGTAAATGCAACAATGCAGTAATCAAACCAGAAGTAAAAATAAATTAAATGTGGCAATATTTTTTGCTTAAAGGTCACTTTTGTCTTATGATTTCTTGTGGAGAGGGCAATGGAGACACAGACCGAAAGACGTTTGACTGGATAATGCATCCACATGTAAATGCTACAGTAATATGTGGAGGCACATGTGTTGTTGTGTAGCAGCAATGTGAAAAATAACGTGAAAACCTGATACATACAGGAAGTACCCCAGTGTATAATGTAATTATATGTTGATGCATAATGTACTCAGTACAATAGACCACGTATGTGCCCGGTTTACTTGTTTGCACTTGTGTTACTTATGCTCATAGTCTCATGGTATCAAGAAAACTGAGAATCGTAAAAAGTGTTTGCTGCCAACTGATTGTCTTTATTGTCTGCACCTTATTGTCTTGTCCTTGTCTCTCAGAGACCTACACAATTTATATTAGGCTAAAACGTTCCACATTCAGTATTCCAGACACTGGTTGATTCTGTACCGTACAGGTGGTCATGTGTGGCTCAGCTGGTTCTGCATCATAATGACCTTGCCAAGGTTCAGAGGGGCTACATGCACAGAAAATGTATGCAATTACTTTGCCACAAGGCACTTTGAATGAAAGCATTGTCTGATACATATACTATACATTATAGGAGAGCATTGTGCCCTTTTACTGATGTCAAGGGCAGATGTGGAGAAGGAGAGTGAGAAGGACAAGCAGTCAGGGACAGGAGATGTAGGAGAAAGTGAATGTGGCAAAATTAAAGAAAATGAAACAATAAACATGGATTTACGAACAATGCATGTCCCTTTTTGACCCATCACCATCAAATACTGTATGTCAACTAATCTAAATTAGTATTTAAAAAAGCAAAACCGTGGCCAGATCTATCATTTTCCTAAAGTATTTGGCTTTTGATTTACCTGTTTCACAGTCTCCACAGCTCACAGTGCCCTCATGATGCAGAAACAGAAGCTCTTCATATTGTTTCAGTGGCAGCCAAATGGCTAATGTGTGCAATGCAAAGACAGAGAACCCAATAGAGATCACGAATGTTGGATGTAAGGAACGGCGCGCAGAGAGAGACAGGTAGAGAGACAGTTCGTAACTGGGTTACTCTGGCCTCACATCTCTCCACTGCAGATGAATATTAATAAGTAGTTATTAATATCTGCTGCCTGCACTGTGTGTGTGAATATGTGTGTATGCGAGGTCGGCATGGAGGCGCAGTGTGAACAAGCCTTCCTCCTCCTCTTGCTTCTCCTCCTTCTCCTCCTCCTCTTCCACACAACCTGTATCTCCATCACTTTTTGCTCTTCTTTCCTCCTCCTCCTTCCTCCTCATGCTCACTCTGACTTTTCTCTTTTTCGTAAGTTCTTTGTTTTCTCTTCTTCTTTCCTATCTGTCTATCTCACTCACCTCACCCCCGCATTCCTTCTTCCTGTCTATCACAGCTCCTTATGTTTCAGGGAGGGATCCTGATGCCTTTGCTGGCATTGGTTTTGTCGTATATCAAAGCAGAGTGACTTCATTTTCAGCTGTTTGTCAGCTATTTGAACATTAGAATTATCTAAAGAAGACAATGTATCAGTCATTTTTTTGTGCAATAAAGTGAAGTGTAATTGTCAAATTCTATTATCCAGTAACAGCAATGGCATCCCGCTCTGTTATACTAAGCTGCTTCTGCTAAGAACTGACTGTGAAATCAGTATTGCTGCAGATGCAAAATATCCTCCCTCTTTCCCATGGCACTTAGCAGTCAGATCCAGCCAATCAGAATTGTGCACATGCTTATTCATGTATCAAAAAAGTCCAATCACAACTTGCTTACTCGACAGCAGTGAAGAAGCAACACCTGTTGCCTGAAAATTACATAAACGCATTTGTACAAACAATGTGTGAAAATGAGTTGTAGTTTTATGTAGTTGTAGTTTCATGATGAGAGATAATGAGTCCAGAAAAGTTATTGCACCTCTGTAAGAAACACAACAGCACATAAACCTCGTAAAACTTTTATTTTTACGCCTGAGTTTTTGTTTGGATTAAACAAATGCAATGTAATGTGTTAAATGCTGAGCTTTAAAGGAACTGGTAGGCAGATTTGGTTACCTTTGGACAGAACCAGGCCAGCTGTTTTCTCCCACTAACCAAGTTATCTGCCTTCTGCCAGCACCTCCACATTTATCATTCAGATATGAGAGTGGTATCATTCTTCTCATCTAACTCTTGGCAAGAAAGCAAATAAGTGTATTTACTAAAATGTCAAATTTTAAGGTTAGCGTAGCGGTAAAATTATGAAAAAGTCAACAATGGCTTGAAGCACGAGACATGAGTGCCTCTTCAAATTAAATCAAATTTCAAAATCAAACCTCAAAACCAGAGTTTGATCTCGATAGTATTTTTGGTTTGGTTCAAGTATTGTATTTTCTCTTGGCAAGAAAAATCATCTGGAGAGAAATTAACACTTTGCCCTGTCATGAAAAACATTAGACACTGTTGGATTTGGCTCAGACTATTCAACTAGCCAGCCAAAGGGCTGATTTGACTCGACTTCCAAAGTATTAAACAGCTTAAAACCATGCAGTCTTATCTTTAGCTCAAAGTTAGCCCTCTGAGGATTTACTATAATATGTCATTGTTATAACAATTGTCATTTGAACAGGGCTACATGACAATTAACTATATTTCATAGTCCCTGTGAGCTGTCTTGATTAATTTCCTGAAGTTCCAACATTTTTCTGAATAACTGACTTTTTTAAAAATGGTGAATCACACTGTGTAAAAATCCAGGAACAAACGGCATGAGCTGCAAATCAAAAACACAAAACATGTAACTACAGAAGGCAATAAAAATGCAAGCATTTGAACTCTAGTTACACCATTTGATTTTGTGTGGGGGTACATTTGATTAGTCCCACTTAACCAACCACCTTATTTATTATTTGCTTGACAGAAAGTTACAAATTTGTACATATGAGTCCTGTTTTTTTACCCTATGCTTTAAAGCACTGCAGTCTATCCTCTCTGGCCTCCTGGGAGCAGAAAGACACCAACCAATCAGTGCCTTAGAACCATGACTGACAGCTTGAGAAGCTTGGTTCCGTTGTAATAAACTAGAAAGTTCAGAAGACAGTGCACAATGTGCTGTTGAATTCATACATACGTATTCCCTTGCTATATTTCTGTCATGTCTATCTCATGTGTTGAAGAGTGTGCACATACACATGTACACACTTTCTCATTTCCCCTTCACTTCACTTTCCACTTCAGATGGTATGTTACAGTTTAATGAATAAATCCATATACGATAGGGTTTTCATCAGCAAGGCGGTTATTGCAAAAAAAAAAAAAAGAATGTTGAGCACCACAAGCACCTGTAGATACGTTGATGTTAAAAGTAAATATGCCCAGCTGTGACATCTTTTTGTTGACAGGGCAAAATGGGACCAACAACCTCAACTGTAACAGGCAGAGTTCACTGCTCCATAGTATTCAGATAAATGAGAAGCACTTTATTTCCAATGTACAGAAAATGAGCATGAATTCCCCTGGACAATAGGCCGTATGTTTGTCCATTAACAGTAAATACTCTGTACAGTGTGATAAGTTTTCCATCTGTTTGGTCGTCAGGTTTGTTTAGCCAGAATCTTTAGTCCGATCATGTGACTTGTGTTTTCCTTGCAAACTGCACACACGTTGTACTCATGCGGTGTGGGTTTTATGTGTGTATGCACACTTCTGTGTGAGCACATGCTGTAATCATCAGTTTGCGGGGTCATAGATCAAGGGGGGCAGGTGTGTATGAGTGTGTGTGTGTGTGTCTTGTTTTTCAACGGGAGCAGGTGTATATGTACGCTTGTATGTGAGCTCGTATGTCTGTGCATGTGTGTGCATCAAGGGGAGCAGGTGTGTCTGTGTGGTGTGCTCACTCGACCAGATAATGGGCACATATGGATGGAGTGAGAGAGAGAAAAATGAGACTCACACACACACACACACACACACACACAAAGGACATGTAGCCTACGAAATTCATGCACACGTATACAACTGACACAGAAGCACTCAATTTCCCTTTGGGTTTGTGAATATACTATACGCATGTGTGTGTGTGTGTGTGTGTGTGTGTGAGAGTGTGAGTATGAGTGAGTGGATGACACATAAATTGGATAAAAATAGTATTAAGCTTACAACCGGTATTTATGATGACAGTGATAATGACGGTTAAGCATGATGGGATGTCATCCAAGCCCTGAAAAACATCGAAGCAGTTGCAATCACAGTTTTTATGCCAAAAATAAGGCTTCACCTCCATTATGCTGTTTTATGTTAAAAATCAGAGTCTAAAAATGGTTGTGAAAGGCAGTGAGGAAGCAACGGTCTTGTGGATCAGATTGGCGATGGACTAGCAGCTCTTTTCAGTTATATAGATGGTTGAGAGCAGGAGAGAGAGAGAATAATTGTCAGCTATTTGAAAATGACAGAGAGCGAAGTGATGGGAGAAAGAGTGAGAAGCAGCGAAGCAAGAGAGATAGAGAAAAATGGGGAGATGAGGAGGAGTAGATTGATGGAGAAAAGGAGGGAGGGTGCGCCATTGAAAATGAACTTGTCCGCTGCTGGAGAGCCAATGGAGGGAGTGACAGCTATATAGATTAGGGAGAAAAGAGGGAGAAGAAGGAAGGGAGGTGGTGTTAGGGCGAGGGAGGGTGACTGTTAATAGGTATGTAAGGATGAAGAGGAGATGGATGTAGGTGGGAGAGAGAGGAGGAGATTGAAAGGAGGAGGGGAGATGAGATGGATGAAGGATTTGGCAATGATGAGGATGAGGGAGAGAGAAATAGGGGGATAGAGGAGATGCAGAACTTGCAAGGAGGAGGAGGAAAAAGAGGTACAGTAGCAAAAGGAGGTCATCTTTCAAAAGAAATGATAATTCAGCTGGGATGGCAGATGACTGGACTGTTGTGTGTATGTGTGTGAGTGTGTGTCTTTTGGGATCTAAATGTGCTGGAAAAAGACCATTGGTCAGGCCCAATTTTCTGGACCTCAGTGAGGCTGTTAATAAGATTTCAATTTTTTTTTTTTTTTTTTGGACTGAGAATTAGAGCTGCTGTAAGGTGTGTTTGTGTGTGTCTCTCCCATTAATTAGTGTCTGATCAGGTGTCATCATCAGTTAATTGACTGATAATTACATCATCACTGTCCACCCAAATAGATCTCTGCTGGAATGAGCAGAGGAGAAGGAAAAGCAGATGGGGGGAGAGAGAGCGAGAGATGAGACAGACATGAATGATGGCAAAGAGAAAAGGAGGAAGGGCACACAGAGGAGATGACATGAGAGACTAATTTAGGGTGGGATAATATGATTGGTCCTGATCTTTGTCTGTTATCTCACTGAGCCAATTAAAGGAGCAGGGTCACTTCAGACTTTGGAAGTCAGAATGAGTTTTCGAAGCAATAATTCGTGCTGGACCTGTATTTTGTTGGCAAGTAATATTAGATCAGTTTGTAGAATACCATTGTGTGTGTGCATGTGCGTGTGTAGCAATGACATTTTACGGCAGAGTGCTTAGAGCTGCAGCGATAGCATCTCTCTCCAGTCTTTATCATTAAGCAGATAACGGCTCCACTGACTTGAGTTTGTATCACAGCTCATTACAGTCTGCAGCTCAGTTCACACTGAAGTTCGGCTCAGTTAGGTTCATTTCGAGTTCAGTTACAGTGAATGCTGACTGTCTCCACAGAGTGTGAACTGAGGTACAAAGTCTCATAAAACATTTCGCTCCATCCCTATGCTTCACTGTTACATTTACTGTTTTATGCTTGCACCAACATGAATATATGTTTATGTTTTAGCATATACCAACAGTACTTTTACAATCATTAACTGCAGTGTGACTAGTTAGGCCATTTACTGCAGTGCTTTAAGAACAATGATGTATATTTGTGGTAATACTGCATTTTACTGTTAGACCTTTATGTTTAATGTAGCACTAATAACATGATTGAAGCAGAGCTCCAACCCTTGACTGTGGTACTTGAACAGCTACTGATTGACTTAAGTACTGTGGAGACCTTTGTCTGTATTAAAATCACTGACTGAATTGATGGTAATATTAAGAGGGAATTAATATTAAATATTTTCACCCGTAAAGTCACATGATGGACAGATAAATTATTGGATTAAGTATGGATGTTAAAGTACCCCAGCCCTCCACTCATCTCCCTGTTTTTGTTTGAAGCCCTCCTCTTTTCCTCGTCTGTTTTTGTTTCTCCCTCCTTTATCCCCTCTGTTGGTCTCTCCATCCTCTCACCATCCCTTCCCCTCCTCATGTATCCACCTCCCTCACTTCCTCCCTCCCTCCTGCATCCCCTTCTTCTTCATCCTCTTTCCTTTTCTTCCTCTATCCCTTCATCCTTCCCTTCTCCTCCCTCTCGCCTTCAGTCAGAATCATATTTCCACAGGTTTTTCCCCCTGCAGAATAAAGAGCTGCTAATGGAATTATGGTCACTCTCTTCAGTACACAGTCCTTCATACGACACACACACTCACACACAAACACACACACGATATGACTGTGCATATGCATGTGACAGGACAGACACACTGAGAGACACGGTCAGACAGACAGATTAGTGAGCTCAGTGTTATTAAAGTTTTACTCTCCTCTAATCCTCACACACTCACTCATGCAGCGCACACACACACACACACACACAGACACTCTCAGTGGGATACACCCTGTGAGAGGGGCAGGCAGTGTGAGATAAACTGATCATGCAGCAGTACAATATGCTGAAAGTGATGTGTGCGTGTTTGTGTAAGTGTATGTTTGTGAGAGATAGTGAGCAAAATAGAGAGATGATGATGTGCAACAGCCGTCAGGAAGCAGATACTAACTCACACTGGAGTCAACGGTGAGAGCGAATGAGGAAGATATTTTCCAGTATGGAAAGTCACGTGGGACAGCACTATATGCGGAGCATGAATCTGTGTCTGTTTTCAGGCTTAAATGTACGATAAAAGTAAAAAAATGCTGTTGACTTCTAGGTTTTCTGCTTTTAAAACCTCTAAAATCAGCCCCAGAGTTTTGAGAAAATGAGGAAAATGTAGTTCCAGCCAAGCAACGAGATGAAAGATATGCTCCAAATTGAAACCACAGTGGTATTTCCCATAAGGCACAGCTGCATCTGATACCAAGTGACTTCACTGCTGGTGAATGTACAGAACACCTCCTTGGGCATTATCACTCTATTCAAAGCACACTGCTCCTAAATATTTGCAGACACGTCTTGTGTTCTTGTTTAGTTGGTGCGTTTGTTTTAGGATTACCTTTAGGGCATTCCAGTTTTATTTTAGCAGTAATAAAAATAATACAATTTATTTATATAGCACTTATCCAGACAAATATTACAAGAGGCTTCACATAAAACAGGAAAAAACAAATTACAGGGCTAAAACCAAGAAACCACAAGATCAATAAAACAAACCATAACATAAAATTCTGAAATAATGAGTGTATTATCCATTATTAAGAATCAGGTATAAAGCTAAAAATAAATTTAATGAAAGGTCATTTAATGAAAATGTGCAGGTCAATGATAAAAGGCTCAGTTCCCTCTGTTTTACCTTGTCTCATGATCAGCACACAGGCTTCTGTGAATTTACTTTTACTGTTGTGTAGTTGAAGTAATGCACATTTTAAATGAATAATTAATAAAGGGTAACTCATTATACTTGGAAATGGTTATTTTCAGCACCTAGGGATAGTTTCTTTGACCAACCAAATTGTGTGGCAACTACACCTGCTCATAAATATATCTTATCTTATATCTTACAGTAAGCAGCAAGCAGTGTAAGAGAGGGGAGGTCAGAGGACAGGTGTGCTGTGTAACACACACACACATTGTGAGCCATGTGGTTGCTGAGCAAGTGTGTTTCTGACTTAAATCACACAAGACTTTAAAATATATTAGTTTGGGGGTGACACATGTCGCAGTATGAACACCTTCATGTGACTATAAACACACATGTGAATACAGAGGCTTCCTCCTTGTATGTATATGTGTGTGCGATATAGGATCTGATGTAATGTTCCCTCAGGCCATCATGCATTGTGAGTTCATGTGCAGAAACTTAAGGCTCTGAAGTGAGAGCAATGGGATTCCAGCGGATATTGTAACCGCCCTATAATCGTACTAAGCATACGGAATAAGTCTCCTCTGCACATCTCTTTCTCACCCTGTCGTCTTTTGCTCTCTCTCTTTCTGTTTCCTTATCTGTGTTGTAACACACGTTGGATTAACCCTACAGGAGCTCTTAAAGTTCCATAATTTTTTTTCCCCCCCTAAAGTAGCTTTGCGCTTTATGGGATTTGTGAACCTGACATTGGGAATTACCTTTAGTCAGATGTGATTTCATTTGAAATCAGCATTTTGACATGCTGCTCAAAGCGCTGATAGTATTACTGTATGCACATGGCTGTCACTGCCAAGATGGAGGTTTCTGTGTCCACTGGGGGCTACCTTAACTAAAAAATGTTTTGACTCAAATAATTGTGCCTTTTAGCAAAAGTGTCTATAAGAAAAGTTAAATGATTTTTTATGTTGAAATTGTTTTATATCATCAGTACCTGAGACTTAGTTTCAGATATATATTGTAGTTTCCCTGAGGCAGTGTCCTTGCTCTCCATTATCAGGCACATCTTAAATTTCATATGTGCTTGCATGATTATCTTGTCTTATTGACACAGAGTACCACAAGTGTGCATTGTCTTAAATCAGAAAATGGTAGGCCACATCACTTCACAGTGTGTGTAATCTAATGCAGGGTGAGAGCATTTGTGGAATCCCTGCTGAGATGTCAGAGGGAAAGAGGGGCTGAGGGGATATATCTGGCTGAGCATACAGTATGGATAATCCGCTCTCTCTTACTTTTACTCACTTAGTCTTATTTCTACAATTTGCCTGGGTGATACAGCTGTAATCTCACTGAGATTATTGTAATTCTGTCTGTCATTTCTCTCTAACATTATTCTTTTCTTTTATTCTACTTAGTGCATTTGTTGTCTGAGTTGTCCCACACTGAGTAATTGTTCACTCTGGGATCTCTGTCAAAATAACATAGATTTATTTGATTTGTCGAATAACGTTTTCTGAGATTTCTAGACTTCTGTCTGTGCGAATGCTTGCCTTTGGTTTGTGAAACAAATTGTATTTTTTTTCTACTTCTAAAAGTTGCAAAGTAGGGAAATTAAACATTTAAAATACTTTCCTAATGCTTTGAAATTTGGACAAGGGTCTGATCACAACATCTAAAATTATTTTGGTAGCTTTGTAACATCTTTGAAAAAACTGCCTCTATAGTCTGAAAAAGAAAAACAGCAAGTGTGGGACTAAGGGATCAGATACTTTGTGTGATTTATTTTAAAGCTGTGAAAAAAACAATGATAACAGGGTTTGATATAAAATTAGCCTTTTTTATTTATAGCACAGAGAACATTCACTACATCAGCCAGTAGTTGCTGGTCTGATGGGTGGTGTGTTGTGTGTTGACACAAAGTGAATGGACAGCATAACGTGCACAATATGCTGAGGAACTAAACAGCATACAGTTAGCTCTGTTGTACTTGCTTGACAGATGGGAGTATATTAGTCATCGGTCTATTCTACAGGGAGAGTCTTCAGTGTCTGAAAAATATACAGGGCTCACTAACTGATGTGTCAACAATTAAAGCCTCCAAAGTCAACCACTACCAGACTGTAGAAAATTGAAACACTTCAGGGAAGCATGGGTGATATATTAAATCAACAAGTGAATCACTTACTCACTAAAGAAAGTGATTTAGGGGCTGACAGTGAACTTGTGTGTGGCTTGCTAACTTTTTTCTCCTTTTTCTCCTCCTCATGTCTCCACTCCAGGCTCCGACTATTCTCCTCCTCCCCCCCTACCTCGGCCTCCTCCCCCCAGCCTGACAAACGAGCACAGTGGCGGTGGTAGCCACGGTGACCATGGTGGAGGAGGGGGAGGGGTCAACCATGGGGTGGGCGTGGTGGGCCTGGCTCCGGAGCACATCCCCACACCGGGGGCGGCTCTGAGCTGGCAGGCAGCCATCGACGCTGCGCGGCAAGCGAAGATGATGGGCAACGCCGCATCGGGTGGAGGGTCGGGGCTTGGGTCGGGAGGGGGCGGGCCCATCTCCACGGCCAGCTCCACGCAAAGGAAGAGACAGCACTATAGCTCTAAGCCCAAGAAACAGACAACGACGACAGCCACAAGGCCGCCTCGGGCACTATTGTGTCTCACGCTCAAGAACCCCATACGCAGGGCCTGCATCAGCATCGTAGAGTGGAAGTATCCTTTAACTAACCATGAATAGAGGTTTGTTTTTATGCTGCAAGGAGGAATAGCGTGTAACATGATACACTTTATAGACAGTGTCATGTTTTCAAAGGTTGACAGGTGACATTGTTGGATCGCCTGACGGAAACTATAATGGCAGGATGAAAGGATGGAGGATGTAAACATTTTGAGAACGCATCGCACTTTCTCTTTTGTTTAATATCTGTCTTTACTTTCTCCTGCTTCTTCTTCCCTTTCTCTTTTTAATCAATCTTTTCTCTCTTGTGTCTCACTCAGCAGGATTCACTGCTCTCCACTCATTTTAATCCTTTCTCCCCTTCCTCTCTGTGTCCTTCTCCCTCTTTCTCTTTTTCTCCACTCTCCCCTTCATCCACCCTTTTTGTTTTCTCACAGGAGGATAAAACAAATAGTGTAATTTTCATCCCTCCTTCACACCTCGCCCCAGCATATCTCTCTCCCCCTAGCTCTTTCTAACTGCATTCATCCTCTCTCCCCCAGGTCCATCCATGCCTCTGTCACTCCTTCGCTCCCTTCATCCTCCACCTTAGAGTCTGTCCCACCATTTATTATCCGTCTCTCCCTCCCTGTGTCCATCCAAATCCCATTATTCCTGCTGTTCCTCCACCCGTCCTTCCATTCTACCCTTCCTCTGCTCTGGAGTTTTATTTTTCTTTTTTTAAGCTGCCGAACATAATGACTTGGTTTTCCCTCAGGGTGAGATAGAGGGAGAAAGGGAGGGAGACAGAAATGGTCAGTGTCACAGTCAAAGTGATCTATAATGGGAGAGGGTCCACATGAGCTCAGCAAGAGCACAGTCACACAACGTCCTGAAAGGGAGAGAGAAGTAGAAGAGGAGGGGTCGGGTAAATGAGAAGGGCAGGGATGTGGGCAGGGCATGAATGTCGACAGGAGAGATGATGAAGCAGAGTAGCTAAGGAGGGAGGGAGGGAGTCAGCAAGGGATCGAGGGGAGGATGAGAAAGGTAAACAAAAAAATTACAGAGGAGTGGGAGAGCAAATAATGAGTAAGGGAGGGGAGGTGGAGGTGGAGAGGATGGGGGGATCATCAGGGAAGAGAGGGGAGAAGCAGAAGGCAGAAGATGAGTTAGAAGAAGTGCATGCGCTTGAGTGTGTGTTTGTGTTGCATTAGGGAATTATCAAATTATATAAACTCCAGGACTGGGTTTTCAACTGCACGTGTCTCAATAATGTCAATTAATATCAAAATGTGTTTTAATCAGATTTTTTCATGCCTAAAAAGTCACTTCTAAAGACAGATTAAAAGGATTTTTCTACTGGATGTCCACTCTTTGTTTTTGCAGCTACCACATTTTCCCAGTACTGGAATAATTATCCAGTGATAAATGATGGCATAATTCTTGGTGATATTCTAATAGACCTGAATATTTATCAAAGATCTGCAAAATGACTGATCGTATTCAGTCTTGTATTCGTTTGTTTTGATGATTTTAATTAGTCTAATGTGAAAATCGAGATCATACCCAAATGACTCAATCCAGATTAGATCACTCAAACAACAGACCTGCTTATTTCTTTAAAAAAAAGTGAGTAATCTCCCTCTGTGCCGTAAAACGGTGGATACAGACAGTCTTCCTGCTGGTCACCTATAATTATAGTCAAAATGTCAGTAGCCCACCTCAGACTGCACTGTCCAGCAGTTCTAATGCGGAAAAAGAAACGAAAACGAATGGAGAAAAGCATGCATAAATCCCCAGGGTCATTGGAACAATCTCACCCAATGACTGATGAGCGTTCAGATCATTACCCACAATTCCCAACATCATTCTTTTAAACAGCTCGGAAGGGTGGAATGGATGAGACAGAGAGACAGAGAGAGAGAAGGGTGAGGGAATGAGATGAGAGTAAGAAAGAAGAGGCACATTAAAGTGGGCTCTTAGGGAAGATGAGAGTTAAGAAAAAAAGAAAACAGGATAGAGTCTAAACCTCAAAAAAAATGATGGAAGGAGCAGAACAGTAGAAAAATACAGTAAATTTTGTCCTCCACTTGTTTAAAAAAAATCCCATCAAACTGTCAGTCAGTCTGCCTGCTTGTCTATCTAACCGTTCTACTTTGGGATGTCCTTCATAACTGCAGTGTGAGCCTGTTTAAATGCAGCATGTGTTTGAACATTAGTCTGTAGGTGACTTTGTACACTGTATGCATTCGTTGCGTGAGTGTAGTTTTGCATCCATGTGTTGTTTGTATTCCACAGGCTTTAAATATGTGTGTGTGTATATGCCTTTGTGTGTGCGTGTGTGTGTGTGTGTGTGTGTGTGTGTGTGTGTGTGCGTGCATCCTGTATTCTGTGAGTACCACTGTCTCCAGAGATAGCAGATCCAAAATCTTCCTCTCCTCCTCCTCTGTTACCATGACAACAGCTACTGCTCTCAACAGGTCGATGGGGCCTGTCTGAGCTCACACATACACAAAAAACACACACTTAGATTAGAGAACACACATACTTACACGCAGATGATAAAGGACTAAAACACACACACACAAACACAGAGACAGCACTGTCACATGCTGTGTAATTACAGCATTCAAGCATTACCTGCACGCTGGCAAGGTCAGGGTGAGAGACAAGGAGAGAGCAGAGGCTGTTGTACGTCTAACTATGATATTCTCTATATGAAATCACATTAAGTGGTAGTTTTAAAAGGTGGCATTGACTGCATTTACACACTCACATACACAGGCTTATTCCTGGCTAACAGGTTAGGTATTGCATCAGGTGACAGGAGGGGTCACACTATTTGTATGCATTTTCAACTCATTCAGCAAAACGGATAAATAAATAACACAGCAGACTGTTGAGCTCGCTCTCCCAGATTATATCCGTATATCCCAGGTTTCTTATTTGGCTTTTTCCAGATAAGAGATTATCTGTGTTATTGTGAGCAATTGCTGAATGCAGACACTCATACAAAATAGCATTCTGGTGTGTATGTGGATGCAGTCCCAGTGTGACAGTTTGTCCTAGTCGTATACAGTTAGCTTGTTAAAATGCTAAATACACATGTTTAAATTCCAGAAAGCCTCAGACAGTAGTACCCTGCTGAATACTACATCATGAGAGCTGTGAAACCTGCTGAGTTAACTATAATAATTTCAATTTTATTTTATTTATTGCTGTTTTTTTTGTGTAGCTGTCAGTGAGTCTCTCCACTTCACTTATAACAAGTATTTCTTTGCTCCTATGCTGTGAAAGATGGATATTTGCTATTGTCATGCTGATTAATGTTCATTATTAATAGATTTTGTATTTGGTTTAATTCTTTGTTCACACCTCACAATTTTCCTCCAAGTGTTGTTTCGCTCGCAGCAGCAGAGCAGACAGTAGATTTATTATCATGTTGAGAGAAGCGGACCTCAAGGGTTTCTTAAATTATGGGTCAGGAACCCAGAATGAGTCACAGGCCTGTTTTTCTGTGGGTGCCCGCATGTCTGGAGTGTGTTTTAATGAGCCCCCAGTACAAGGGTGAGTGATTAACTTTGATGCATTTTGGTCCCAGGCTGAATGAGCTGAATGATCTTGTGGCCAGTGATGCTCAAGGGTCAGTCCTTAATCTAAACATAAACAAAGTATTAGCCCCAACGTAAAAAGCTTAAGAATCTTTTTCTCCCTCTCGCTCTTCCTCTGTCTGCAGGGCTATTCCCAAAACAGTAGCTAAACCTCTAAAATCAATAGCAGGTCTTTTTCTAACAGGGCCACACAACAAGATTGCTAGTGTGATTGTAGGTAGTACAAAATTGTTAAAGTTGTCATTAAGTTCACTTCTTATTGGAACTGAGGCTTGGATATTTATCTGTTAAGACACTTCCTTCACTCTTAAGCCAGTGGCTTAGGGATTTGAGAACAAAACATTTCAGAGTTTTTGTCCATTTCTAAATGTAATGATGGTGAACCATCTGCGAAACCTGCCGCTTGTGTTGGATAGAAAGTCCATGAAAGTCACTTTCATTGGGGCAAATGATTACAGCTTGTTCTCAGGCTTGAAAAGCCTTCGTTCGTGGTGTGATTTTGAACATTAATGTCAGCTAAAAATGTACAAGTTTGCTTGTGGTTTGTCGTCTGGATTTGAGGCTCTGACAGCACAACTCATCCGTAAGTTGCTGTTTATGTTACACTGCAAGGCCTGGAGTATAGACTAATTTGACATGCAGCCAGGAGGGAAGGAATTCAAATAAGTACTAAAGGAAGGAAGGAAAGAAAGGAATAAGATGAGCAGAGGTAGAGCAAAAGTAGGTGGACGGAGGTGACAGCAGTGGCATTTTGTAATTGTGTTGATGAAAACCAGACCTCCTCTATCTCTCCTTCACATTCTCTCTCTCACTCTCCATCCTCTCTCACTTTGTATCTCTCCTTCTCTCTCTCTCTCTTTCTCTCTGAGGCCAAAAATAATGAGGTCACTCCCCTCTCAAGGACCGTTCCAAATAAAAACCCTCTGTGTCTCTCCTCTCTCTCATTCCATCTCGCTCTCACTCTTTCTCTGTTCACATCCCGTTTTCCACGCGACAGGCCTGCTCCTCGCTGCACCCATATTAGGACACGCACTGTGTATCTCTAAACCTCCCCCCCTGCACACACAAAGAGGTTCCTAAGTGATCCAATATGTCTTATTGTTAACGAAAAGGCAAACTCAACAGCTTTGATCTCTCTCTTTGTGTACACTGGTTGTGCACTCTGCTGTGTGTGTGTGTATATATATATATATATATATATATATATATATATATACCTCTGCTTATGTAAGGACATATTAGCTTGTTTAAAAATACCTCTTTGTTAAAATAACAGGACTGATAAGAAGACTTTTTTCTGTTCAGTAAGGTCAGAAGTCATAGTCTGTGTTATTTTGTGCTGTGTACCAGAGGTTTTCATGGATCATACCTGAACGTGACATGTAGATTTACATTTTAAAAAAGGGCCATGATCCAAAGGGGACCTGAGGACAGTTAGATACTGGTCCAAGATGGGGTTGTCCAGGACAGGCTCAAACATAGAAAGAACAAAAATAGAGTCAGAGTGAAAAAGCGTAACAGTGCACAAGCTCCACCTTGCCTCAGAAATTTCCTACAATGATTGATGATGATGATGATGATGATGATGATGCACCTCACACAGACCCAAGATCAACATCAAGAGGATGGGATCCAATTAGACTGAATATTATTTGACCTGTCCGCAGTCAAACATCAGTTAAAAGTAACGAAGCAGTCCTGCGATGATCTGTACTCTATGAATGTCTCTACATTGTATTCCTTAATCCTCCTCTCAGACCATTTGAGATCATCATCCTGATGACCATTTTCGCCAACTGTGTGGCCTTAGCCGTCTACATACCCTTTCCCGAGGATGACTCGAACGCCACCAACTCCAACCTGGTGAGTACTCTACAATATTTTAACTGCTTTACAGTTTAATACACTTGCTTGTTTTTTGGTCCCTTAGTTGCTGGTTTAAGTAACGTCTTGGCACATGGGCTATTTTATTTCCAGTCCTGAAAGACAGTGTCTCTTGGTTTTTGTCGCTGTGAGTTTCCCCTGTAAATGAATTATTTTGACTTACATGTTAAGTTTTCTGAGCAGCATGTCATTTGAACATTTCCAGCTGATTCCACTGTGTGTCTGATTTGCTGCCATGTGTCTAACAGGCAGGAGTAGGAGATGCTGTATGACGCTGTGGCTGTTTCATGAACGTGAAAGACAAGAAGGGTGAAGTGAAAAGAGTGAAAGGCGAAGACAGTTCTCTTATCATTGACTGTTTGGTTACAACAGGGTCGATGATAAGGACGTTCAACTTTAGACCCTGAAGAAAATAGAGTGTTTCAGTTATTTTGACTGAGGACTCTTGAGTTGTATCAGATAGAAGCATGTGAGCTGGTTTGATCAAAGGTAAAGCATCATTCTCCCGTGGGAAAAAGAATATTTTTGGCTGAGGAGAAAATAGCTGTTACGATTGAGAAATTCTGAGCTCTTTTGGTGAACTGATTTGACTTGTTTTCATTTGGTAAAGATGTTGATCTTATAGTTGCCAAAATGTCATCTAGTCTAATATGATAAATGTACTATAATTTAATAATATTTCAAAGTAAAACAAAAATGTTTTACAAAACGAAGATATCTGTTGCATCAAAACTCAGTTTTTCAAAATACTTTGGGCCAAACTTTTTATCTAGTTACCTAAACCTGGCCACTCACCAGGGTATGAGTGTGTGCAAATCAGTGTTGCTCTGTGTTTGTATAAGTCAGTATGATTACATATATCTGTACAATTTATCTATGTGTTTATATATATGTTTGTGTGTGTGTCAGCTTGCAGATGTATGCCTGTGTCATAGTGTGAGGAGGACACTATTCCCTCTGAGTGAATGATTGACTTATTCTTGAGAGCTCATGCTGTGTCATGGTTTTCATACAGTATTGTTTGTTGTGTGTTTATGTGGACTCTGCCATGTTCTGGTTCATATGTCAATATGTCCACGCGTGGTCTAACTGCTGATTTAGAGAATTGCATTAGTATTAGTGTTGAGCTTTACAGGCACACAATCCAGATATTATGTCTTTTTTGACCTTGTCTATTCATAAAGGTACTTTGGGTTTATAGGACGTTTGTGAGTGGAGAAACAACATTTGTTTTCCTTTGTTTACTGTTTATCTACTCTGTTTTCTCCTATAATTATTTATGCGGTGCATATCATTTATATATATGAGGCATATATGAGTCAGTGGAAGAGTAAATAGGACTGAGGGAGGACAGCTGTTTGCATTTTCAATCTGTGTCCATCACCCACTCTCCCTCTCTCTCTCTCTCTTTTTTTATCTCTCTGTAGGAGGCATACATACAGCAAATACATTACTTTTTACTAATACCAGAGCCAATGTAAGGCTTTACAGATGAAGTCTCAGTTATCACCTTACAGTTACTGATTAAACAATTTAAGGAGCTCTTTAATTTCTCTAAACTCTCCCTTTGTTAAATGTCTTTGAAAGGGCTCTTGTATTATTTTTGTATTGTCCAGTTTTCAAATCGTGCCAAAAACATTTCAATATTAAATATATGTAAACCCAGACAGTGAGAACTTAAAATACACCTTTGATTTATCTTGAAAGATTTAACTCCCAAGAGAAGTAGGCCTCATATAAAGCAGGTAGCACAGAATAATATACAAAACAAAATACCAAACACAAGAATAATGAATAGTTTATTATTTTTTTTTTTTACAGTAAGGTAAATCATTACATTAAAAATGCTTAGTGTGTAATTTATTTTCTCACTGGACAGGAGTCTTACTGTCTCTCAGTGTCTGTCAACACCATGAGGAGAATTTTAATGCTCCACTTTTTTCCATTTTGAAACAGTATACAGCATGGATGCAGACACACACACACACACACACACACACTTGCCTAAAAAGCTTGGCCTCCTAATGGAACCTATTTTCAGGTCCTCTATTCTTTCAGGGTTATTTTGGACCCTACTGGTGACCCCCCTCACATGCACGCACAGACAAACACACACAAACTTACTCACTACCGCCACAGCTGTGGTCAATTAGTTTTATGACCTTCTGACAGACAGGAAGCAGTGTGCAGATGCACCAGAGGCTTAACTATATGGTTGGACCTTGCATCTCTGTGTGTGTGAGAGTTAATTTGTACAGTTTTTGCATTAACAAGTATAAAAGTAAAGACTAATAGTGTCTGTGGGGAAAAAAGATGAAATGCTGCCCAACTGTCAGACTAATTAACAATACTGGTGCATGAGCCTGAGTCTGAGCTGGTTGAGATCAGATTCAGTGGTTGCCAGGTGTGTGATGCCACAAAAAAACATGGTGTACTCCTACATAATTATATATTAATATATATATATATATTATATATTATAATTAATCACAGCATGTAAAAAGGCATGCATACATGCATTGCAAGATTAAATATTGCCAGGGCACCATGCAGGCCAAAAATATAAAATTAATGATTGCTCAAGATAATGTATTTTATGATAAATGTAATAAGCTTCATACCTCCACTGGAGTAGTTCTTAACTGGAATACATCCCACTCTAACATTCAGTCTCAATGTGAAGTACTTTCGCAGCCTCGTAATGTGTCCAGTGATCTCACTGTAAATGTTTTTGGTGAATGTGCTCATACAGTGTATGTCTCAAAACTAACACTCTATTAAGTGTCTTGTTATGTAGCAAACATGAGTCAGAATCAAGACATCACTTTTAAAAACAGTGCCTTTGTTTGACATGGCCAGAAGTGCATCTTAACTCTCTTTACATTGTGTTTACAATGTGCATTCACTTTGACAATTGACCTCATTCAGTTCTTTCATTGTGTTCGCAAGGCAGTAATTAAACTCAAGACTGCCGAAATCCATATTACTTCTCATTGGTTAATTTGCGAGAGTGTCTGTTGTGATTCTCATTGTATTCACATTTTAGTCATTTAGATGATGGGTTTATCCAGAGCTGTATACAGGGACTGTTTTGCTTATGGATACTCAACCAGACAAAATGAGTCTTCATGCCCATTTGGGAAGAATGAACCTGACACCTTATTGTCTTACCAGTAGAAACCCTGCGGATTGTCTGAACATTGCTTTTACACTAATATATGGTATTTCTTACAGCATTGCAGTGCTACACACTGTGAGACACAGTTATAATGTGCATTTGAGCCTCTCTGGGCTTTTAAATACTCCCAGCATCAAAGCACTTTTAATTCATCTCACCGTGAACCCCTTGTGTTATTTCACACATTTGTGTCATCCTCCCCCCTTGTTGAGTATTGTTGTCATTTGTTTTCTCTCTGTCATTTGGGGTGACACATTCTGCTTTGCCCCCTTGTGGTTTTGTTTCGCTCACCCACGCAGTTTTTATTTCTTTCCTTGTTGCTAGTTTTTATCGTTTGCAAATAAACAACAGGTTAATACAAAGTTTAATCTTTTCATGAAGTATGAGCTCAGAACAGCTGCATCAGTGTCTTGACGATGCTCTGGAGAGAGGCTCTTGACCCTATGTGTGATCGAGCCTGAGTTTTAGAATCAATATGGCACCCCTTCGACAGATTTGCACAAGTCTTTCTTATGTAATACCAGAGATCTGTTTTATTGCTTCCAGTACAAGATTTCTATTTCTGTCTGTATCCCATAATGTGCTGCTCTGTCTCCTTGACTACATGCCCAATAATAGCAGCAGGAGAGGTTGTCATGGATATGGTAACCGTAGTGATGCTCCTCATCTGTCCTTGGTTACAGTGGAAAGAAGGGTAGGAACCAAAGTGTGAGAAAGTCTCTTCTCTCAGGAAGGAAATGTGTGCTGCACTGGTTCATTTTCAGATAAAAAATGGTTAAACTAGATGAGTTTTCTATAACCAGAATGTGAAGCTTGAGTGAGAAACTTCTCTTTGCTCCTTTATCTCTTTCACCCCCTGGCTTTCCCTTCATTCCTCCATCTAATCAGATCAATATGGATACTTTCAGATTGACAGAATAATGTTGTCATAACCAGTTAGCTAATCAATACACCTGATTAGACTCTGACTGACGGAGAGGCATGAACACACACGCTTTAGACAGTGAACCCCATCAACAATAATGAAGCTTAATAGGATTCATAGTGACTGTATGCACACACACTGTGTGTGTGTGCATGTGTATATATGCTAGTTTATTTGACTTGTATACCATATGTATAGGTTTGGATAATGTTAACCATGTTTACTCATCATTCATGAATGTATGTTTACCTGAGTTCATGGTTTTGCATGGTCAGTCATTTGTGTGTGATGAGGTGTGTGTGTGTGTGTGTATCAGCAGGAGGTGACAGTGTGAGATGAATTAGCTGCTGGCTCTGCAGTAGGTGTTTCAAACGAGCACCTTTAAGTCAGTGAATCATCTCCTAGAGGGTAATGGACCTTACACCTACTCGCTCTCTGTATTATCTTTACGTTTCTTCTTCTTTTATACACACAACAACACTGCTCACTTGTTTTGAAACCAAGGGGCTGTATCAGTTATGATATACAGCCACATTGAATCCACATTAATTCAGTGTTGTAAAACAATAAAACTTTTTTTTCTTTTCTTGTTCTCATTTTACCTCAGAACTGACCTCACTTTGGATGCATTATGTTGAATTTTGTTAAACTGATGTAAAAACCTGAATTTAGTGTCGTATTAAGATTCTATTACCCATATGTTGCTCTAGATATTGCCTGGTGTCTGTTCTTCCACATGTCCTCCTGTCGCTCTTTTCCTCTCCCAGTCTTTTCTGCTGTAGAGGATCAAGTTAACATGCTGTTCCTTTGGGTGCTACTCTGCTGGTTGCTAGGAGTGTCTATTTATAGATGGAGAGGAACGATCAGCATCTATCTGTACGTTCACTCTAAACAATGTTGGCCTGTGTTTTCTTGCGGTAACAGTGGTGTGTGAGTGTGTGTGTGTGTGCACCTCTGAATAGACACAGTGGAATGCAGCCACTCACGATGCATCCAGATAAGGATGTAGATATGTGTGTATGGTTGTGTGCCTGGTGGTATATGTGGGTGTGTGAATAGCTACAGTGGAATTTGATGCATTTATTAGTATATTACATTTACCAGTAGCTGTGAGTGTGTGTGTGTGCATATGCATTGTATATATAAACAGACAGAGATTAGTAGGATTCACTACAGTATTTTATCAGCTTTTATACACATCTGTAGGCCCTTCTACACAGATGGGAAACTTAAAATCTCTTGCAGGTTTTCTTCAGTACAACACGTTCCAACTATTCTGTAGCCTGGGGAGTCATTATTTGGAAATTATAAATGCTGTTCCCCTTTTCAGCTCCCAGAGGAAACAAGGAATACCCCAGTTACCATTTGTGCCAGAGACATGGGTGCTTTCCAACTCCAGAGTTGCTACTTCAGACTGCTGTTTGGTTTCTGCTCCATTATACTGATTCGTGCTGCAGAACCTTAGTGTAATTGAAAGTGAACCTTAACCAATCTACACGGCAAGGTGTCTTTTGTGTAAACAGTTTCTTTGCTGTACCAGCACATCTCTCTCAGTATGTCTTATTCTTCTCTTCTGTTTTAAGTCTATCCATTGAGGTAAATTTTATTAAAATGTTTGAAATGGCACAAAAAAATAAAATGGGAATCAGGAATGTCTCCATCAGCAGGGTTTAATTGAATACAAAACCCTTGAATTTTTTTGTATTGGTCAGGTTGTAATTATGCTTTTATTGACTGGAGAAAACAAAGAAATGGAATTGCCAGCATTCTAATACATGAGCTAACAGCCATGCGGCCACATGGAAGAGATAATGGAGGAGATAATGGACTGTGGTTGGTACATCACAGGAAACATAAAGCCACTTTTGAATCGCGCACTTCAACAACTGTTAGTTTTGTTGAAGTCATCACGTCAGCTTTTGTTGTTGGACACATTTTGCAGTTTTCATTCACCAGTTTAAAGTCAACACATTATAATGAGCATAAAAAATACCTTTATTGACACTGAAGCTTTTCTGTCACTCACTCTATTATTCTGTCTTGCTTTTTTTTTTTTTTTTTTTAAAGAACTTCATTGGCATGGCTATTAAACAGAAACAATATGATTAAAGCATTTTGTTAACTGCTATGGTGATATTATTGTTGAAAATATATGGCAAGCAAGAATTTGTGTATTTCTCATTGCCTCCATCTGCCTCTCCCTTCCTCTCTTTCTCAGTTTTTCTCTTCTTTTCCTTGCTCTTCTCCTCCACCTCTAATAAAAGTGAAAGATAAAGACTCTAAATGATGGCAGCTGTGGCAGCACATTCATTACAACGCCATTTCCTCTTCCCTCTCTCCTCCTCCCTTGCTTTTTAATAGTCCCATTTTGGTGATAAAGATAGGGAGATTTCCACACAAACCTCCTGACCTCTTCCTCTTTTTTCTCTTTGTCTTCTTTCTTTCTTCACCTACATTTTTCTATTTTGAAAGAGAGGAAAAGAGTAACCATGAATGTACTTATGGTTTTGTGTGTCTAGCTTCTGCCAGTCTAAAGAGCATATAAGTATTTTTAGGTTTTTGTGAGAGTGCTGTCCATATATCCCATGATTCCTGAACAGATTCCTGGAAATTGTCCCATCTTACGCCCCCTGTTTACTGCAAACCTGCACACCAAACCACTGTGATTTGGAGGCTCTGTTTGCATATATTTGTGTCTCTGTTTGTGCATTTTTGTGTGGGAGGAAATATATAGGCTTTTTCGATGTACAATATATGCATGTGGATTTGTGTTATGCCGCATTAGTAGTTACCACAACAGTGACTTGGCAAACAAGTCATCTTAAATCAGGTCAAATGAGCCTTAGGAAACTAAAATAAAGTTTCCCTAATGCTGACGCCGAGGCAAGAATTATCAACATTACATAGCTGTCTGAAAGAGGCTTGTAATGCCAAGGTGAATTTTTTTGATCATTTGTTTGAAGCTCCAGATGTGCCTGTGGTAGAGGCGAGAGAGACGGTGAGGGAGAGAAAGAAGAGAAAGAGATAGAGCAGGATATTTTTACTGAGCTAAAAGTGTCCACCTCTGCCTCACATCGACCCACATTACAGCTCCCACAGAGCACACAGAGAGAAAGAGAGAGTAATGTCTCTGTCCATCACTGAAACTCAAAAGTTCTCAGGGCAGCCATACCACAGGGAGCGGTGTCAGTGTTAATGTCCCCATTTCAATCTGAAACATTCACATCATAGTTTGATTTTAATGGTAAGTGCGGTTGACTTAAGCTCAGTGACTCTGTTCAAGGCAGCATCTCTGCTCAATGAGAAAGCTAACTCATAATGCAGCAGTAACTGTGCATATGGCAAAATACAGATGACATCACAGAAATGGTGAACTGATGAATGACTAATGAATGGGTGATCAGTGCCAAGTTTTAAATTCAGTTTTGAGTTTAGATTTAGGAAACCCCATGGGAGAATTGGCATTGAACCCATCCAGACTGTTTGGAAGAACACAGCACTCTCCACTGGTCAAGGACGATGGCAGGAGTGTAAGACTGTCACCCCCATCTGCGTGACTGTGCTCTTGATTTTACATTTTATAAACCCGAGCAGAGTTCTGACAGTGCATTTGCATCCGCTTGCATCACATTTATTCCGTTTTCTTATCTCCTCTCTCAGTCATTACACATCTCTGATCTTTCATGTGAGACCATCATGTAGACCACGTTCCACTCAGGTTTGCTCATGCAGAGGTGTTTTATATGTGCAGTTCAGTCTCCAAAATACTCCTCCGTAAGCAAAATACTTACATACGAATGTGATTTCTAGTGTGCCCATTTCATCTCTGTGTATTGTGTGTGAATGTGTACAGAGGGAACAGGGAGAGAGATATGAAGCTTAATTCACTAGATTCTTCTTTGGTTGTCATGCCCAGATACAGATTTGTTGAGTTTTTAACTATGTTGAGGCACCATCTACATATACATTATACTACTGATACTAAAAGGCCTTTTCCTCCCCTTTATTTTCTCCTCTCTTGGTGACAGCATGGTCAGTGATCACCCTGTGGACTTTGTGTTGGAAAATTGGAGCTTTATATGTATCACCCCATCACTGGCATCCCAGTATTAGACGCACGCACAATAAATTGCATATACAGCAAACATTAACACCATGGCAACAAAGGTAATGGAGGTGCACAGTAGATCTCTGAGCAAATTAGGGTGGCAAACAGGTGTACTCGCACTTGCATCTGTGTGTGTGTGTCTTTATCATTCCAGACTAATATTTGACCAGCCATAAAAGCCCGGTGTGACATCACCAGAGGAGTGAAGCAAACTACACACCAGCTACTTTCAGCTGAAAGACCTCCATCAGTCAGCCTCCACTGAGCCTAATGCTAAACTTGTCTGTTTATTTTTTCAGTACTAAAAACAAACAAAAAAAAACCTACTAAGCTGCAAAAATTGACATTTACAAGCAGCAGGAAGAAACTGATTTGTCAATAATAGTTTTTTTTTTTTTTTTGCAACTCCACTCATGTACAGCATTAAACAGTTGTTGCTGTAATGTCCAGCCGTCACGCTCCTGCTTTTGGAAGCCTTCTGGTTGCCCTGAGATCAGAGACAATAAGCACAATATCTGAAATCCCATCTAGTGCAGAGGCCTCGGCTCACTCGCTCCCTGAATTAATAGGTGGTGCTATGTTGCAGTGTGCGCAGGTTCTGTCAGGGAAAACTAGCAGTCATGTTGGTGAGGTATTCACTGACATTTAGCCATCTGGTCTGGGATCTGGCAGCCACACACAAGCTTTCTCACTCTGTCCCTGTCCCCCTCTGTCTCCCTCGTATAAACACACAAACACACAAGGTACGTAGATGTACACACTCTGGGTTGCAACTCTGGCTCTTGATAAGGTGTGTCACCGTAATGCAGAACACTGTAGTGTGTGTTTCTGCATACTTGCTTGTGTGGTTTGTGTGTTTTGCCTGCATCATCAAAGGGACCGGTTCCCATAGAAACAGATGTTTCCGTTTTCTTCCTTGGTGGCAACATGTGACAGACTGTGTGTGTGTGTGTGTGTGTGTATGTGTGATATACACTGGAAGCATTAACATAAGAACACATGCTTTTTAATTAAACACAGTAATGAGGTGAATCCAGTTAAAGGCCGTTATCCCTTATTGATCTCCCTCATTAAATGTATAGCAACCGCAAAGGAGGAGATGTAGATAAAGAGAAGCACATAAAGGATTTTTAAGCTTTAGGATAATTGAGATGTGGATTGTGGAAAAGGGGCTGCACCTCAATATGGGAAAGAAGTTCCTTATATTTTGTACATTCATCATTTAGGTCTGCTTAACATGCAGTCAGCAGCTCCAGCATTTGTTTTGTTTTTGCAGTGACTCATCTACAGTGTAATAGTGAATTTGCATCAAAAGATGAATATCACTTAGCTTTTGCTTCTGGGTCTTTATTGTTCATTGCTGAGAGGCTGGTGGGAGGTAGATTGGTCATGATCAATAAAGTGGCCTTGCTCATGCTCATAAATTGCTGCTTCCACTTATGTATTCACTGAAATCTGTTTATCATGGAATCATTAGGCATGAAAAAGAATGTTTTTTTGTGACAGACAGTCAGACATCTTAAGAGAATAATTAGGAAGTTTTGAAAACTTTCCTTCCGGTACATTTAAGGGAGAGCTAACATTGGGATTTGATGGTAGGCTGCCCAGTAACACTGTGCTTATGAACAGATCACATCAAACTGTGAAAGTACATGGACATTTCATAAAGGCTAATGTCAATTGTTTGGTTTCCAAATGTATCAAACTTAAAAGAAAACATTTTATTGCATTGCACAGGTGGATCACAGATGTAGATACTTTATTATGACACTGGCCTTGAGCAGAATGTCATCCAGCATCTTCCAGAGTTTGAATTATAGTTTTTTTAAACTTGTATAACATAGTGTGTGAGGACTGAGGAGAATGTATATAAGAGGGTATGTGCGTGTATATGTATCTGTTCATACGTTAAGCTCACATTCTGTACATTATATTGTTTTTGTGCCTGTATGTGGATCACTGATCGCACCTATTATCTCTCATTTCCTACTGTTCTTTCTCTCCTGTCTTTACTCTCATCACCTTTTCCTTTCCTGTCGTCCTGCTTTGTAGGACAACCATCAGGTGTGTGTGTGTGTGTGCACGCGTGTGCTGGGATGTGTGTGTGTGAGACAGCAACCTCCCTCCGCTGCACCCCCCGCACCCTCCCGCTCCTGGGAGGTGACCCAGTTTCCCATGATCCAATTCGGCTTCTACTGCTGCGTTGTTGCCGTAGCGATATTGCGAGGTCCTTTAATGCCGACTGTGACTGCCATGAATAATGGATAGAGAGAGTGACAGCGTATTAGATGGGGGGGGGGCTTGGGGGAGGGGGGGGGGGGGTAAAAGGGGGGAATGATGGAGAGAGTTGGGATATGAAGAGAAGAGAAATATGGAGAGAGATGGGGCACAGAGTCATAGAAATGGATGAGTGGAGAGGACAGGAGAAGAGAAAGAAAGAAGAACCAGACAGTACTGGAGGGAGAAATGGAGGGCAGAAGGAAAGAGGGGACACATGAAAACTGGAGAAATGGAGGGATAGAACTAGACAGGGAGAAGAGAAATATTTGGGAAAATGCTGGAACAGCCATGGTCATTTCTCTACCAGTGATTTGATATTTGTACTCAATTAAATTAATTAGTAGATTTGTTAGAGCTTAGTGGAAAACTGTTTCTTCCTAGAAAACATCTTTAGTAGTGCAACTACTAAACAGTTCAACGGACAACATCACAGTTTTTCCAGTCATGCCACCTTGCTTTCAGTCCTATCAAATCAAATTGTCCTTCTCTTCACAACTAACAGCCCAAGATTGATTGCTCCGTCTAATGTCCTGCCACATTACGAAGTCCTTCTCCTAAAAGACATACATCACATTAAGGAGGTAATGATTAGATTTCATGGGATCATGTTCTGTACAACACTGAACATGAAATGGTACCTTTGAAAAATAAATTTGTCAGTGCTCTAGTGGACAAACTATGTAATAGTGACATTACTTCTGTACGTCTGACATGCTGCATCTTTTCCCTTTCTGCACTTACATTTCTAGTTGCTTATCGTGTGTCATGTCAAGTTAATTTTGGTCTATATTTGGGCCATATATGTAAAATTTTCGACGGTAAAGTAATGTCGTCATTTGCACATGAAAAGATATTTCCATGCTAAGTGAAAATCTGAAAACGAGGCCTACATATATACATTTTTCATGATGTTGAAACTTTCATGTTAAATGTGTCTACAGTACTGTTTAGATGGTTAGGACATGCTTAACTACTATAGAAATCTCCCTTAAGTGATCATATCACGTGAAGAAGTAGAGAAATATAATAAAAGCATAAAATATATATTACAATAATATGAGAAAACACCAGTGGTCTCATTTCTAAATAAAAACAAATTAATATCTCTATAGTTTATTGTAAACTGACGTCTTCACCTGCCATTTTTGTGGCTGGTCAGAGAGGTAGAAGTGGCTTAAGGGTAGTGTAGTTTAGTTTCTTTGAAGTTGAAGGCCAGACATGCAGGTTAAACGGGTCACGATACAGTCGGTGACTCAAACATCTAACAGGGCAATAAAGGCTCTGGGACGTGTTCAGGTTTGTGTGTCTGTGCACTTCTGTGACCATTTGTGTAGCTTGTATTTAATCTCCTTTACTGCTGACTGCAGCACACACCTGTTGATTAGCACTTTAGCTGTCACACGCTCACACACACACACAGACATACACACACACTCTTTCTCTGGAGCAGACACATACACACAGGGACATGTAGCGGTGGCTGGCCATTACCTTTCTGCCAGAGCTGTCAATCCTCGGCTGGCATTGAATTTGTACAGCAGTGGGTTCACACACACGTGCACACACACGTGCACACACACACACACACACACACACACACACACACACACACACACACACACACACACACACACACACACAAACACAACAACAGCTCTCTCTCATTGGCTGCTGTAAATGATATATTTCACTTCATCTCAAATGCTTTAAAGCACCCACAGAGCCTTGAACTTCAAAGCAGGAAGTTAACACAGGCGTGCATATATTTGCTCAATAAAAGAAATGAGAGAAAAAAGTACAGCATGTAAGCAACAGCCATGCTCACTTAACGGATGTTGTGGGGGCTGAAAACATGTCTAGCCCTTCTGTTTTCCTGTAGTAAATTTTCCAGTATGTTAATTGTGCATGCACAATTATGAAGAGCCAGCTGTAAAGCTGTAATGGCTTTCTTGTTTTAAACCAAGACCTCGATAAAGAAGGAGGGGGCAGAATATCACTGTGACATGCAGGTTTACATGGGAGTCAAAAGTTTACTTAATCCACAATCAGGGGTGTGTTCATAAATTTTTATAACATCTTTTTCAATCACCATCCTTCCCATATGTCACATTTCATCAATGAATCATTCATGTTTGATACACTCTACCATTGAAATCACATTGGAGAATTCTGGGCGCGTTTCACAAAAGTGATTTGTGAGCACTGCTAACACACAGATCAAATTATAAATTGCAGATAAATTTGGGTGTCCTACGGGACTCTGCCACGCTCACGCATGGGTCACAATTATGACATTTGATTGAACCATGTCAAAATTAGCAAAAGAGGCAGTGATCTCATGTTGCAAATAATTTTTACTAGGTAAATGAGTTGAATGATTAATTGAATCTCATCCACATTATTGCCAAATAATTTACCAAGCAATTGATTAATCAGCTAATGGCTTCATGAGTAACATGATTATGTCATTAACTTATTTTTATAGCATAAATGACACTTGATAGGCACATACTGCATACACATGAACTGCATTGTTTATAAACGACCAGACTGAAGTAGGTCCATTCACCGCTGCGCTTGCTACAACCAGAGCTTTACAGTTCGAGTCAGTGATATAAAGTCATTTCCTTTTTTATAGATTCCTCCAGTTTCACAAGTGAACCTGAGTTCAAAAAGAGTTAGCTGTAATACACATGCTGCACACTCTGCATACAGTGTATGCTCGCACACACACAAACACACACACAAACACACACACACACGCACAAGCATCCACAGCACTTGGTTCAGAAGGTTAGGCAGCATATGGCTCCACATGTTAGCTATTAGCCTTTACTATTAGTCTCACCAAGTCGGCTTAACAAGATCTTTGATGTGTGTGGGGGATCAAAAGAGAGAGAGAGAGGGAGAGAGGGAGAGAGGGAGACACAGACAGACAGACAGACAGACAGACAGACAGACAGACAGACAGACAGACAGAGAGAAGTTATGTAGCTGAGCATTGGGAGTTTGAGGGTAAAGAGAAGGACATGAGGAGGAGATATAGGGTAGAAGAAGGTAGTTTATAATTCCAATTCCAAGCTAGCAGTTACACATTTTGTATAAATACTGCTATATTAACTTCTAAATACTTGGGTTTACACGCAGTGAAAATGACAAGAGATACAGTGGTAATTAAAAATATGTGTCCACTAAGGTGTGTGCTTGGTGGTCTCAAGACAGACAACAACAAAAAGGATTCAAAGGCTTTCATCTGTGCTTTAGTAAGTAGGTAAGTAATGTAAGTCAAATGAACCTGCATCAGTTGAATACAGTTTAAGATGATCCACCACTAAGATGAGACTGTAAACATTTTAGATAATAAAGCTGCAGATGCACTGAGGATCTCACTTCTCAGTACAGCAGTGCCACAGTAAGCATCTATGCAAACCTCAGATCTAACATAAATAAGCTGTACAAACGTCCAAATCATCCATGTCCTGTCTGCGGTCTGTTTTAACGAGCTATTGCTTCTCGTCTTTCAAGCGGTCTGTGTTTCTCTGTGTGTGGAGTTGCGTCGTGGTAAATCTCTCTCCCTCTTCTTTCTGACTTCACTGTAGTTATAAAACGGATACAGATTGTTTCACAGAAATAATGACTTGGCAGTGAGATTCAAGCCAAACTTTTAGGTTGCCAGGCAACTCGAGCGACACCAGCGACCGTACATGGACATTTCTGTTTTTATATTTGCCTTCGACTTCCTGTCACTGACTCTCCTTGTTTCTTCTCACTCTTTAACTCTCTTTGGCTTTCAGTCAGGTGTTTTCAGTTTCCACAGGTTCTCTTCCCCTTTTTCTCACTCTTTCTCACACTGTTGTGTTTCTACCTCCAAGACTCACATACAGTCTCACTTATTCCATCCACCCTTGTTTGTCTTTCTTTTGCTGTTTTTTTTTGTTACTCAGGATCATGTTATCTATCTAGGTGGAGTTATAAGGGCAGAAAACTTGAGAACAAGAAGATAGAAGGTTGAAATTGAGCTGTACACTGTTGTACACTGTACTGTGCAGTATATACTGTACACTAGTAATCACCTTTGGTCATGGACTATAGTTAGTCACTGCTGCCTAGCAACCCTAGCTCTTTTATGATAAAGTCACCAAAGAAACAGATCGGCTGTTTATAATTCTAAGCAAAGTCTGTGGGCACTAGATAGTGAGGGTAAATCAAAGGTATTCATGCTATATACAAATTTACTCCTACATGTTTTTCCATTTCTCTGTCTCTCCCTCCCAGTTTTACTTTCCTCCATTTATTTGTCTCTGTTGTGGTCTTGACCTATAAATTTTGAACTCAACTACGACCGCTTTGGAAGAAAGAAAATATCGATGAGTCCCACGAAATGTTTTAATCTGTTAATTTACAAGTTATAAACAAATCTTTGTATATGAATGTTTTATGAACAAAGTCCAGATAATGTAGGTGCTAGCTATAAGGCAGTGCATCTAAAACATCTCTCTGTATTTGAATTTTCTCATTCTGTCACCCCAATTAACATTTGGGCTTATCAATTCAGTCGTCATAACCTTCAGGAGACTCTTATAATTTTGTAATAATCTGCCTTTTTTCTTTTCACTGCCACTGATTGCAGAGAAACACTTTATAGTTTGTACCTGTGTTTTTGAGCAATGTGACATTTTTGACTAATGATGGACTGAGGCCAGAAAATAGAATAATGAAGCTGTGTTATTTTCTTTTGTGATATATTAATTTTTGCACAAATGTTTTTGTTGGGTCTCCGCTCTAATGAGTTTGCTTATTTTTTTCTATTGTGAAAATTTGAATTTAACTGTGAGTCAGGTAAAGCAGTCAGCCTGTTCAGTGCACTGTTACAACTGGTTATCGCTGGCATGGCTATGAAAAGTAATGCTTTTCCCACAAATTATATAGCGAAATGGTCACAGGGTAAGATGTACATGAAATCATGCTCCTTCTCTTCTCTCTCCTCCTGCTCCTGTCTTCTCCTCTCTTTGCTTCTTATCTCTTTACTTCTCCTTCTCTTCCAGCCTTGCTCTTTCTGTGTCTGCTCCCTGATCTAATTAAAATGCCATCTTCAATTCACTGGTGAGCCCCCTCCCTCCTTCTCTCTGTGCTCTGCTGCAGTGTAAACACGCTGTGTCATATTAAAAGTCTGAATCCGCTGTGTCATGATTTGGAAGCTTAGCGGCTGATCCGCCATGTTTAACAATTTGACTGTGCCATGTTAAGTGGGGCTGTTGCAGGTATTTTGAAGATAAGTTATGTTTAGGCATGCTTGGGGCCATTATTGCCACCATGGAATTGATCTGGGGGTGTTAGCGAGTTTGCGTCACGTTGAAGGCTGCAGCTATTGATTCAAGTCCCACTTCAAATAGATTACAGTGTGTATTCCCAATATTTGTCCTTTCCAAAATGGAGGTGTTTGACTATAATGCCGTAACACAGACCTACAGTGTGATGGTTCCACACAATCGTATCGTGGATTTTTGTTTGTGTATTAATTGCCTCTCTTATTCCTTTTCTTTCATTCTTCTTTCATGCCCCAGCCTCTGCAGCTCTGATTACTGTAAAAACACTCGCCATCACATTCAAGTAAACATATGCACAAAAAAGTGCTCAAAGAGTCACTGTCAGATCAACCCACAGATACACAGACACACTAACTCCTTCACCATCCTGAGTTGATCTGCTGATATCTCATCTGCTCCTAATGAAAGCTGGCAGATTGACAATGTGAGGCAACTCTCCTATTGGTCCGGAGCTGTGATGTAACCTTGTCTGAGTGTCCCGTACATTGCTGAATGAGTGTTAAACTCTAATCTAATTCTAATCTTCAGCGACATTGAAGTCAGATTTAATTATGAACTCCAATACTTTGACACAGACAGATTGAAATGCACACCCACCCACATCTACACACAAAGGAACATACAGTATGAAACGACCTCTGATCCACACAGCAAAAATGCAGCTTTGAGGGAGGCAAAGACAGATTGAGTTATGTCATTTCAGCATGCTAGCTACCTAGCTTTCTGTACCATTTGGTCTCAGTGAGCGGTGCTAACAAAGTGTGGAAGCCATTTGTCCGTTAACTGATGTTTCGCTACTACTTTTTACCAAAATGGAAAAAATAAATATAACACTTTTATTCTAACTGGGAAGGCAGCTGTAAAAAAAGGAAATCGTCCTCATGTTTTCGCACGTTGTCTCTCACTTCTGTTGAATTTCAGTCTTTTCTGTCTCACTAATTTTTCTTGTTTCCTTTCCTCTCTCTCTCTCTCTCTCTCTCTCTCTCTCTCTCTCTCTCTCTCTCTCTCTCTCTCTCTGTTGCTACCTGGCAACAAGCTGGTTTCCTTGGTGATGGAGCTTAGTAGCCTCACATTTGCAGAGACGGGGGTGTGTATGTGACAACTGGTACACACAGGGCATGCAGCAAATGCATGCTCATACACATGCATGCATGCACATGCAGAGAGGCACATCATTAAGTCAAACAAACACAGACAGAAATTCACACTTGTGTCCTCTTCAGCCTCTTCTTAAACCAATTAATCATTCAGAGATTGGCATGAGGTAATTTACTGTTTTTACAGTAAATACACTGAAAAGAAATTTTTATAAAGAAATGGTTTTCTGATTTTGGTGTGGAAGAGTGTGACTGGCCCTGATCTCCACCCCATTCAACACATTTGGGATGAATTTGTTTGTGACCAGGCCTTATCACCATAATCTAGGCCTGACCTGAATGATGCTCTTGTGGCTCAATGGGACCAGATCCCTGCAGCCAGTCCTTCCCAGAAGAGTGGAGGCTGTGGTAGCAGCATATTAATTCCCATAACTTTAGAACAAAAAGTTCAAGTACTGCACAGTAGTCAGACAACACACATTGTTGCAGCTTGTGGTCAGCAAATGCCGACAATAACTAAATAAGTAAATAACTGTATATATTTCGAAGTCAGAGCATACTTAGGAAAGTAATACTGACCTCTAGTTATATTTGTTTGAGCTGTTTATGTCATACAGTGCTCATCATAAAGTAATCAGTTATGAAAAGATATGCTATCATTTTTTTAGCTGTTGTGTAAATTCTGCTTATATGGTGTCTGTCTGCTGTCAGATTATGTCCCAGCATTGCCTTTTTTTCTCATTGCCTGAGAGATGTGCAGCAAATTTTAGAAATTCTTAGTCAGTGTATAAAAGAACCATGAGAAATGATCTCCCTCTGTGACTTTCACACTCAAGTTTTAGGTTGTAGTCACAAGGGAGACAGATGGGCTGTGAAGAAGATGGGTTTGGTTACAGTGTGTCCGAGAGAGAAAGGGAGAGATGTTTATCAACCACTCTGCAGCCACACACACACACAAACACACACACACTCTCAAACTGTGGTGGTGCAGCTCTGGTCTGTTTACCATGTTTGGAGAAAGAAGGTGAACAAGTGACACAAAGAGAAAGGGAGAGAAAGAGAGAGAGAGAGAGAGAGTCTCTTCGGTGTTAAGATGACATTTTAGTGAGTCAAAAAGGCAAAGAGGGATGGAGGAGGTGGAGTGCAAGAGGGAGAGAGGACAGATCATTTTGTCTCTGTAAACTCAAAATGCATGGCCAGAATTTCAGATCTTTTATCTGTGCAGGTATTTGTTTTTATTCTACCTGCTTTTGTATTTGTAATTACAAGTGATTTTAATTGACAAACACAGCACACTTTATTGTTGGTGCTTTATTAAAACATCACAGGATAATACCAGCCTCGGCAGCTTTCCATAAGTGTCATTATCTAACACTGGCTACTCCTTCCTGTGTAATTGTCATCTTTGAGCTACTTGACTGGTCCCTGTGTGTAAGTTAATTGGAGAGGCCTATTTCCATGAGTCTGAAAGAAGAAAAACATCTCCAGGCCTGAAATGTGGGCTGGGCAATATTCAGTAAATAAAATCCATATTTTTCAAATGATATTAAATAATGAAACTGAAATGCAATGAACTGTTCTGCTGTTATGTATCATATCAAGCCAAACTCTTCATACAGATAAAACAAACTCTTTCTATAATTTTTTCAGTCAGTTGTTCAAACAATGGATTTTCTTAAAAACTGTAACATGAAATGATGAATATTTTGTGACAAACCCAAAAAACAGTCGATAGAACATAAGCTCGATTTATTTCCCAGTCCTGTCGGTTTACATTCAGAAAAGAAGGTACAGTCTAAACAGTCATTCTTCATGTGGCATTTGCTGTGTGGAATAGAAATTCGGCTCCTTTTCCCAAAAGCTGGATGTTTAATTTCATAAAATGCAGCAGAGGTGGTTTTGCACACTGCAGGAAAATATCCCCGACAGAAAATGCTGGTGCTGCAGTGATTGAAGCTGTAATCACAATGAATCCACAACTACAAATTTACTTGTCCATAATAATAAGTGCTTTATTAAAAAAAAAAAAGACAAGTATGTTACCTGCTGGATAATAAATATCTAGAGGCTGGTAATAACTTTGGGAGCCATGTGCAAATTTTATTTAATTTTAAATTTTAAGTCTTTTAAAAAAATAAAATAAAAATTTAGCAGTAGTACTGGTAGTTCTAGTGGTAGCACAGTAGCAGTTGTATTAATAACATGCAGTGAATTGAACTGGTTGAGAGGGATCAGGTGAAATTTGTGCGCGAGGGTGGCTTCGAATGTGAGCGGCCTCGTCTTCCAGTGCTCTCTCCTTAACTGGTCCTCATATCACAGAGAGGCTAATTGGAGAGGAATTACCTCAACAAGTCTTAATGACATGCTAGCTACAGACACAGAGGGCTCTCTCCTTCAACAGTAATGAGTCAAACTCTCAACACGTCTCAGTGTCTTGCTCTCATTTACCTGCTTCTTAGTCAAACGAGGGGGTTTGTTAATCACTCAAGAGTAGACGGCAGAATACTGTAGTTTATGGAAAGGATCTGTACAGAGGAAAAAAATTTGAAATCATGGAGATATTTTTATGTCATAATTATATAAAACATTTTTTATACTTTAATGTGAAGAGTGCATTTGGGTAGAGCATTTAAAAGGCAGAATGATTTAGAGATTTACTCCACACCTAGGTGAAATACAATCACATCAAAAATGTATGACAGAACCACACCACACACCGAGACACAAACATACACACACACAAAACATGTCTCTTTCTTTCTCAGTGGATCACTGACCTTGGCAAAGAGACTGTGACCCACTGTGGTCTGTGGTCTGTGTGTTGCGTGTGTGTGATCTGTGTGTGTGTTTGGCTTGTATGGTCCTGTAGGCCCTGTTGTTGCCCTAGCCTGGTGTTATAGTCCATCTGTCGAGGCTGCAAGCCAAAGAGACCTCTCTGGTCGCTCTCTAGTGATTTCATCATGATGGTTGTTGAATGTGTGTGATAGAAATGATACAGCCCTCTGGTGGAAATCCACCTCTTAACTGAAATATGCTCACTTTACTATGCAAGGTGGTTCTTTTTCAAGTGAAGAATTGGTTAAATTTTTTTATTTGTTAAAGGAGGGTTTATTTTTAACAGTTTATTCATTGTAATAAAGGTTTGCCAGGCGAAAAACAAAGCCCTTCCCTGTTTGTTTTCTATCCCTGTACTCACTGAGCTGGCACACAGCAACAGTTGGTGGTTAAGTGCCTTGCTCAAGGGCCTCTCAACTGCCGTTGTTGAGCAAATGGAGAGCCTTTGCTCATTCATTTTGTACCACAGCTGAGAATTTCAACAGTTGGCTTATGCCTGTGAGCCCTCTTCACCAGGCTTTTGCCAGACCCAACCTGTGAGCCACATAGTTGACTAGAGATAAATAAAGGATAACCTAGTGAGTGACTGATAAAGTAAAATGTGCTTGTATGAGTTTGTGACTGGGACTCATTGTCCCTGTCACTGTCTTCAGATTGTGGCAGGCAGCATGGTAGCGTGTGTGTCAGTGTTTGTGCTGTGTGGTTTGCTCAGTGATTCATCTCAGTGGTTAACTGCTGTCTGTGTCTGACCTTAACCTCTGAACTGCTCTCTCTGTCACAGAGCGAAGTGCAACATCATACTGACAATCACAAACATACTGGCGTCAAAGCTCAAACAGTTACAGGACCACGTGCAGGCAGCATTTTCCAGGTTAAAGAATATTTGTGCTGCCCCTTACCTAAAAGATTTTTATGTCTCTGTTCTGCATTGATGATTTCTTCCTCCCAAATGTCTCAGCGGACGTGCAGAAAGTGTGGATTGATTGTTTATGATGCATTCTTTTCAATTGTACAGACTGGAAAATTAGTTCATAAGTCATGTGTTGCAGACAACAGTCAGCGTGTGTGAGGTGCCTGGGCTTTCAGTCCGCACATGAACTTTTCACCAACTCACCATCATGACTGGAAAAATAAAAAATCAACATGAGATTCATAGACAAGCATCCAAATGTGTAGATAGCTGCATTAAAAAGAGCAAGCTTTGAAGCTTTGTCCACGGAGAAAACAGAAACATCTTGATCATCAGAAACCACAGACATACACATATATCCACATTCACATACAGCACACAGTCATATTACACTTACACTGATGCAACAGTCAGGTAGTGGCTCTTTGAAGACATCCCATATTGACACATCACATTTCAGGGATGCTTTCAAGTCTGTGTGACTACTTGTGTGCTTGTTATGTGTGTCCTTTGAGTGTGTGTCTGAGCCTGAGTGTTGTACGTGCACTGACCTGTGTGAATACTGACTGTGTGTGTAACCAGTTCTTCCATCAGCTCCTGTTTACTGTCATTCTTCTTGACTTCTCTCTGTTTCGCCCAAAGGGCATAAAAACTAGTCCAGCAGACAAGACTTTACTTCATGTCTTGTTATATAAATGTAGGCCTACACTTCCTCCATGACAAAAGAGACTTTCTTCCTGTCATTTGTCATACAGGCACATCTTCCGTTAGCTACAGTTGGCATTTTTGTATAAACTGTGTCTATTTCTAGGGGGGAAAAAGTTTTTACAATGAAAACTGTACTTTTTAGGGATAAAATGAAGCATCTGAAATTCATCCGTGCAGACTGATGATCTCAGATCCTGAAAAACATTAGTTTTTAGGTAAAAGTTTGTAAACAAAGGATTAAAGATGACTCATAAGTCAACTAGAAACCCACAATGCAGTTCATTTTCATTGCCAGCAATCATTTTTTTAAGCGTAGGTGTAAATTTTTCAAATGGTGGATGTTTTGTTTTGGAATCAAACTCTTCCTGGTTCGATCAACAGGACATTTTATAGATATTATTAAAATGTTTCTAGAAACTCTGTTGTTTCTAGTTGTCCTCAGCGAAGACTCTTTAATGTAATTTACAGTTATGGGGCGGATGAATATCAGGAAATGTTATTGCTACATTTTTACATGTTATTTTTCCTTCCCCCAAAAATGCAACCTTATCCCCTGGCAACAGGATAAACTCTCTTCCGACTAGTGGTTGGCTTTTTTAGATCATTAGTGCACACACACACAAATACAGAGAGGAAAGGGTGAAAGAAAAGAGAGGAGTAGCAAGAATGGTGGTGGGACAGGGGAGCAAGAAGAAAAGGAGCAGAGAGGGAGAGAGAGGGAGAGAGGTGTGCAGACTTTTGTATGAGGCTGACCTAGATAGAAGAAGAGGATTGGACACACTTTGTCTCTGGAGGGACACTGTCACAGCTGCAGTGGACTGTGTGTGTACATGTGTGTGTGTTCGTGCATGTTTATGTATGTTTACAGCATAGTATATGATGTGCAGTTTTGCTCTCTTTATGGTATTAAAATGCCCCCAAATCCTTTGAAAAGTGGCAAGTGTGTGTGTGTTGCATTTTGGATGGGTCAGACCAGAAGATCACAAAGATGTCAATGAACGATTGTTATATAAGTTTAGTAATTGAATCATTTGTAATGAAATTATATAATTACATAATCTCTAGGTATTTATGTACATATTTACCATATCATTCTCAATTGCATTTTGACTGTGTGTGTGAGGGTGTGTGTGTGTGCTTGTAATATCTACCTTACTGTCCCTCTGTCGTGTGTGTGTATATGTGAGTGTGTGTGAATGTGTGTGTTTGATGCCTGCCTATTGAAAATCAATAATGCACCATAGCAATTTACTGCCATCATGGGACTGGTGGGTGGAGGACTACAGCATCCAATCAGGATCCTGAAAACTCTGTGGTTAGTGGACTTACACTCAAGAGCTTATATGTTTAAAAAGGCATGGATGCAAATGAACGCATCATCTGTGAATCCATCCATAGGTTTCTGGAAGATCTTGACTAGCTGGAGTTTGGCTGACTGGTTGCTGCCATCTTGCCAGTTGTTTCAAACTGGAAACTGCCAAAAGACACTGACCTGTTGAGACCATATTCCGAGACGTTTTCTGTTCTGTCGTGTTTTTTTCTTAAAGACACCGTCTATCTGTCAGTAGAAAAAAATGCAGTTGAGGCACTGCATTAGCATAGTCAGCCATGGGGTTTGCTGCTTGGGCTGAATACAGCCGAGTGTTGCGCTCAACAAGTTACACATGTCTCTGTCGAGCCTTAATCTGTCAAGCGGTGATTGACTGATTCCCCTCTCCTCTCCGTCCTCTCTACCTGCCCTGTGTTCCTGAGCTGACAACAGGCTTTTAATGTTTTAAATGCTGAGACCAGGTTTTTAAGAGATGGAAGGAAGGAAAGTCAAATTTAGGCAGTGGTTAGCTTTGCTGTTTATTCCTGTGTCTGTTTGTCTTTCTTCATAATCATTCAGTTTTCATTCTCAGTGTCTTTCGATAATTTATTTCACCTCAAACTGCCTCCACTGTCACAACTACATGTAGCTTCACAAACCAGGAATGTATGCCAAAGGTTGCATCTTCGCGACTTTTTGAAAAAGGTTGCTGTGAAGTTGGTTCGATACTAAATTCTTAGGTTTCTTCAAAGCAAGAAGTAGAGATCTGTCTTTTGTACTCACTGCGTTTTCCTTTCTGTTCCCTTTCCTAAATTATTAATCATGACTCAGGAAAGCGTGTGAACAGGAAGTTCAGCATGGTCAGATATGGCCGCCAGCTTCTCTGTGCTTCCCCTCAGGGGGAGCACATAACTGGGTAGAGGGGCAAGGAACGGCTCTTGCTCTGTGTGTACATGTGCCAGTGTGTGAGTGTACGTGTATGTGTGGGACAGGGTGACGCATCATGCGGCAGTAGTCTGAATATTTTAGCAGGAAACATTAGTGACGCTTTTCCCTCTCTCTTTCATCATTCTCTCCCTTCGTGCTTTCCTTTCTCAACATTTTCCTCTGCCTCTTTCTCTTTTTTCCCGCTCAGTGTGATGAAAAAAAAACCCCCAAAAAACTCTTATAACAGTGGTAACAGTCTTCGCTTTGAGTGCAAACACATGGTTTTCTAGTAGCTTGTAGATGCAAATGAGATCAGGAGGAGGACAGCTGGGCAGGGCAGGACAGGGCAGATGCACACACACACACACGCACAAACAAACATATGCAGTTTTTTTTTTTGTTTGTTTGTTTTTTTTTTTTTATGAATTTCTGGAGATTGATAGAGTGCAACCCCAAAGTGTTCCCCCCTCCAGCTCTGGCTCCTATTCTGTGGTTCCTTCAGGGGAAGCAATTCTGCAGAGCACTGTTTATGCAATTTACCGATGTCACGTGCATCTTTGGTGTTATTCTTTCAGAATGCATGTGCGTGCATGTGTGTGTCTTTATACCAGCATAATCCCTGTAGTATACACTATACACATTGTGAAGTGTTTGTGTTTTTACTGGGTATTCAGCATAATAGCCTGCAGCATCCCTATGTGTCAGCACCTCATGTAGACCTGATAAATCAAGTTTCATTCTATCTGCGCTCTGTGCAGAAAAAAAGAGAGACAGACAGAGGGAGAATAAAATTAGGTTTGATTCCTTTTTGGGAGTTTCTGTGTATGAAACTTGCCTGTAGAGTCTCTCTTTAATTCCATTACTTATCACTTGAAGAAAGGAAGAGAGTTCAAGGTTTAAACAATACACAAACACACTTAAACACACACACACACACTCAAGTCCCACTGGACTCTCCCTCTCTTGGCTGACCGTACTGCGATCTTAGCTCGTCCATACTCTGATAAACACAGTCACACACATACATGGACATGGGGAAAGCGTGAGGAAAACCATAAAAGGAGATAGGTACATATCTATGTTCACTTCATTTGCCATAGCTCTTAATTTTTCCCTCTCTCCCTTTTTTCTTCATTTTTTTCACTCTCTTCCTGTTTTACAGTCTTTGTAAGTCTGTCTGCTCGCATCAGTTTCTTTTTTCTCATTCAACGGTGTATAGGTCAAGAGTCACATATATATGAGCAATATACCTGTGTTTTAATTGGTTTAAGCAATACTAGCCATTATTGCTAAATTCACAAAATAGTGTTAATGAGTGATATTCAGTATTTTCCTCTTTGTCAACAAATCCCATAAAAAGACCAAAACCAACAATGAACTGATTCTACCATCACTATGGCTTGTGTAACTAAAGCCTCATATAGAGTATTACTCTGGACCATAGACATCCATTGTTAAAAACACTGAAGTGACCCACACTGTTGTCCTGCAGTAACCTGGCCCTGCAGGTTACTGCATTGTAGTTTAAATCAATATTAGGCTCTTTTTTCCCTTAAAGTAAATAATTTTTTGTGATTGATCTTGTCTTAAATAGGAACCAGTGGGCTTCGGGTTGAGTGCCACAGTCAGGGTGTTTAGGACAGTGTTAAGTGATGGACAAACACATTGTTGATTTTGGTATTTTCATAGGGTATGTTGACAGTAAGAAAAACACCCCCTCTTCTTTCAATTCTTCAGCTCAAAAACAAAATACATCAGCATCAAGAAATCTTAAGCATTAAGACATCAAACTGGGGAGCGGAGATTGAGTTTGAAGTAATCTCTGAGAGGTGCAGTGCTAAAACATCACAGTAGAAGATTACGACTTCTACCACAAACATCATCATTCATGTACGCGTTTGTCATTTACACAGACATTTGCATGAACAGTGGCCTGTGAGGAGCCGCAGAGCTGTCAGAGCAGAAAGAGGGAGGAGAAGAAAAGTGTTTCAGTCACAGTTTGAAGTATGTTGGTGTCTGTTGCATTTTCATGTGTTTTCATGAACTATCTACACATACACACATGCACACACAGTGTACCACAATGTCGCTAAATTTACAAACTTGTTGCCTTGGAAACACTGAGGTAGGCTTTCTGCCAGCTAGCTAACACAATGGAATTATAGACACGTGTGTGTGTCAGTGTATGTGTGTGTGTTGGACACAGCAGTGGAATTGTGGGTATGTTCTCTCCACGTGCTGTGTTGCCTCTCTGTTGTCTCGCTGCCAAGATACTGATAGCTTCAAGATGCAAAAGAGAGAGAGAGGGAGAATAAAAAGAGAGTGCAGCAAGGGAAAAAAAATGACACAAAGTGGACAAAATGTGAAATAAAATGAGGCAGAGATATTTTGCTACTGCTTGCTTCACTGAAACCAAGCCCTGAGAATTCACTGGAGACTCACAAATCACCAGCACTGCTTTTAAAAGGCAAAGTCAACCTTCTCCAAGGAGACTATTTAAAATGAGCTAGAATGAGCTCAGTGCCATTACATGACTTTATTAAACAACGCAACATGTTCTGTGGTTTGTGTCTGTCTCCAAGAAGCTGTTAAGAAAATACACCCTCAGATGAGTGGAGGACTACACAATTTAAGCAAAAGTCAATGATTACGTAATAATAAGATTGTAATAGATTAGGTTAGATTGGATTAGATTATACATTACATGCCCAAAAATATGGACACTCACATCACATACTTACATCATCTCCCAAAACTATCAGCATTAATTTGCTGCTATAACAGCCTTCACACTGTGGAAGGTGCTTTCCATAAAATTTTGGAACATGGCTGCAAGGGTTTGTTCCCATTCAGAGACAAGGGCATTAATGAGGTCAGGTATTGATGGTGGGTGATACGGCCAGGGTTGCATTCGGCGATCAAGTTCATCTCAAAGATTCCATGTTCCATGACTGTGTGCAGCCCACTCAAGTTTTTCCACTCTAAACTTGGAAAAACATGTCTTCATGAACCTCGGTTTGTGCATATGGGGGGCAAGGTTAAGTTGAAAACAGGAAATAGCCTTCCCCAAACCACAAACATGGAAGTGCACTTGTCTAAAATATCACTGTATGCTGTAGGATTAAGATTTCTCTTATAACTGGAATTACATCATGAAATACAGCCCCACACCAAGGTAAACAGAAGAACACACAAGGGGGTCCATGCACTTCTTGGCATATAGTGTACATAGCATACCAAGGCTTTACAGGATAGGACTTTTTTGCTAAACAGAGATGAAATCTGTTTATACTAAAATACTAGTACTTTTTTCTAAAGCTGATCTCCTGCTTCAATGAGCCAAAACCTGCTAAAAATATGAAAATATATATTTTAAAAAAGTGGCAAGATCATGCAGCTAATCCTGCTAAGCCTTGAACAACAGCCCAGAATGTACTATGTGTCCCTACCCACAGGGGGAGAGGGAAAGAGAGAGGGAGTATGTATGTGAGTGTGCGTGCATACTTATTAGCCCAGTCCGCTAGTCTGAAACAGACCCCAGCCTCATTGCTCATTTGTGTGTCTTTGTAATTGCGCATGTGAATCCATATGTGTGAGCATATTTATTGGATGTATGGGTATGTATGCATGTGTGTTCTTGGCAGATGACACAATATGAGTCTTCAAATACACCAATCCCAATGCACCTTTACAACAGGGAGCAAAAGACTTAACGATCTTTAGTGTGTGTGTGTGTGTGTGTGTGTGTGTGTGTGTGTGTGTGTGTGTGTGTGTGTGTGTGTGTGTGTGTGTGT